>CM053628.1:8539806-8559358 GCA_028646595.1 Phalanger gymnotis
ACTTCTGTCTCCTCTGTTCCAGCGTTCTTTCCCCCCCCCCCCAAGGAATTCTCTGGGTGGGGAGGGGAGGGATTAGAGCCGTTTACCTGGCCATTATGTCTCCCGGAAGCTCAAGAAGCATTTGAAACCTTTGGGCTGCAAGCCTCAGGAGCTGGTATCTCACAGTCGGTGGCGTTGTGCTGCCTCTCCTCGCTTCCACAGAGTGCCGTCCTGTGTTGGGAGGCCTGGGGATCTGCGCTGGTTTCAGGCTCCCAGCTGTCTCCCAGCCTGTCTCCCATGTGGGTTTTCCGGGCCAGCTGCTTCTGCTTTGATCCCGTCTGGGGCAGCTCTGCAGGCTGAGCGCTCTCCTAGCCTACAGAGTCGTTCCTTCAGCCTTTCAGATTCTCCGAGCTGGGAAATTTGCCCCACTCAGACTGCTCGCAATTTCTAACTCTCTCAAATCTGCTCAGATTCACTTTTTTATAGGAATCCAACAGAACCTGTGAGAGAGCTCCTGCAAGACGCTGTTTTCATGCGGCCATGTTGGCTCCGCCCCCTAGTGGTCCCAAATTTCTTAAAATGAATGATCTGTACCCACAGCCTGGCACTTCTTCACCACCCAGTGTGGAGATATGTGTGCCAAGATGTATTAACTGACATATTAAAGACATGTGTATGTATATATGCATGAATACACACATATATATATATATATCCATTCAGACTGTTTTACCAGTACATCTTCTAAAATTTGTGTATATATCAAAAAGTAGACGTGAGCAGAAACATCTTTTTTATCGTTTATCATTTAGAATTATATGTACTATGAAGAATTAAATATATGGCTAAAATTGTGAAGACATACATTATTATTCCAATTCAATGGCAGTAAAAATGGCTTCTTCAATAGTAAACTGAAATACTGACTTAGGGAAATTCATTACAATTCTGCATAGACTTAGTGCCAATATTAGCAACATGCCTCGAGGCTCATTTGTTGGAAAATTTCTTATTCAGCATCTAGACTGCACTGGTTTTTCCACACAGAAACGAGCAGGTAAAAATGGTTAGTGCTTCGTAATGAGTCAACATTAACATAATTACTTTCCATTTCATCTATTACAGCACACTGTTTGACTCTCATTTCTTTTCATTTCAATCATTCCTTTAGAACACCCACAAGGCCCTGTTAAAGAAATGAGACTTCAGAGGCTATACTATAGAATTGGAGGTGAGCTAAATAGTTTTGTAATTTTCCATAGGAAATGATCAAATGTTCCACGTTAACATATACTGTATAATTGTGTGCACCAACACAGTATTTCCTTTACATATTTCAAAACAATATATAAAATTAAATAATAGCATGAAAATGGGTGAATGTCATCTACTTTGGCAATCAAAGGTGTGATGCATGATAAGCAGAATTTGAGCCCATGTTTCTATACGTGTGTATAGATAATCACAACCAGGATAATAATCTGAGAAGCAGTATGGTGTGAACTTCAGAGTCAGGAAGCCCACAGTTCAAACACCACCTCTGCCAGCTGCAACCTAGGGCAAATCACTTACTGTCTCTATGATTCAGGTAACTCCCTTTCATTCAGAAAATATTTATTAAATGCCTATGATGGGCATGGTACAAGGGTTGCCAAGCTGAAAAAAAATAGCACAATCCTTGTACTGAAAGAGCTTACAATATACTGGGTATGGGGGGTGGGATATGAAGGATATATCATGTACATGGAAAAGTATGACAAGGGAGAGAAGTGAAGAGGTTATCAAGTGAGACAATGTGAGTACTATGAGATTCTATATTCCACAGGCTCTTGATGGTATTCAGTAATTCTCATAAGTATTTTTGTACAAATAGGGCCTTTTCCATTTTTTTATGTCTTTGGGACTGTAAATTAATTCTCTCTGGAATCTTCTTCCCCTTGTAAAGGTGTCCTATACATAGTGAGTACTCAACATTCACTAACCAATTATTGTCGATTTGTATTTTAAATTTAATTTTCCACATTTTTATTACTTAGCACATAGTAAACATTTTAAAATATTTTTATTCATTCATTCTGTCCAAGTATGATTAGAAAAAAGGAAAAAGAAAGTTCAACAAATACATGTTCTTTTTTCTAATATAACAATGTCATATCTTTTTCCTAACAAAACAAGGTTAAAAAAAGAAATTGGCTCACATATGTATTAAAATTATTAACCATCTGTAAGGTTGTATACTGCATACCTCCAAAATGCTTTACTAAGCATTTACCACTTGCCCGGTACTATGCTAAGAAAAGGCAAAAGAACGTTGATTTGTATTGGGAATACTATATCTGGTCATTTTCTTGAGTTTATTATGCATAGATAACTACTCAAGGGCAAGCCAAAGAAGCACTGGAAGTTTGAGCAAGGTACAAATTATAGCCATTTGCATGTACTCATCGTATACAGAAATAAAAAAAAATTAATAGTTACCAACTCATGCCTATGTTATCATCTCTACAAAATCTCTGGGGTCATTAAAAGAAGAGAGAAATTTCACAGAGAATAATTTACACCTGTACAGAGTATACCCTTGAGGAAAGAAACAGGTTTTCACAAATGGACGTCCTGATCTCCCAAAACTCATTATTCTGCAAGATGAGTTCAACTCTATAACTCCCACATCCTCAGTTCATCTCTCACCCAGCTACAGGACTTTCTCATGCCCCATGCTGAGTCCCCTCCTTTTCAGCTTCCCCCAGTAGACTGTCAGCTTTGGGAGGCCAGGTGCTACCATATGCCCTTCTTTGTACCCCCAGGACTTAGCACAGTGCCTGGCACATAGTAGGTACTTTAATCAATGTTTATTGACTCTACTTCTGTCTTTACAAGAAACCTGCAAACTGACCTTATCTCAGTATTCATACAATTGACAAAGATGCAGAGAATAAGAGCTCTGACTGTGATTCTAGTTTGCTGATAGTACGCTCAATGTAGGCACCATAAAGGCTGGCCACTGCAGTGTTCTAATCTAAGATAGCTTCGCTATAGATAATATAGTCACCATATGCTCCATTCTGTGAGGGATGTTATGGTGTTTACATCAAGCATCAGAACACTGCAAAGCCTCAAAAATGGGAGACATAATAACTCAAGGGGCCATTCTAACAGCCAAGAGGCAAAAGGAATGGCAGTCATGGCAAGGAAAAAGAAGAGGGTAAGGGAGTTGCAAGGCACGGGGAGAAACAGAAAGATAAAAGATTATGATCAGATAAAGAAATTTGAGAGGTCATGAACATGGAAGTGGAACACTTGTGGGTAATGGCAAGATCAGGGCTATAACCATCTCTGTGTGTAACTAAAGTGGAGTTGAGTAAAAGGCCACAGGAACCAAGGACATGGAAGAATTAGGAAGTCAGATTATTTGAGTGAGGATCTATACACGCGCACACACACATATATATACATACGTGTGTGTGTATGTGTATATATATATATACATACACACACACACACATATACTTGAAGTTCCCTTAAATAAGAGCATATGTTATGGTGAAAGAGATTCTATACAGATGTACTGGTAATTAAGGTGGGACCTTTTTTACTGTTTTAGAATGCTGAATTAATTAAGTGTCTTTGATTGAGTCTTACTATGTGCAAAACTCCAGGCACACACCCTTTTGTTAACTAAGTGTAAAGCCCCAGGCTCAGTAAAGCCCCAGGCTCACGCCCTTTTGCTGATTAGATGTTAATTCTTTGATCCCTGAACAGAGTATAAAAGCTCAAAGGTTAGCATTCTGACTGGGGCTTTAGCTCATGGAGGAGTGATGATGTGGAGACTCTGGGCAGCTATCCTTAAGAGCCTCCTGGCTTGTGAACCCAGATGTTGATGCTTACCATTTGGTCTATTTACATTGTGTATGTTTGTAATTTGTTTGTATTTTCTCTGAAGTTCAGGTTGCTGACTTTTCCTCTTGAACATTCCTCTTGAATGATATTTGTATGTTGGATTAAAGTAAGATTGTTAACCCCTTAATGCTACTTTCCTTACTAAAGCAGATCAAAGATCTTGTGCTGGCAGCTCTTGTTGGGTCTTACACCCCACGACAGCTGCTGCTAGCCAAATTGTTGCTACAACAGGCAATGTGTTTGTCCTTTGTTTTCAAAGAGGATCATGGCATCAGAGAGATGATGACATGACTTGCAAATGACTTTGATTTGAGTGAGGGAGAAATGTGCCATGTCACCACCCTCACTTTCTCCTCCAGAGCCATCTGGGTCCGGCGACCATCAGGATGACTTTAGATGACCCAGGATGCATTGGGAGACCCTGGACCTTTCAGGATGAGGTATTTCATGTACTCACTTAGAGTGAGGTAAAGCCCATTCAGTGAACAGGCCTCTTTAAGAAGTGAGTCAAGGAATGGCCCCTTTAATTAGAAAAAAAGAAAAAAAAATCAAGCTGGGAGGGGAAGACTCTCAGGGTTGCTGTTCCAAAGAAAAACAGTTACTACTGACATTCACTCTAAGCCAATGGGGCCCAAAATACAGCCATTAAGTGGAGCTTGGACAGGGATCTATTGGGGTCCATGAGCTCATTTAGGAATGAAAGACAAAAGCCTGGTTATGGTTAGGAATAATGACCACCAAGATGTAGATTTAGTGGTAAAGGGAAAGGAGAAGAGTTTCCTAAGTGACAGTAGTAGATTGAAAGTTGGGAATGGCAATGGGCAGTAAGGAGTATTAACTTGGACAGGTGGGTAGCACAGTGGACAGAGCTCTAGGTCTGGAGTCAAGAGGACCTGAATTCCAATCCGGCTTCAGACACTTCCTAGCTGCGTAACCTTGGGCAAATCACTTAACTTCCATTTGCCTCAGTTGCCTCAACTGTAAGATGGGGATAATACCTCTCAGGGTTATTGCGAGGATTTAATAAGACAATATCTGTAATGTACAGCCCAGTATAAAGTAGGAACTATATAAATTCTTATTCCCCTCCCTTCCTCACCAGGACCAATGAGTCAGTGGGTATGAGGAAAAAGTATAACAAGTACAAAAAAGGATGGAACATCCAGGACTGTGGTGTTTAGAGCCAAATGAAATTGTTTCACTGTCCTTGATGGAGAAAACATTTTGCAATAGAGGTTTGTTTTTTATTTCCCTCAAATCTTTTTTAGAATGAAATTCAGTACGGAGACATTTATGGCAAGAAGACCAATTAGGAGGCTGTTGTAATAACCTGGGAAAGAAGTGATAAGGGCCTGAATTAAGATAGTGGCCACGTTGGTGGTCCTGGTAAAGATCAGGCCACTGGACCCAGATGGCTCTGGAGGAGAAAGTGAGGCTGGTGACCTTGCACAGCCCTCCCTCGCTCAAATCAAAGTCAATTGCAAGTCATATCTTCATTTTCCTGATGTCATGGTCCTCTTTGAGAACGAAGGACAAACACAACAGCCTGTGTGGGTGGCCACGTGACCATGGAGAAGAGGTAGGATAGTCAAACAGGAGATGGAAACCTTAAACATCAACATCTTGGGTATCACTTGGGTGAACTTAAATAAACAAGAATGGTAAATTTAATTCAGGAAATCATTAGTCACTGGAAAAGACCCTGCTGTTGGGAAAGATTGAAGGCAAAAGGAGAAGTGGATGGCAGAGGATGAGATAAATAGACAGTGTCATGGAAGTGACAAAAATGAGCTTGCACAGACTTTGAGAGATGGTGGAGGACAAAAGGACCTGGCAAGTCATGGTCCATGGGGTCACAAAGAGTTAAGCACGACTGAATGACTGAACAATAACAAAAATAAAATTGAAAAATAATGCTGGTTTATAAAACATATGCATGCCACATCCATATAATGTCAGACTTTTTCACTACGTTGGTTAGTTTTGCTAAGTGTTTTTCTTTTTTTATTCTTTATTATTGAGGGGGGAGGATGGCTCTCTTAGAGAGGGTAGAGGGATGTATTAGAAAATGTAGGATAGATTAAAAAAAACAATAATTTTTTTAAACTACACATATATATCTCAGTCCAAGTCCAGGTACATTCGAAAGGCACTGAATCCTTTATTTTTTCTCCAAGTAATATGACAATTCTATAGGTCCCTAAAGCACTTTTCTCATTTAAGATTTCACAAAAGCACATTAAGAAAGGTATAATTTGAGGGCTGAGAGTAAATCCAAGGCCATTAGACTAAACCTTGACAATATAACTTGATTAGCAAGTGTTCCTGTGAATTACTATTGTAAAATAATTGGCACTCAATAAGTGTACATGGGATAAATATCTGCCTCAAGACTTTGGTACCTAAATATAGCTGCTGATAGATACAAACAACAAGCTTTAGAAAGAGAGTACATAAGCGGGGGGGCAGGGGCGGGGTGTTTCTCCTGTAGCCAACTGACAATCATAAGTGGCAAATGAATGTAAAGAAAAACAAATTAAGATGTTTCTTAATATTAAATTGAAACTGCTTTTTCTCCTCACTCATTTATTCCTCTTTGTACCCTAGAGCCTTATTCTAAATTGCTCTTTGACTTCCAATAAAGTGTCACCAATAAGCAAACCAATCAATGATATCAGAAAAGTCAAAGCACTGGCACAAAAGCAATTTTCAATGGTTCCTCTGTGCTTACTTCTATGAATAATACATTGTCCAGTCTTAGAATTCAACAAAAGAATTAGCTAGTGATGCACTTTAGATGTTGGCATCTAATTAAACTACAATATTCATTTTCAGAAAAAAAGTTAATGATATAACTCAGCTCGAGACAAACATGGAAGAAAATGCTTTTCTATACTACGCCTTTCTTATACTGGAAATTTTACTGAGGAAGGATACAAATTTCAATGGGGAAAAGAAGTTTAGAGAGAAAACGATCCCTTTCACTCTCAGGGAAGACATTTTTTTATCATTTTATTTTGTACTCGAGGTGACTAAAGAACCCTTTGATTTTTGTTTCAAGTTCTATGACATAGTGCTATAAGGTCAAAGTAGCGTTCTGCTACATCCAGAAACAAATTCGTTTTTAAATGGCATAAATACAGAGCTACCTGGGGAATTACAAAATTAAATCATGAGACCACATCACAAAAATGATGGTTTTCCAGGTTCTTCTCTCAAAATATCCCCCCGCCCCTCCACCTTGTACTAGGAATGGCTTTCACTTCTCAGAGTGATGCAAAGCTAGACTCTCCTCATAAGACTCGCTGATTCACACTTTCTGGGGAGAAAAGAGATGAGTATTTTGGATGACAAGGTTTCCTTTTCCAGCTCTTTCTCCTCCTGCTGAGCTAGAATAAGAACAACTGCATTTGTCAAATTCATTAAGCCAAGTAGGTGTCCATAAGAAATTCAAGAATGATGCAGTCCTAGCCTCAAACTGAATAATCCACCCAAGGAAGGTGAACAGAAACAGGTACTAAATCTAAGCATGCCCAAAGAGTCCATAAACATCTAAAGAACAGATAAAACAAGACCATATTAGGAATTACTTTTGAGGGAAAACTCCAGTCATTTTGGCTCTCAAAGAGTTTACAACAGAACCATCTCCAAGAGACAAGAGACTCCTAACAAAGGAAATCTGCCTGAGAAAACAGACTAGTCCAGAGCCTCAACTGGGCTTGATTTCTCTGTTCTACATTGTTTCTGACTTGAGATTTCAAATGCCTTTTTCCCTCAGCTCCTGACAGGGCAGCCCTATGATCAGCTCCACTATGGGTTGCTGTGCTGGTGTCATTGCTTTGTTGAATAAATGGCTTAATAAAAATGTTTAGAGTAGGAAACCACTCATGTTGAAAATGGGAAATGTCTCCTTTAATGGACAATTAAGCATTACCACATCGATGTGCACCGCATACATATTTCAATGGACATTTTTAAGCAAGATTTAAACCAGCCTTGCAGATATGTGGGGGGGAAAGTCCACCAAATTTTTGCCTCCAGCATGTTTATGAGGTCCTTTCAAACTTTACTGTTCAGTTAATGATCCAATAGTGAGTTCTCTATCATTGAAGTTACTCGAGCAGCCGCTGGAAGGCCACTTGTCAAGGATGTTGTAGAAGGGAAGATTCCTCTGGTACATGTTAGACATTCAATTCAGAGGTGCTAGGATCCATTTTTGAAGTGATCAGCAACAGTTTTAAGTAATGTAGGCACCAATTCATTTCAATAAGCATTGAAGAGTCTATAATGTTAGAGTCTATAACGTACCAGGTACCATATAGCCATTAGACTTTGTAGAAGGGATTTTCTAGTTGGAAGTTTTCTACCCAAAATCCAGTGTTGCTGGGGGCAGTCAGGTGGCACAGTAAATACAGAGCCATGTCTGTATCAGAAAGACTCATCTTCCTGAGTTCAAATCTGGCCTCAGAAACTTATGTGCTGTGTGACCCTGGGAAAGTCACTTAACCCTGCTTGCCTCCATTTCCTCATCTGCAAAATGAGCTGGAGAAGGAACTGGCAAGCCATTCCAGTATCTCTGCCACGAAAACACCAAATGGAGTCCCAAGCAGTCAGTCATGGCTGAAACAACTGAACAAAACTTGTTTTTAAGTTTGGGGTTTGGATGTGTGTGTGGTTTTTTCTGCAAGATCCACCAGGAGATTCAAAACAAGTAGCTGGTTTGGGTTGTTTTTCCTTACATTTTCAGGGATTCTGTTAGGAAAGCACTCAGAAACATCTATCTCTTATTAGCTGTATCTCTATGTCACCAACTCTGGGACCTCATCCACAATCTTTTCATCTTGTATGATTCCTGTCCAGGCCTTCCAAGAAACTACTCAAAGAGAAGCTAACCAATCTGATGAAAGCCTTTCTTCTAGGTCTTCTGACATTACAGAGTTAACTTATCACTTTGAAAGTCATTACTTTTCTTATTAGATTGTTTCTTTACTATTTTTGGTGAGTCAGCAATTTTCTAAAAGAACTAAAAAGTTTCGTTCCTGTCATTATAGCAGAAAGAGCACTGAATTTGGTGCCCAAAGATTTGTGTTCAAACTAAAGTCCTGCTATTAATTCTAGACATATGGTGGGTATGAACAGGCTATCACATTTCAGTTCAATAAACTTTGGTGTCTCTCAAAGAAAGAAGGAAGGAAGGAAGGAAGGAAGGAAGGAAGGAAGGAAGGAAGGGAGGGAGGGAGGAAGAAGGATGGAGAGATTCCTTAAACAAACATTTATTAAGTGCTAACTACGTGCCCAGGCACTGTGCTAAGTACTTTATAAATATTATTCTCAATTGATTCTCACAATGACCCTGAGAGGTAGGTACTATTATTATCCCCATTTTATAGTTGAGGAAGCTGAGGCAAAGAGGTTAAGTGACTTGTCCAGGGTCACATACCAAATCTGAACTTGGCTCTTCCTGATTCCAGCCCCAGCACTCTACCCTACTGTACCATCTAGATGCCTCTAAATCAGGAAAGAATGCCGACTCAGGAAAGTCAGGCACGATATGGTTGGTTGTCTGGGAACTAGAATGCAAAGGCAGGCTGAAAAATAAAGCAGAGGTGGGGGAAGATGAATAGTCCACATAATAATTCTGCCAAGACTCAGTCATACCTAGTATACCAGAAGAGCCAACTAGGAATTCAAGTCCATGTTCTCCTGGTTCCTGTCAGAACATTAAGGATGCAGAATGGCAGTTAATTTCCTCATTTTCAATAAGTTTAAGGACTTGCACAATCTGCTAAATGATAGTATCTTATCGACATTTTAAAACTAGATCGTGTAGCTTTAGACAGGATATAATAAGCTCAGTGGGAAAACAAGTTTTGTTGTTAGTATTCAGGGGCAATTACTCTTTCAAGAAGACCATTATCACTTATTTATGTTGGAGAGCTTCTATATAAAAATGTGGCACACATACTATCCATTTCTTCACATCTATAAAGAATTCAGTTATGATCATTTCTCCTTCAATTAGGATAATCTGAGATTGCTTTAGCATCAATTTCTTATAATTAAGGAATTCCCTCAAATTAAAGGACCATAATGTTTAGATTCCATGATCAAATATTCAAACGAACAGTAACTTCATAGTAGTTGCTATGTAGCTACGATTTACTTTCCTAATAAGTTTCATAGAACTTCTTATTTGTCCCCTTTTATTCAAGCAACAAGAGGAACTATCCTCTCCACGATCATTTTCTCAAAACTTAACAAAACACTTCATCTAATACTCTGGGAGAGGAGCAATTCCATTATGACATGATGTTACAGACAAGTGAACAAATGGCTCTGATGGTGCCATACAATACAGAAGATTCTTGTAAACTAAGACGATTCTTCTCCCTACCACAGAACAGCCCCTTGTTGCATGCTTCACTGCTTATTTCCCACATGCTCAGAGTGTGTGTTCATGGCCTAATATAAGAATGACTGTTGGAGGATTGTTCTCAAAAGGCAGAATATAATCATGTTTTGAAAAGAGAAGCAGAAGGCAATCCAATGAAATTCACTGATTCTATACCATGCAATCTATAAGGCAGTAAGAAAAGAGGAGTATGATGACATGTGGGCATTAGAGGAAAATTGGAAAGGTAGCCTAAAAAAGTGAATTATCTACAAGAAAGCTGAAGACCTTTCCAAAGCCCTTTCCTGGAAACCTAGGAAAAAGAATGCACCAAGGAAAAATTGCCCTTTTAGGGCAATTAGGAGAATTAGGAAAGCCAAATACTGCAGGTTAGAGTATGAAGTAAAAATAAGCAGAACCTTGTAGGTGAATCCCAAAACAAAAACAAAAAAGGAAGACCTTTAAATATAGTCAAGGAAAATGCTAGCTAAAAAATCAGTGGGACTCCTTCACACTTTTGAGACAAAAGAAGAAGATATTAAATTCAATAAGCATTTCCTAAGTAACTGCTATGTGGCCAGGACTGGGCTTTCATTCCAGATACTGGGGTAGGGTTGAGGACAGTAGGAACAAAGGCTTCCAGATCTGTGGGAAGCTCATCTGACAGCAGCAAATTCACATCAAAGAACAGAGAGAAATAGGGGGTGGTGTTGGGGAGGGGAGGGTCTGGGACAGATTGGAAAGGCAGGACAATCCTAAGATTTAGAAATAGAAGAGATGAATCAATCAATCAGCAAGCATTTCTTAAAGTTCTGAGGACATAAAAATAAAAGTTAAACAGTCCCTACCAACAAGGAGCATTCGTTTGATTGAAGGAAAAACCATGTACAAAACATACACAAGCTCATTCAGGGTAGGGAAAGGCACTGACAGTGGAGGTGTTCCAGGGAAGGTCTACTGCAGAAGGTGGCACTGGAGCAAAGTCTTGAAGAAAAATCAGGGGATTCCAAGAGGAGGACGTGAGAGGGAAGTGCATTTCAGATATGAGTGAAAGCCAGTGCAAAAGCATGGGGGTGAGAGATGAAGGTAAAGTACAAATAATAGGAAGGCCAGTATGGCTTGACTGTAGGATATATTGAGGGGATTATTGTATTATAAGGCTGGAATGGTAGGATCTTGGAGATCTCCTTTAGAGAAGGCAGAAATTACACTTCCAGTTTGTTCCACCCTCCATCTGATGCACAGCCTGCTTTCAACTCCACAGAACAAAATATCCCTCCCAGAAAAAGCAGATTACTTCCAATCTCACCACTCTGCTGCTAACTCAAGCCTTGGATACTACCTCCCTTAGCCTCCTCTTACCTCTGATTGGAGGGCTAGAGGGTGGAGTACTAAACTTCTCCAGGTGCCTTCCTTTCAGAGGTAGAAACTGGCCTTGCAGCTCACTCCATTCTCCACCTACAGCTTGGCCTGCTTTCAAGTCAAGAGAACAAGCTACCTCAGGGCCATCTGGCCCTAGATTTGCCCTGGTACCTCCCCAGCTTCTTTTTGTGCAAGCTCCTAGAGGGCACAGAGTGCTTTTCTCTTTCTCATTTGTATCCCTAGCACTTATCACAGGGCCTGGCACACAGGAGACACTTAATAAATGTTTATTGAATTGAAATTTAAAAAAAATCTTTTTGCTTTATATCTAGGGAAACAAGTTGAAATGACTTTATGGTAACAAACCTGGGTGACAGGTAAGAGAGTGGTGCCCTTCAGAAAAATGTAAGAGTAAAAGATGCCAATTTCGGTTTTTGATGTGTTGAGTTTGTGGTGCCAGTGGAATATGTAGGTGGAGATGATGTCCATCAGACAGCTGAAAATGTGGGAGGATGTCAGGACAAATCAATAATGTATGTATAGATAAGGGAGTCATAAAAAACAGGCTCTTTGATGAAAGTTTCATTTCTGTCTCTGTAACCAAAGCACCTAGCAGAGTACCTGGCATGCAGCAGGTCCTTAATATATGTTTATTGATTTATATACATAGGGATAATGAAGCAGATAGGATCGCAAAGAAAAAGTAGAAAGAAAGAGGAGGGAAAGGGCCCTGAACAGAGTCTCCGGAACTATCCATGGCCAAAGATTGATGGATGGTTAATGATTCCACAGATGGTGACATTAATAATAACAGCAGCATTCATGTAGCACTTACTACATGCCAAGCACTCTACTAAATGTTTTACAATCATTTTGTTCAGTCCTCCTAACAACTTTGAGAGGTAGGTGCTATTCTTATCCCTATTTTACAGATGAGGAAGCTGAGGCAAAAAAAATTAAGTGACTTTCCTAGGGACACAAAGCTTTTAAGTCTCTGAATTCAGGACTTCCTGACTCTAGGCCTGGTGCTTTATTCACTGAGCCACACAGTTGCCCTTTGAAGAGGACCAAAATCATACCACAGATTCCAAAGGAGGAAAGCATATCCAGGAGGAAGAGGTGGATAACAGCATGAAAAGCTGCTGAAAGGTCATGAAGGATAAGGTCATGAAAATGCCATACAATTCAGAGACTATTAGCAACTTTGTGGAAAGTGATTTTTATAAAGAGATAAGATTTGAGACATGATCAAACTACTCTCTTAGAAAGACCGGTCTGGCCACAGTAGGCCAGTAGGGTTGGATGGAAGACAAAATGGAGCCAGGAATAGCAATCAGAAAGCTATCACAGTCATCCAGGCATGAGGCAACAATCAGGGACTTGGACCTCAGTGTTAGCAGGCCTAATTGCGATGAAGGCCCAGTCAGCTAGGTTTTGAAAGATGAATCAACAGGAAAAGGGATTGAGTTAGTGACAGACAAGAGGGAAAAGGTAAAGAAGAATGAAAACAAGACTCCAATCTAGAAGACGAAGCAAATGGTGAGGCCAGGGATAAATACTTGAGAAGGGGATGTAAATAAGTTACTTTGTAGGGTTTGGGAGGAGAGAAGTACTGTGGAGGGAGGGGGGAAAAAATCTCTGTTTTGGATATGTTAAGATAAAGTAGGTAACCAGGACAGGGATAAAATGCAATAATGTTGAGATGACATATAATAGAGGTTCATAGCCTGGGGGCAGATTTCAGAGGGGGCAGGTCTGTAAAACTGGATGGGAGAAAATTCCATATTTATTTGCACTAATCTTCGGTGTCTTCTGTAACTTTCTCTATTGTGTTTTATAAATTTAAAAGCATCATTTTGAGAAAGGGCTCATAGGCTTTACTAGATTGCCAAAGAGGTCTGGACACACAAAAAGTTAAAAATTCGTGGCCTACATAGGGAGTGAAAGGTCAGGACTAGCAAAATAAATATGAGCGTCTTTTGCAAAAAGGTGAGAGCAGAAATCATGCAAATGGATCAGCTCAGCCAGAGAATGGAGAGTAAGAGCAAGGGACTGAAAGCAGAATTTAGGGAGGCAGCCACAGTGAGAAGATAGAAGGAAAATAGATGAGACAGAGAAACCCATAAAGAAAACCAAGAGAGTGTAATATCAAAGAAGGAAACTTTAAAGAAGTTAACAGGTGATTAAAAATGTCAGATGTGGTAGAAAGGCTGAGGAGGATTAATAAAAAAAAAAAGGCCATTCTGTGAGAAACTCAGTACTTTCAGCAGAATTTAATTTAATTCAGTAAAATTTAAGCACCAGCTAAGTATAAGACATTATGCTGGTTTCTGGTATACCAAAAAACCACAACAAAACCATTCCCTGTCCTCAGAGAATTTCAGTACTATTGAAAGGATCCTAAATGTTCACATTTAATTATATACAATCCTACAAATTAATTTCCAGAGGGGAAAAGTATTAATAACTGAGATTGAGGGTAATCAGGCAAGGACTCCAGGAGGAAGTAGCCACTGAGCTATACGCTGAAGGCAGAAACTCTAAGAAACAAGAGAACGAGGGCATCTTAATTCTAGTGCCTTCCCTCTTTGGATTATTTCCCCTTGATCCTGTTTTTAGCCTGTTTGTACATAGTCGTTTGCATGTTGCCTCTCCCATCAGACTTCAAGCTCTCCAAGGGTAGACACCATCATCCTTGCCCTTTCTTTGAATCCCCAGCACCTAGCTCAGGGCCTGGCACATAGTAAGTGATTAAGTCAAGTTTACTGACTGACTGATTCATTTTTAGGAATAACAAATGCTACCATTTACGTGGAGCTTTAAGCTTTGCAAAGTGCTTTATAAGTTATCTTGTGTAATACAACATTCCTGTACTACCTAAATACCTGAATATCAATTTGGTAGCTGTGCAAAGCACAGATTGGAGATAAAAGAGACTCTAAGCAAAGAGCCCAGTTACGAGGTTTTTGCATAGTCCAGGAAAGACATAATGACAGCCCAAGCTAAGGTCACGAGGCTGGCAAGCCACAATGTAGCCTTAAGGGCTCTGCTGCTCCAAAGCCAACATACCTTGTTTGCTGAGGATAAAGATCCCTTCAATGAATAGACTACGTATACAGAAGACAACCTTTAGTTGCTTCACTTAAGAGAGAAAATTAATGCCTATGTCAGAGCTGTGTTGTATTAGGTTTTTATTGCACAGTCCTATTGGATTCCAGAGAATATAATCTGACCTATGGCACCATGCAACCAAAATTAAGGTTATGAAGTCTTATATCTCAAACAACAGAACCTACTGTTCTATGAGTGTTGGAATGACAATCAGAAATGAGAAATGCGTGATTTTAAAGTATCCAAATATTCTAATCCAACAATCTGAAATATATTTCCCATCGATTTTTTTACAGTTGATCTCAAAGTTGTATAATCATGCTAAGGTTTTGCCTATATTCCGTTAAACGTTATCTTAATTCATTTTTGTCAGATCATCTACATCCACATTTTTAGTAATCCTATACATTAAAATGATGGTCTGAACTGTCCCCTTAAGCTAATTCATCTCCTTCACAATGAGATAAAGGACTTCAGGAACTTAAAGTGACAATAAAAAAAATGGTGCTGGCATCTACCAATTGTTGCTTAAAGTAAAGATTTACTAAAGAAATCTTTCTGCATGATTTAATGATTGCTTGCTACAGCAGCACCGATCTTTTGTCTGGTCTCTAATACAGCTCCCTAGAGTGCCTTGTTCAGTAGGCAACAAAACAATGATGTAGGGTTTTGACAAAGAGTCTATCTCCCTATTGAGGTAGTATTACAGGATAATAGCTGTCTAAGCTATATAATTCAATGAGATATATTTTAGTATTAAAATATCTGTTAATCAGGGTTTTTTTTTTAAAGCTGCAGTGTTCAAAACTCAGAACAATATGTAAAACATTCCTTCACCAAAGGGAATGACTAATCTGCTGTACAGCTTTGATAAGTTACAAGAAATAGGTTTATCTCAGAAGACTGGTTATGATTAATATGCAGTTTCTAAAGCTCCTTAGCTCTGTATGGTCTCTCTCTAACTGAATCTAATAAAGATAGGTCACGCATTTTTCATATTCCTTTTTCACCCATGACAGATCTCTAATAGGATTTATATGCATTTGATATTAATTGTATTGGGGACTGTACCAACTGCAATAATCCTGCACTTCTTGGCCCTTTTTAAACCATACATAAATTACAAAGTTTCTATTTTTTGTCTGACTGCAGAGCTCGCCAAGGAGCAACCATGTTTGCTATTAATGATGGAAAAGTGGAGAGTAGATGAAGGATTACGGAGCAGCTACCTTGACTCACTAGAGCACCGGGAAGATCCCCAGCGCTCAAAAGCTCTGCTGGAGAGCAGCTTTGGAGGGCTCCTCCCTTGTTTCTGAACAGCCAAAGTGTATGACATGACCCGCATAGAAGAGCAAAAAGCAAGTTTGCAATAATCACCTCACAGAAGGATGCTGGCAGCAGCCCATCATTTGGATGAAGAATTGCTTTTCTAACCATCTACAGAGATAACACAGGAAATGTAAAAATGAGATAGTGCTACCTAGAATGAGAAACACAGTATCCTGGGGTCTCCATCTAAAATGGTCCTTAATTTGAGCTCAGAGCTCCAAACAGGCTTCGCTTATGTCTGGGAAAAGAGAGATGCTTCTTATGAGACCATTCCAATTATAATTGCAGTTAATAGAAGTGGACAATTATATTTTCATATCCTATATTCTGCACTGACACATAAGTAGTAAAAAAAAATTCATTCTGCAAAAGAGTATAGCAAGGGATTTGAGAAACTAATAAAATGTTGCTCCACACTCCATCAAAACACTTGGTTATTAGTGAACAAAATCCAAAGGAATAAAAGTAGGTCACAGTTTTAATGGTTTGCTTTTGGTTGAGACACTATATACAAATTCAGCGTGTAAATGTCTCTCACACATAAGGGAAAAAGAAAAAACAATAGCCATCTACAATCTACGTGAGCAATTCAACTTTAGGGCAGTAAGTCATATAGATATGTAGGCAATTTCCCTTGACTAGACACTGACTAGGATGAGGGGAAGAGGATACAGCAAAGGAGGGGGCAAAACACCTCACATGTCTGAAGTGTCACATTCCCTTTTACTCATAAACTAACCAAAGTATGGAGGGATCATAGCTTTTAGGTAGATAAGGAAAGAGATCATCTAACACCCACCAGGACATCCTAAGGTGGCCCAACAGACATGGTTATGAACTCCAGCTTCAAAAACTGAGGGTTCAAATACTTAACTAGTCACTCAATCAGTCACTTGCACTTGTCTCAGTGTGCCCTAGACTCAGAACAGGGTCAGCCACTCAGTCAACAAGCATTTTATTAAGTGCTTACTATGGGGCCAGGCACTGGGCTAAGCACTGGAGACACAAAAAAGGAAAAAAAAACATGGCCCTCCATGCTGAAAGAGTTTACACTCTACTTGGGAAGACAATAGGTAAATAACTAGGTACATAGAAAAGACAGAACAGATGGAGGGTGATCTGTGAAGAGAAAGCCTGGGAGAAGGAAGTGGGGGAATGGAAAAGGCCTCTTGCAGGCGATCAAATTTGGGCTGAGTCTAGAAGGAAGCTGGGTGAGCTCAGAGGTAGAACATACCAGGCCTGTGAGAGAAGACTACTGATGACAGAAGCCCCAAACATGATTGGGCCATCTGACCAGCTCAAGGTAGATCCTGAAACACTGCCTCATTTTAGGACGTTATGGGCAGTAAGTTAAGAGGAAGCCAGTCTGTGCACCCTCTCCTAACACCAGTGTCAGCGAATTCCCAGGCATCCACAATTTAACTGCAGTACCTTTTCTAAGAGTAAATTAAATTTAAAAGGTCAATACACTTCTGAAAGATGAGTTCATCCAAAGCGGTCATTTTTTTCCAGAACAAAAACTACAACTTACGTTTCTTGTCCATCCTACTCAGTCTGCCCTTTCTCTCCAGTCTCTATGCTCCCCAAGCATCTTCCCCTCTCTAAAGCATCAATGATTTCAGGTATGTTCTCTCATAGCTGGCTGTCCCTATGCATGCTCTGGATTGCAGCCCGACATGCTTCTCAAAGACCTGATCCCATAGCCATTCCCTTCCTTTTTGAACATGTTCAAATCTTTCCCCTTCCACTGGTTTCTTTCTTTCTGCTTTTCACCATGTAAGGCCTGGTCAAAAGCCATTTTCTCCCCTCAGTTTTAGACTGAACTCCATCTGACTGAGCAATCCTCTCCACGGCCACACTAACCAATCAATGGAAAGCAGTATTAGTGGACTCTGCGAAACATTCGGACATCCATCTTGTTCTCCACTGGAACCTCACGTGAATCTTGGGAGACACACAGGGAAGACAGAAAACGACAGATAAAATCCTCTTTACAGATAAAAAAAAAAAAACATGTTCAGTGACTTGCCTAGAGTCACACAGCTAACAGATGGGAGAGCCAAGGTGACATCCAGGTCTTCAGACATCTGCCTCTTTAAACAACGATACTCTTTAAAGTACACACCACCTGAAATTTCCAAGCTGGGAGAGTCTGAAAGGCCTAAGGCATGAATCTGTAGGCTTGGAGAGTGCTCAGCGTGTGGAGCTGCTCCAGACCAAAGCGGAAACGGCCAACCGGGAAATCCACGTGGGACACAGGCTGGGTGAAAGCTGGGCGCCCGAAACCAGCAGAGATCTCCAGGCCCCCCAACACAGGATGGCAATTTGTGGAAGCGAAGAGAGGCAGCACAACGCCACTGGCCGTGAAACATCAACTCCTGAGGCTTGCAGCCCAAAGGTATGAAATGCAGCTTCTTGAACTTCCCAGAGACATAATGGCCAGGTAAATAGCTCTAATCCCTCCCCACCCCCCTACCAGAGAATTCTTTGGGAAAAAAAAAGAACGCTGGAACGGAGGAGATAGAAGTGGGGATTCAGTGAGTCTAGACTCACAATACCCAGAATAAGAAAGCTGGGACAGAGAGCCCTGACCCCCAAAGGCAGAAATTTGTTGTAAAGCTAGGAAAAGGCTAACCAACATGAAGAACACAAAAAAACCAAGGACCATCGATTATTTTTATGGAGACAGGCATGATCAAAATACCAATTTGGAAGAGGACAGCAATGACACTATAGATACATCTGATACCTCAAAAGGTAATGTGAACTGGTCTCCAGCCCAAAAAGCATTACTGCAAGATCTAAAGGAGGATTTTAAAAACCAAATTAGGGAGATAAAAGAAAAAAATGGAAAAAAAAATTCACTGATGAAATCAAGTCCCTAAAGAATAAGATTGGTGAGATTCAGAATCTAAAGAGAAAAAATTGCACTCTGATAGGTAAAATCAACCAACTGGAAAAGGAGACCCAAAAGCAAAATGAAAACACTAACTCATTAAAAATTAGAGTTGAGCAAGTGGAAGCTAATGAATCTATGAGGTACCAAGAAGTAGTAAAACAAAACGTAAAGAATGAAAAAATTGAAAAAAATGTGAAATATCTGATTGGGAAAACAACGGACCTGGAAAATAGATCCAAGAGAGACAATTTAAGAGTAATTGGGATACCGGAAATCCACGATGAAAAAAATAGCCTTGACGGTATCTTCAAAGAAATTATCAAAGACAACTGCCCAGAGGTCCTAGAACCAGAGGGCAAAATAGTCATTAAAAGAATTCACTGATCACCCCCTGAAAGAGATCCCAAACTGAAAACACCAAGAAATATTATAGCCAAATTTCAGAACTACAAAGTCAAGGAGAAAATACTGCAAGCAGCCAAAAAGAAACAATTCAAATATCATGGAACTACGGTCACAATCACACAGGATCTCTCAGCTTCCACATTAAAAGACAGAAGAAATTGGAATATGATATTCTGAAG
>CM053628.1:8559858-8589509 GCA_028646595.1 Phalanger gymnotis
AGTGGGGGGATGATAGAAATGGGGAGAAAATTAGTAATTCAAACTCTTGTGAAAATTAATGCTGGAAATTAAAAATATTAAATAAATAAATAACATGAATCTTGTAAAAAAAAATAAAGAAAATTGCAAGAAAAAAAAAGAGAGTGAGAGAGAGAGAGAGAACCTTTTGTCAGGATCCAAGACCACCTCTCTCTTTTTAGATACCCTGTTTTCCAGAGCTAAGGCCCAGCAAGCAACCTGTGCCCTGAGTATGGCATAACAACAATCCTTTGCGCTCTGGATGAACTTTGCTGCAATCAAATCACAGAACTGATGGTCCCTGAACTGAAGCAAGCATCAGCAAGCCCAGACATGAGGCCCTGCTATGAATGGACTTTTGGTGATCAGACAACCCTGCCTCACTGTTGCTGTTGCTATACTACACCGTTTGATTCTTTATCTAGCCACAGGTATATACATCAAGGTTTGGCATCACTGCCTCAGGTGTCCTACTAGAGGAGGCCCCAACACACGTGTCTAATTTCTCCTGGCCAATGGAATAAAGAAAGCTTTTTGCCTTTAACCTGTGTGAACTCTTTGGTACTTTTGGAGTTAACAGTGGTTGCAAAATCTCTGTGACTCTTTGGTCATTTGGTCACATTTTCATAGGATCACAGATCTAGACCTAGAAGAGATCTTCCAGGCAATTTAGTCCAACCCCCTCCTTTTAGACATAGGAAACTGAGGCACAGGCTGGTTAAGTCACTTGTGCAAGGTGACTCAGATAGAAAGCATCAGAGGCAGAATTTGAATCCGGGTCATCTGACTCCAAAGACGGTGCCTTTTCCACTGTACCAGGCTGCCTCTCATATATTGAAAAATATATTTTTTGTAAATTAAGGTTAAAAAAAAGATGTGAAGAAGGCCTCCAGCATGTCTGAGGATCCCTTGTAGTACACTTATGAAAGGATTTGAACAAGAGTCACACAGGATAGGCAGGCATGGATGGATCGCTATCTGCATTGTTGGAGGGAATATTCACTTTAATGAGATCACCAATTAGCTAAGTATCTAGTAAGCCCTTAATAAAAGTTTGTCCATTGGCTAACTGATTATCCCAGTCAAGATGAGAAAGGCCCATCAGTAGAAGGCTGGCCAAACTACATTAGCATTTCTTTGTTCCCAACCACAGCAACTCACTAAGATCTACTAAAACACCAACCCTAGACAGGGTACCTTCTCAGAAGAACCGTAGATCCCTGCCATACCAAAGCAATGGTACTGGCACTGATTATCAAAGACAGGAAGAAAAGCAGTCCTGCTAATTGGCCAACTCTTTTAACTAAGGTCACCTTCATTCCAAATACATATATGTGTGTGTATACATACACGCATATGTATATATACATATACAAACATATCTATTCATCTTTCACCCTTCTTATTCTGTTTATTATTCTGTTTTTGGGCATTTTTCTGCATGTGTTCTTTATTAGCTATATACTAACAGCTGCTTGAGAATATGTTTAAGAACTTCACGTTCTTTAGGTCAGGACTAGTTTATCTTTCTATATTTAGGAGAATGGATGTCTTTTATCAATCGCTGCAACTTGATTTTTTTCATCCAAGTATGAATTTCTATAGAAATGACAGATACTTAAAACCCTCTCCAAGGTTACTGAAGATCATTACTGGATTATAATTAAAACTCAAGTTTTCATGTGAATTTACATGCAAAGAGATTTTTGTCAAGATAGCAGTTCATTTGATGCAAAAGCTTAAAACCTTAAGACTGATCTGTGCTGTGCTAATCAACTATGCTATAACTGAATAAGTTATAAACCCATACCATATGTAGGTGTGCCAAACCAAATTGAGTATCATTACTCCAACAGAAAAAGTTTATAAAGTTTGAGACTAGGCAGTACTCAGCAAAACCTGAGTTTTTTTTTGACAAGGAAATTTTTGACAAGGAAATTTTTTTGGAAATTTTGACAAGGAAAAAATTTTGATAAAGGTAGTTGGGGAGTAGAATAAATTTTAAAATCATTTTTAATCATTTCATTAAATTTAAACCTTTTGTATTAAAAATCATCAACTTCCTAACATAGAATATTACAATCCTCCTGAAAAATGCTATCTTTGAAGGCTTCAAAAATATATTACTTCCAAATCCATTTCTTAGTTCCTACTGAGATTTAAATTACCTGAGACTAATAGCCTCACCACGAGAGTTCTCTCTCTTGGCTGGTAAGTTGAATTCACCAGCATGACAGCTATGTTCTATATATGTAAATTCCACAGGTTTACTGTAAATTCATGACATTGACAGCAGTGGTTTCCTAAAAGATTGGTACTGTGACTGAAACAAATACAGAAAATGAGACAGGAAGTACCTATAATTTTTCCTCCTTGCCTATTTTATTGCAGTAATCATGGAAAAAATGGAGATAGTCTAGAGCATACAAACTACGACAGCAGCCAAAGGCAATGTAAACTAGAAGAAAAAGAAACATTCTACTATAAATCAAGGTAAGCAATAAGGTTTACATCGCGGTGCATAATATAAAATTATTTTATTACACAAGCCACAGCTTGCATACTAGCTTCAATTATTACATTTTCTAGAATTTGGCATAGGCAATATTAAAAGAAAATTTACTAGCAATAACATATACAGTACTGACATGAGATCTTTCTTCCATTTCAGCTCCCTGCACAGCGACTGAGGAAGACTCCAGATATAATAGCAAAACAAAAAATATTTTAGAAGAATCAATCCAAGTCATCAATAAGATGGAACTTAATAGAGATAAATGTAAAGTCTTATACTCTGGTTCTAAAAATCAACTTCATAAAAACATGCAGCTAGTCAGCAGCTGATGTGAAAAAGATCTGGAGGTTTTAGAATACTGCAGGGTCAGCATGAGTCACCATGGCAGCCAAAAAGCAAACAAGCACAGGCTCTGTCGAGAGGCATTGCATCCAAGCCCGGATAAGATGACAGTCTTGATGTATTCTGCCCTGGTCTAACCACATCTGGAGTGTTGTATTCAGTTCTAGGTGGCACATTTGAGGGCAGACATAGATAAAGTAGAGAGTATATACACAGGAGAGTGACAAAGACAGCGAAGGGCTGTGAAAGCATACCACTTGGGACAAGGTTAAAGCACCTGGAGATGTTTAGCTGGGAGAAAAGAAGATCTGAATATGTGATAGCTGTCCTTAAGTATTTGAAGGGCTGTCTGTCATATGAAAGATCAATCAGCTTTGATTTGATTGGCATCACAAAGGTGAGGCAGGAACAGAGGGTGAGAGTTGCAAAAAAGTCATGAATTAAGGCTTGATAAATGGAAAATTTTTCACAACCATAAGAACTATTAAAAACTATTAAAAATTCAAAGTCAAGGCTGGACGATCACTAATTGGGAATGCTATAAAAGATATTCTTGGTCAGGTATGGTGTGGAATATAGGGCCTCTGAGATGCCTTTCTATCCAGAATTCTCTGATCGATGTCTTGTAAATGAAAACAAGATGTGACAAAGTAAAACAGCTCAACAGATTAAATGTTTCAGAGGCTGGAAATCTCACCTACTTTATTTTTCCTGATCTTTGAAATCTTCTGCTAAAAAGCTATGCTAACAATATTGCCAGCAATGCTCTAACTATAATGAGGATGGTTTCTTAAACCAACAATAGAAATTGACCTTCATGTTACTCAAGTTTTCCATTGCAAAATTTACATATGTTATATATCTTAATACTAAGATGGATGTATAATTTCATTGATGATTGTATTACCTCCAAAGATGTCAAATGCAATCTATTTATACCTTCTCCATGCCATTCATGACAAGTCATCGAATCATGGTTTAACAAATGTAGAGGAGCAAAATCAATTTAGGTAGAACAGGTAAAGCCTTTGGTGTAGATGTTATATAATGTTATATAATCTTAACATTACATTTATAAAGATAAGCTGTATTATTATGTGAACTGTCCAAATTCCAAGTAATCAGAAAACAAATCAATACAGTAAAACCTCTTACTAAAACTGTGGGAAGAAAAAGCCATTATGGATAGCTAGCTAATGGCTTACACATTTTTTTTGTTTTACGGAAATAGGAAAAGTTTTGTGAAATAGGATTTCAACTAGGTCTTAAAGGACAAGCAGAATTTGGAAAAGCCAGAAGAAGAGTAAATAAGAAAGAAAATAGAAGAAATAATGTGATTAAAGGGACAGAGTAGAGAATGAGCTTAACTAGAGGGGAAAAGTTGAAAATTAGCAACAGAGGGAGATAAGGTTGGCTAGGAAGCATAGGGCCATATTATGGGGGAACTTGGAAGTAAGGATGAGAATAATGCACTTGATTCTATAAGCAACAGAAAAGCTGATGAATAACAAATTTTCCTCTACTGTTTTTATTCAGTCATATCTGAAATCCATCATCACCAGCAAAACCAAGAATTAAAAATCAAATGACCATATTGCTTTTCTATAATATATAAACCTTATGCCTTACAATTATATTTTAAGTTAACTGTGTCAGTAACCAATCTTCTCATTTGTAGTATGAGTTAGTGTTACATTATCATAAAGTCAATTTTAATTTCCTGACAAATATTCCAAGAGAGTAAACAAGAAAAAAGTTTCAAACTCCCTCCCTACCCCCCCCAAGAAAACAACGAATTTTGGAATACAAGTATGCTAAAACAGTGGGCTCCAAACATTTTTAATCACGTACATCATCAGGAAATATAATTTTGAGTATACCCCCCGCCCAGTGTATATGTTTATTAAATTATACACAGGTACTACTGCTCGTCCGGCTGTTTTTCAGTCATGTCCAATTGCCCAAAGGTGACCCCATGTCGGGGTTTTCTTAGCAAGCCTTGCCCACGGTCACACAGCTAGTAAGTGTCTGAGGCCGGATTTGACCTCAGGAAGAGGAATCTCCTTGACTTCAGCCCTAGCAGTCTAGCCAGCACACCACCTAGCTGCCACTACGACTATACCTTAAAAAATTTATACAAAAAAAAATTAAAAGGATGAGATAAAGATTGATCATATAGTCAATAGGGAACCACAAGAGGTTTTTTCAGTAGGTGAGTGACACAAACAGATTTGTGCTTTAAGAAAATGACTGGTAATTATGTGGAGGACAGGGGAATGATTTGAGGCAGAAAGACCAATTACAAGGCTATTTCTGTAGTAGAGAGGTAAAAGGAGCCTGAATCAGGGTACTAGCTAGGTGAGTAGAGAAAAAGGCAAATTCAAGAGAATGCTGGGGAGAGAGAATCAACAACATTTGACAATATACTGGCTATGTGGGGAAGGAAGAATAGCTGAAGATGAAAATGAGGTTGTGAAACTGAGTGATTAGAATGGTGGGAGCCTCAAAAGTAACACAAAGATCTGGAAGAGGGACGAGTTCAGAAAACAACAATGAAATAAGATCTAAGATCGGATTGCAACCCATTCATGCCTGTTTATCTTGAGTGCTTATTTTGAGTGTATCTCTGATCCACGCAAAATGAAAAGGAGAAAGACTCTCACTCATCAGCATGAGTGGACCCACAATCATAGTCACAAGATGATAGGGGGGGAAAAAGGGTGGGTAACTGAAGAAGTTGGAGAATTTTCTCAGTAGTACCTACAAAGTTCTTGCTATGGATACCCAGTTGGTGGTCATGCTATAACTGCCCTATGAGGCCAACACCCCCTGCTGAGAAGTGGGGAAGTGGGAAGCTTATACAATGGTTGGAGGGGGCAAAATGGGGGAGTATCGAGAGATAAAGGTAGATGTGATTTAGAGATGAGCCCCGTGATTGTCTGTCACAGAAAGGGTGAGATATGACCAGTCTTCCCACTTGCCATTGGTTGATCATAAATCCCTCGGGGTCAGATTACAGCCCCAACTTCATGAAATACTACTAAAAGCAAAAAGCATGCAGGCAATGCACATACTGCTCTGATAATCAACTATTTCAGTAATACCTATTTTCACAGGTATATAGTGTTATTTTATTTTTGAGGAATGAAAGCCATTTATGGACACTCTACTGGATCTAACAGAAATCTATTAATAACTCTCAAAACTCTCAGAAAGTTAGAGATAAAAATTAGTGTAGTGTACAGGGAAGGATAAAGCCATTTTAATTGAATTGAAAGAGACATAGTAAGATGCTTCACGTCAGACATAATCTAGAAATGGGTTTTAATACACAGTATATTTATAAGGGCTATGTAGCAGGAAGCCTAACTAAATTCTGAATATAACAATTGCAGTGAATAGAAGTATCATGTCAGACATCCCATTACTTTAAATTCCACTACACCTGCCTAATGTTTGCTTGCGCAAAAACTACTCCCTGATAAAAGCCAATGAATTAGTATGGATATAATTACCTCACAAAAGTACAAACAAAACAGATTTCAATTGTTTAGTTTCTTTATTTTATTTGTTACTTTCAGCAAGTAATAGGAAGGGTTTTCCTGATTCCCTACCAACAAGATTTGGCTGTGACTATCTTAAGAAATACAAGAACAAAAAGATCGAAATGAATGACTGTATAATAAACAGTTTATTGACTCTTTTAATAAAAGTATTATCAACTAAGCTTCCTATCTTGTTTTAACACAGTTCCAATCCTTAATTTATTATGTATATGAACTTATACAATGTGTCAGCTGATTTTAATCAGCCTCCTGAAATGCAATAACTCAAAAATAAAATTAAAATTATACCACTGTATACTCACATACAATCTGAAGTGACAGATTATAATTGGACATTAAAAACAAAAGCATGAAATTGTTTTAGCAGTTATTTCAGCCTAATCATCTATTTAATATAGAATGGTATTGTCCAAATAAAGATCTTGGCTCACTAGCTACAGTAATTCAGCAGCACCCTCAAAATAGGAATGAAAAGTAAAAGAAACAATTTAATTCTTATTAACATAGTTCTCTGCAACAAAGACCCATCTCAGGTTTATGGATTTTGACAACATATCCTTATTCTATAACTAAGAGAATCAGCTCACCTGCATCAAATTTGCAAATATAATAAAGGATGGAAAATACAATATTGGTAGAAATGCAGGAAAACAAGCACGCTGGTCAAGTTTTGAATTGCTCTAACCTCTTTGGAAAACAACTGGAAATCATGCAAGCAAAGGTACAAAATCATTCACACTCTCGTATTTAGGGAATCTCACTATCGGCTCTATATCCCAAGGAGGTTATAAACAACACATCTGTATAACAATATTCGTAGCAGTATTATTTGAAATTGAAGACATACTATATGTGCAATGACTGCAGAATGGCAGAACCAACTGTGATATGGAAATGTATGGATTACTGCTATGCCATAAGGAACAACGAAGATGAAGAAAAAAAACCAAGCATGAAGAGAAGTGTTACGATGCAATGCTAAGCAAACAAAATAGAACCCAAAAAAGAGACAATTACTATGACCATGTGTATTAAGTTGAGTTTAAAGAGCAACGAGAAGATCAAAAAATATTCGACGATGCTGACACTAACTCATAAAGCATACGTGCATGAGTAAAACAGCTCAAGACCACACAAACTATGGGCCACCATGACTTTTCGGAGGTTTTCCCTAACTACTGGGGAGGGGGCAATTGTACCTAAGGGAGATGGGACTAGGAATATAATGAAAGTCTGCATCAACACAACGTCCTCAATAAAATTCTTCAGTTAAATAACTTTATGCCATCCTAATTTCCTATCATTAATCTTAGAGCGCTCAAATGTTCTCTCTAAAACCTTTATACAACTTCTATCCCTCTCTCTTCGAATCACTCATACCATACCCTTTGATCTAGCCAACATACTCATCGTATGCTAACACACACGTCTTACACACCACCACCACCACCCCCTCCAACACACAATTTTAAGTTCTGTAGGGGAAGACAGAGTTTTATTCACATTTTGGCATTTCAGAGCCAAAAAGGCACTAACTAGGCTTCCATATGAACTGAATTATAAAACTAAAGTGTCAATTACTTGTTATTAGAATACTACTTGGTATCTAAATAAATATCCCACCTAAAGGTTGTCATGAAATCTACCTTGTTTTACAGAACAGAAGTGTTCCATAAAAAGACAGCTCTCAAGTAAACATTAGTTAAGTAAACTGTTTTTTCTCTTTTTTTTCTCCCTGCCTAGCTGTAAAATGTACATATATGTGAAGATAAACACACACAGTATAACATAGATCTAATACTGTTGCATTCCTTTTGAGTGTTTTATACCTTTAGAGTTCTCTATAAAGGAATGTAGCAACACTGAATTTCAAGAGAAATAAAAGACAGTCCTGTTAAAGACTTATTTCTCCCATGCTGATTAGTGGCATCTGCCAAGACCTTTTTGGTGACAAGGATGGGTACCTCCTAAGGCAAGACGACCAAGTCAATGAAAGCAACTAAACAAAGCAAGAATAAGGCATCCTTGCTGGAACCTAAAAAGACCCGCTACTGTACATGGCAGCACTAGAGCATAAGCCACTCAAATTTCTATCCCAGAAACTATCTCATTTCCCAAAGGGAATATCACACCCAGGCAGATAAATCTCCTTTTCCACATAATAATATCTGAAACAACACTACTACCTTGCAGCATAATTTAGAACTTGAAACCACTGGCAAAGATCCAGGTCCAAGTGTTTACTGTGTTCCCCCATTCTCTTTAGTGATCACCTTATATACTGGGTGTCTTCTTACTTTTCCAGTATGTCAAGGAGCAGAAACCTCAATATAACAAATATTCCCTTTGGATGTGATTATAAAAGATCATTTCCAGGTAAAAGGTCATATGATAAAAATTAGAAGGAAAAAATACCTTACAGATTCACAGATGAGAGAAAGTTCACAACCAAATAAGGGATAGATGATATCAGAAAGACAAAATATCTTCATTATATAATATAAAAAAGCAATTGCATGAACAAAATCAATCTAAGTGAATTAAGAAAAATGCTGAGTGGGGGGAAAAGTCTTCTCCAATACTCAAATCTGATAAAATTCAAGTATCTTAAGTACGTAGGGACCTAGATAATATAATTCAAATGACAGTATTACCTAAATCTTTACATTCAGTGCTGTACTAAACTACCAAGGGCTGCTTTACAGAACTAGACAAAGTAACAAAATTCACCTAGAGTAACAAAAAAAAGTCAGTATCTCAAGGGATATAAGGAAAAAGAAAAGAGAGAGCTAGCTGTAACAGATCTCAAATTATACTACAGTAGTAATCATAAAACAACCGGGTACCAGTCAAGAAAATAGAAATGATGATCAATGAAACGAATTAGATATGCAAAACACAGAAGCAATCTAACAGTAACACAGTGTTCAACAAACCCACAGACAACAACTACTGGGGAAAGGACTCACTATTAATTGCTGGAAAAGTTGAAAAGCAGTCTCTGGAAACAAGGCTTAGATGAACATTTCACACTATACACATGAAGGAAACAAGCATTTATTAAATGCCTACTATGTGCCAGATACTACACTAAATGCTTTGCAAATATTATCTCATTTCATCCTTATAACAAGTTGGGGAGACAGGTGCTATTATTATCCTCATTTTACAGTTAAGGAAACTGAGGCAGACAGTGGCTGAGTGACTTGTCCAGGGTTACACAGACAGTAAATATCTGAAGGCAGATTTGAACACAAGCAGCTGTTCCTGATTCCAGGCCTAGCATATTATTATGTACTATGTTAATATATTACCGTATTTCTCTATGAATAAGACGCACTCTTTTTCGAAAAATTTTGGGTCTAAAAACTGGGTGCGTCTTATACAGTGGTTGTAGTTTGTTTTTTTTACTTGCATTTCCCGCTTTTTCGCGCTTGCTGTCTTTGCGCTCATTGTTTCGCATTTGTTACTGGTATATTAGGTTACATTTTGCTATGTTCTGCCCAGAAATGGCTCAGAAAAAATTTTCTTACAGTGCTAAATTCAAGTTAAAAGTGATCCAGTTTGCCAAAGTGAATGAAAATCATGCTACTGAACATAAGTTTGGTCCTCCTCCAACTGAGAAAACAATCTGAGACTGGCTACAGGAAGAAGAAACCCTACTGAAAATGTCACAGCAGAAGAAGGCCACGAGAGGCAAGTCAGCAAAATGGCCTTATTTAGAGAGGGAACTGAAGATATGGATTGAAGAACAATGGACAATTGGAATTCCTGTGTACACCAAGATGGTTCAGCATGAGGCAAGAAGAATTGCTGATGAAAAAGAAGTTACTGATTTCAAAGGACACAATTGATGCTTCAGGTTCATGAAACGGAATGGACGAAGCATGCGTATACACATCAGATGCCCAAAAGATGCCTGAAAGCTATGAGCAGATGAATAAAACTTGAGTTCAATAACTTTAGGTAATACATTTTTTTTTCAAATTTCGGGCCCCAAAATTAAGGTGCATCTTATACATGGGGAAATACAGTATATACCATGTTATATATTATGATGCTTTAATAAGCTCTAAACAGTTTGTTATGCAAACAAAATAAATACAGTTAAGATTAAAAGGGAAATCCTGAACTGAAAAAAAATCTGTGGAGCAAACTTCACTGATAAGGTCTATTAACTAATATATTTAGGGAAATGAGATAAATATATAAGGACAAGAGTTATTCCTCAATAGATAAACAGAGGATATGGACAAGTGGCAGAAATGCAAGCCTTATGAGAAACTGCTCCAAATTACTATTATGAGAAATGTAAATTAAACCAACTTTGAAGTTCTACTTCATAACCCTCAGATTGACAAAGATGACAAAAAAGAAAATGACAAAGTGTTAGAGGGGTTGGGGAAGGGGAAGGCCCCTGATGGGACACATTGCTGAAGCTGTGAATTGGTCCAGCCATTCTGGAAAGCAATTTGGAACTATGCCCAAGAAGCCACTAAACTGTGCATACCCTCTGAAGCCAGGCCCTTTGATTCCAAACCCAGCTCAAGCAAGGTTCTGTGAAGGGTCTAAACTAAAGACAAAGAGAATACTAAGAAGCTGAGGGTGGGAGATACTGTCGAAAATTAGAATCGACAAGACTTGGCAACTGATTAGATATGAGAAGTTGAGAGAAGGGAAGAATCAAACCTGAATAACTAGAATGACAGAAATGGGGAATTTGGGAAGAGAGTTGGATTTTTCAGAGGTGGGGTGGGGAAAATTTTGAACATGTCAACTATGAGATTGCTACAGGATATCTAGGTCAGATGTCCAGCAGATAGTTGGTACGGTAGGAGTGGAATTAAGGAAAAAAAGGATTAGAAGTGAGTCTCTCAACTGGGCATTTCACTTTAGGTATATGAAAATTGTATGCTGGCTTTGTATAAGGACTAATTTAAACAGTGATCTGGATATGCTACCCAACACAGCTATTACATTGAAATTCCCTAAGCAATCGACACCTCCCCCAAGCAGAATGTAAGCTTCCTGAAGTCAGGGACTATTCTTTATAATTCCCAGCACTGTGCACAAAGGAAGAGCTTTGTGTTCGTTTGTGTTATTTGTTGGGTTGCATCATGAGCAATAAAAGCTGAGTGCAGATTTACTTCGTGTATGACATTCCTCTCTGTGCGTGGTAAGAGCGTCTAGACAAGAGCAGCTGATTCTTCTTCACAAAGCTTGTTTGGAAGGTTAGAACCACACAACAACTAACGAATATAAAGAAATAGATCTAAATCTCCATTTTTAAAAACCATACACACATACAGATCTTTTCACCTTATAGATTTCATTTAAACTACATCTATTTTTTCCAATTTGTTTCTAGAATCTTAATTGCTCCAAATGCAATGATGCATATAATTTCTAGAGTAGTAGCGGCATTTGAATTGTGATAAAAACAAATATTACTTACTAAGTCTGCAATCATTTATGAACAAGATTTATATTCTTTTAGAAACAGTCCAATAAAGCAATGCTTTACTCCTGCAAAAATTTCTACAGCCTTGATCATTTGCAAAGTGTTTTACATATGTTATCCCATTAGATCCTCACAACAACCCTGGGAGAGAAGTGCTATTTTTATCCCCATTTTACAAATAAAGAAACTGAGACTGAGAGAAGTTAAATAAAACTGAGGCTAAGAAGTTAACTTCTTCCTAGGCAAGTGACTTGTCCAAGGTCACACAGCTAATAAGCACCTAAGGTAGTATTTTAATTCAGGTCTCCCTGTCTCCAGGTCCATACTCTATCCACTATGCCATCTGTATTTGGAGGTTCCTCTTAAACTCACCCATCCATTGAGTGGCTGCACATACTTAAGGAATGTTGGACAGACAAAAGCCTTAAAGGGAACATTTGGAAATGGACAAAGCATAAATAGTCATACTAAAATGAATAGACAGACTGTCTCAAAAATTTTAGTGCAGTTTTAAGCTAGCTACATATTTATTTTCTCTCTATTGTTCTTGTACTTGTACCCTGGTGTTACTAGGTGATTTAAGTTAACAAAGGCTATAAGACACTGCATGCCCAGGTAGATTTCAGAAAAACCTGGAAAGACTTACATGAACCGATGCTGAGTGAAATGAGCAGAACCAGGAGAACATTGTACACAGTAACAGCAACATTGGGTGATGATCAACTATGATAGATTAGCTCTTCTCAGCAATAAAAGATTCAAGACAATTCCAAATGACTCACGATGGAAAATGCTAACCACATCCAGAGAAAGAACTATGGAGTCTGAATGCAGATCAAAGCAGACTATTTTTGTATTTTTTTTTGTTTTTTTTTCTTTCTTGCATTTTTTTTCTTTCGTTCTAATTCTTCTTTCACAACATGACTAGTGTGGAAATATGTTTAACATTTAACATATATTGGACATAATACCCAAATTTTTTTATTTAATGTTTAATATTTAACATATACTGGACATACTATCTTGAATTTTTTTAATCCTAGAGAATAAGTAAAGAAAATAATTGAAACAATAGCTTCAAAAAAGTAGCAGGAGACAAAAAAAATCAACCTCCCCATTCAAAATGTGTATATTGTACATGTATAACATATATCAGATTGCTTGCTGTCCTGGGGAGATTTGGAACTCAAAATTTTATAAAAATGAATGTTGAAAACTATCTTTACATATAATTGGGAAAAAAATAAAATACTGTTAAGAAAAAAAAGACACTGCATGCCAAAAAGGAAATGTGTCCTGGTTACTGGTCATGGAACCAGGAAAGTCAAGTAAGCTGATCAAAAGACAACAGACACTATACCAGTACAAACCTATCCAGTGGTATAAAGCCAAAGATTCTCTGTCCTAATGGATAAAAGAAGAGTATGGCATACAAAAATGAGGGCCAGGAATCTGTCTTCTGTAGAAAAGGAAGCTAAAAAGTAGTCAGAAGGCTATCTCCCCTAAAGGGTCAGGAAGGCTGATCAAAATGTGGGAAATAATATGAACCTACATGAGGATTAGGATGCACAGATGCTTCAGTGAAGGCATCTTGTGCTTTATTTATAAAATACATTATACAGACATTATCAGGAAATTCAAAACACTAACACTACAAAATCTCCACAGATCTTTTCCACCGTTCTTCTATTTGTTGTCTTTCTATTTTGCCCCTCCTTAAACTGCCCTCGGGATGACTTGTCCCATTCTTTCTATTCCTATGACTTCTACCTTACAGTTGAGGCTTTCACAGCCTCTTGTCTAGGCATTGTGTAGCAGAAGGAAATTGAATTTGGAATCAGAGGATCTGGCTTCAAAGGATATGCACAATTTTGTGACTTCCTGGCATAGCTCCAAATTGCTTTCCAGAAGGGTCGGCCCAATTTGCAGCTGCACCAATGTGCTCTATCAGGGTGCTTGTCCTCCCATAACCCCATCAGCAATTTTTCGTTTTCTTTTTTGTCACCTCTGCCAATCTGACAGGTTTGAGGTAGAAGTTCAGAGCAAACTATATGTAATAGACATTTATGTTTTCACGTATAATCCTTGTTTTCTGTTATACCTTGAATATAAAAATGTTCTTTTTTTCACGTTCAGAATGTTTCATTCAGAATGGAAATTTTTTTTAATCCTAGAGAACGAGTAAAGAAAATAATTGAAACAATAACTTCAAAAAAAGTAGCAGGAGACAAAAACAATCAACCTCTCCATTCAAAATGTGTGTGTGTATATAAATATATATATATACACACATATATACATTATACATATAAATTATGCACATTATGCATATATTTGTACATATTATATTATGTGCATATTACATACGTATACATATATAGGAAGACATAATATGAAGGGGCAACTCTATTCAAAATTAACTCCAAAACGCTTAAACTAACTGGGAATCAATCTACCAACTTACTCAAGACCTGTACTGATGCAATAACAAAACTTTCTTGTCTTGTCTCTCCTCCTCTCCCCTTCTTAGACCAAGATCTCTTGATTATACTACTACATTTTTATTCTTTCCTTGCCTACCTCAGATAAAAAGGTGTGAGGGCAGAAAATAGGATTAGATTCTGCAAGAAAAACAAAGTCACAGGTAATTTTAAAAAGTTCTATAACAAGATGTGATAGAGGAAAAAGTTCACTTAATTATAGCCTTCAATGTTAATTGGATAAAGAACTGGATAAATCAAGAGAACTGCAGAAGAGATTAGAAAACAAAACCAAAATAATTTTCTGAATGGAAAAATACACACGAAACATAAAGAGTTATAGTGAAAGACTAGAATAAAATTTATTATGCTTCAGCTGAATCCCCAAAAGCAGGAGTTGCAATTATGTTTTCAGATAAGACTACAACAGTAAGAATAGATACTGGCAAAAGACAAATGAGAAAAGTAAGTCAAGCTTAAAGGCCCTATAATGAAACAATAGTAATAACTGGATGTGACTGATATCCCACTTTTAGAACTAGTTAAATTTAATAAATATAAACAAGAAAGCAATTTCAAATCTCAAACACTGGAAAAGTAACTTTGATAGATGTATGCAATTATTAAATGGGGATCTAAAAGAGTATTCTTATTTTTCAGCATTGCATAAAACCTTTACAAAAAAAATCCTATGCTATAGCATAAGGAACTCAAATAAGTGCAACAAAGCAACAATGTTTAAATATAACCTTTACAAAAGTTAGCACAATACAAACTAGAATGAGTATGGAAAATTTTGTATAAGATGCAAATGAAAATGAAGACTAAGTAATGACAGCCAAAATAATGAATGGATCAAAGAAGAAATGGCTGAAATAATAATTACCGTAAAAAGAATTTTTAAAAAATATAAAAATTTGTGAAATGCAACTAAAGCAATTTATAAAAGAAAACTTGTCTCACTTAGCACTTACACACAGAGCTTGGCACATAGTAAAGAAAATGCTGTGGAGGAGCTATGGGGGGAAAATGCTTTGAGAATACTAAACTGGTATCTATATGCGAGATGAATTGAAGAGGGCAAAAAAGTAGAGGCAGGGAGACAAATTAGGAGGCTATTGCAGTCTGGGTGGGAGGTAACAAGGACCTCAATTAGGCTGGTTATAGTATGAATAAGGAACTGATGGGAGAGATGTTAGGAAAGCAGAATCAACAGAACTTGTCAAGATCAGATATGAGTATAAGTGAAAGTGAAGAGTCAAGGATGGCTCCTAGGTGAACCTGGGTGAAAGGAAGAACAGTGGTGTGTTCAACAGAAAGAGATAAATCAAGTGGAAGGACAGGTTTCAGGGTAAAGGAAATGAGCTCGATTTTGGACAAGATGAATTTAAGATATCTACAGGACATCCAGGGAGAGATGAACAGTTGGCAACCAGTGATAAAAGCATGTGGCTCAAAAGGCAAATAAGGGATGGATACAGAGATCTAGGAGTCATCTGCATCAAAATGACAGTTAACCTCCTGAAAGCTAATGAGATTATCAAGAAAGGTAGAGACAGAGGGTGGGGGAAGGAAGAAAAGGGAGAAGAGAGAGAAAAAGAAAGAGGGGCAGGGAGGGGCAAGGACCCAAACTAGAGCCCTTTATCAGTTGATTTGTACTGTCCTATTTATATTTTTACAGTCTTAACCTGTCACTTCCTGCGCCCCTGCCCCTTGCTCCAAAAGCTTGAACCACTCATTATAATATAAATTACTCTTTTTGGCATTTAGCTGTTCCCAATCTGATTCAAACCTATCTTTCCAGGCTGATAACACATAACTACACCTCTCACATTCTATATTCCAACCACTAGGCCTATTCTCCTGAAATCAACATTCTGTCTTCCACTTCCATGCTTTTAAACAGGTAAAGTAATCCCCATGCCTGGAATGTGCCTACTCTTCACATCTATTTGTTGGAATTCCCAGCTCTTTTAAGACTCAACCTAAGCAGCACCTCTTACAAGGTGCCTTTCCTGATTCCTCTAGGTGTTAGGAACTCTGCTGAAAATTACTTTGTTGATGTTACAATTACTCATCTTTGTATGCGTGGTTATCTCCCCCTACTCCTGAAGAACAGAAGCTTTTTCATTTTGCCTTTGAATCCCTAGAGGCCAGCACAGTGCCTGGCACATACTAAACATCTAATAAATGCCTGTGGAACTGAATTTCAACTCGGGTCGAGTATAATAGACAATGTTCATACAAAGCTATTGAACTTCAAGTATTATATAGCCTTGCTTTCTGTCAACAATCAGTATAAACTTGAAACGAACTTGTACTCTTCAGAGCTATGACACCATTAAGCAATTTAGCTCCACTGTTCTAGGCAAATAAATTCTTTGGGGGGTAGAGTTCCTTTGAGCGTTTTGGGATGGGAGGGAGGGGTTTGTTGCATCAAAACAAAAGCAACAATTTTTTTTTCTCTTACAGAGGAAACTCTTAGAAGATTATCAACAATATTATCATCATATAAAATAATGAAAAATGGTAGGAGGAAAAATGAGTTTGCAAAAAGGTTGACTCATGAACAAATTAAATGAGATCATAGCAATATCATTAGGGATGAAACCAGGCTTTTAAAGGGCTTCATAACCTGACCCCTTCCTACATTTCCATTCTTCCTACACCTTACTTTCTTTCACATAATCTGCAACTCAGTGACTTCAGTCTCCCTGCTATTCCTGACACAAGAGAAGCCATTTCTTGACACCACGTACTTTCACTAGCTGTCCCCCACACCTGAAATTTCTTTTCCTCCTCATCCTCATCTCCTAGCTTCCATGATTTCTTCCAAGTTTCAGATAAAATCATACCTTCTGCAAAAAGCCTTTCCCATTCCTCCTAAATATTTCCCTATCATATCATCTTGAACATAAATTACTTATACACAGTTAATGGTGTATTGTTCTACCCCAGCCCTGCCCACTAAACTGGGAATTCCTGGAGAGCTAGGGCTGTTGCTTTTTCATTGCTGTTGTTGTTTTTGCATTTCTTTATATCTCCAGCATTTACAGAGATCCTGGCACATAGTAGGAACTTAATAAATGCTGTTTGATTTGACTTGAGTTGGAAGGAAGACAGCAGACAGACTGAAAAATCATTCAACATTTTCATAATGCATAATTAATACAAAACAACACAAATGCGTAAGAGTTGCAAAACGATATTTGAGAGATTTGAAGCAAAGAAAGGTCAGTTTTTACTAAAACAGGAAGGAAATTAGGGAAGGCTTCACAGAAGTGGAGGGAGTGGCATTTTCAGTTGGATAAGATTTCAATAGGCAAAAATAAGGACAAAGATATGTACTGGGTGTTGAGCACAGAATGAACAAAGGCATGGAAACTCACATTTACACAGTGCTTTAAAATTTGCAAGGCACTTTACTTATAATACATTATCTAATTTGATCCTAATAAGCCTGTGTAGTAAGTACTATGGGTGCTGTCTCCATTTTACAGATTAGGAGACTGAGGGTTAAAACTGAAAAGATTTGCTCAAAATCAAACAGCTAGTTAGGTAACAGAGGCAGGCATCCAAACCAGGTCTTTCCTGCCTCCCAGTATGGCATTCTTTTACTATATCATGGTATGGGCATGTATGAGGGTTGTTGAGAAATCGAGGTGACTTCCAAATCTATGCAGAATATGGGCAGGACAAAAAAAGGGAAGATGAGTCTAGAATGATAGGATGGCATCACATTGGGGAGAAGTTTGAATACTAAGCTATGGAATATGTATGATATACAGTCAGAAATCACCAGAGGACAGACATGGATGGAGCTATGCATAAGTCTGCAAATGTGATGAAGCAGAAAAAACACTGAATTTAGAAAAAGACAATCTGGATTTGGGCTGATTCCCACTTCAGATCTCCAGCGGTAGATTTGGATCTACCACTTACCAGCTAGGTGACCTTAAGGAAAATACTTCATGTCTCTGAGCTTCCATTTCCTAATTTATAAAATACAAGTGTTGGACGAGATTATTTCTAAGATGCCTTGCAGCTCTTAAGTCCTTTTCTGAAGATTAATCTATTAGTGATGTGAAAGTTGGAATGGGGTGTGGTGGGGAGGGGAGAGTGCAAGATTGGAGTCAGGAACATTAGTTAGGAGGCTAAATGCAATACTCATATAGACGCTGATGAAGGCCTATGAGGATAGCAGCTGCAGAAGATACATTGCCAAGGCAGAAAAGACAGAACTGAACAACTTTTTAGATGTAAATGGTCCCAGAAAAAGGGAAGAATCAAATAGAACAGTGAGATTTCAAGCCAGAGCAACTGGGTAAATAATAGAACCACTGAAAGAAATAAGGAGGTTAGAAGAAAGAACTGCTTTGAGGAAAAAAAATTCATTTCCATTTTGGACATATTGAGTTTGAAATACCAGCCAGACATGCAAGTAGGCCACTGGAAATAGGAGTCTGGAGCTTGGGAAACAGATCAGAAACAGAGATATAGATTTTGGAGTAATTTGATTTTCTGAAAAAGAATGACCTTGAACAACAAAGGATATATATATCCCCAATCTTTACTACATGTTAAACTCTATGGCGTCAGTAATGAACCTTAGGTAAAGATCATGCTGGGGAGATTATGCTAAGTAAAATTTTTCAACTACCTGTAACAGAAATACCTACAATGTATAACTGGCAAAAACTCTAGTATGCTATCCTGTTATTTCACAGTTGAAAAGTAAAAAACTTAAGAATTTAGTAATTTTTTCAACTGCAAAAATCAACATAACAGAGAGAAATGGGTAGCTAATTTTTTAAAGGAACTGATGTAAGCTGTGACATTACAAGGAAAAAAAGTTACCCATATATCTAATCACTGAAGTACCTCATCATACAGATACAGAAATGAACTTGTAACTAGTATGCAAGAGAGAAATGATACCTAATTACTTTGTTACTCCAGTGGAACCACAGACTCCTCAGTGTGGGCATTCTTTTCAATGCCACAGATCCCAACCTACCATGTTGTCTCATACTGTATAACTCTTATCCATACTTCCCCTTAAATTATCCACAGGAGATTCAGATTGTCCCAGACTTTTTTGACTAGGTACTTTAATAGCGTGGAAGCATCAATGGACCATTTGGGTCATTTCTCACTCTCGATATACAGTAGCGTTCCTGCTTTTCTGATCACACATCTTCTAAATGTTATCTTTTACGCCGTTTTTGGTGAAGGAGTCATCAGTGGCAATAGACCACAAGCTATATAAATCTTCCATTACTCCCTCTTTCATAAAATACACTGGGGAGAAATTCTACAGAGTTCTTCATGATAAAAAAAATCTCTAAGTGATATTTAATTAACGTTAGAAAACAATAACATTTATGTAACACCTAACGGTAAACAAAAAGCATCACAGCTATTTAATAAAAGACAAAGTGAAAGTTTAAGAAGATTCAGTGATTTGCCCAATGTAACATGGGAAAACAAGTAGGTAAACTGGGGGTCAAATACACATCTCAGTGCAGTGTTCCCTCTATTAAATTCATGATCAGAACTGCAAAGGTATTGCCAACACAGAGACTTTTGACAGCCAAGAGATATCACAAAATGTTATCATTCCTATTGGGAAATTTCGATTAATTTATAAAATATAAGTTAGAAAAAATGAGGTAGCATTTAAACTTTTTCCTATTGAATGCTCATAGTACTAATTAATCTCTCTACATTCTTTTGGGCATCTTTAAATATTGAATTTATCCTAGCATAATAAATGTAATTTTACTTATGGCAATATATCCTAATGAAAGGGAAAGCTCAGTTAAGGAAATATTCTTCAAGTCAGTGAAGATATATAGAATTTAAAAGCACAAAAAACCCGAAACACCTTTAGCCAAATCAAATATCTCATTTGATTATCTTTATTAAAATATAAGGAATGGGAAAGTAGCTATTTATTGTATTTAATGGATGTGAAATTAGGAAAAAAAAATTAAATTGGGAGTTCAACAATGTTTATGCAATTTTTAAAAGATCACTTATAATCGTCCACCATTAAATAGTCTTGAGTCTTACTTTCATCTGATTACCACATTAGTTTTTTTTATATTTTTATGCACCAGTTAAAAAGTAATGAAATTAATCATTTTTATTCTAATTGAATTTAGATATTTTCAACAAAATTGTTACTACCATAAAATTGAACATTTTACAGTACCAGCTATTCCAGTTACCAAAACTAAACAAGAAAAAAAAAGTCAAAGTGGAATATAAATGCAAATATGCTGCCATTATAAGCAAAGCTACCTCTAAACTCCAATAATGCACGGTTTGTCTCCCCCTTCTGGCTTGCACAATTAATTATGCAGAAAACACTGAGTAAACTAAGACTGAAATCTTCCTTGCAAGTTTTCCTTTTATTCAAATAATTAACACGGAACAACTATAGCATGGCATGCTACAAATCTTACAATCATGTCACCTGTAGGACTGCAAAATCAGTTTAACAATCCAGTCGGGTACACAAACCAACCCCCAACACTGTTGTGTTTAGCAGTATTTTAAGGATAGCATTATGAAACCAGCTATCTAACAAGAACATTTGCAAATGTGTTATACTGAGAATACATTTTCAAACTAAACAGGAATGGAGCCTTAGTCAGACAAGCTCTCCTAACCTAGAGAGCCATGGAACCACACAAAAGGGAGAAAATTGATTATGAAGAGTTCGAAATTCAAAATATTGAGGAGCCTGGTAATACCTAAATGAAACGCCTGTAATTTTCTCACCTAAATTGAACAAGAATATAATGAGTTATGTAACCCCAGAGTATGGAGAGAAAGCAGCGGACATGGAATCCAAGGACCAGGGTTTGACCCCCTCCTCTGCTACTTACTAACTGTATGACTCTGGGTCATTTTACTTCCCTCTCTAGATCTCAGTTTCCTCCCCTGTAAAATGAGGGATTTGGACTAGATAGCTTCAGAGGTCCCTTCCAGTGCTAGGTCTCGGATCCAGTGATCCTTCTTAGACAATGGGTAGCTTCTCCAGACACAGGGATACCTGGAGGTGGTTCAAATGGCCCAAACTGGGAGAGCCCAAATCCCTCTGCTCATTCCCAAATCGATGGGAGATGCTACACAACTCCTTTGGTGGCAGATCCTCTGACGGTGACTCCATTTGGACCCCTGCACCACAATCCCCCATGCTAATCACATGTAGTTAAAGGCCTGGGTTCTTGAGAGGACACAGTGATGCTTCAGTGACTGAACAGATAAGGAGAATCAAGGGGTACCTCCGACAGTACTATTTTCAAACCTCATCAAGGTCTGATTAAATCTTCCACATGCAGTCAAATTCTTCCGTAAGCACAATCTGATGGTGTATCACATAAAAAAGTTTGTGCTTTCAGCCCCTGGACTATGAGCCAATTAATATCAACTTGAAATAATGACATCACTGGGGAAGGAATTCTTAGTCTTTCTAGTGTTTTGTTAATTTAAAATGCTGTTATAAATATTTTATTATATATGGGACCTTTCTTTAGATGGGACCTTTGGTTATTAGCTAACTCTGTTTTGGAGCACATACTACAATATATCACAAATCATCTCCTTCTCAGAGTTAGGAGACACTGCATTGAAATTAAAAGGGATGGAAAAGGTTCCATTGGTCCAGTCTCTTCACTCTTCTCCAAATCATCTATCCTATGTGTAAATATTTGCAGGGAGAAATTGCACCATCTCTCATTGTAACCTATTTCATCTGTGTCAAATCCTGTTATTTTATTAATCCCCTAAAACAGCTTTGTCAATGTTATCCTGAGGTGATATAACAATCTTTAACCCACTTCAAAGCCCATCGGCAAACATCTAGACCAAATACAGTATGGCTGGCCTCCACTATGCCCAGGAGGAATCTATGTCCTGCTACAGCTCCAGTCCTTCTCCCACTTGTATCAAATCTTCCCCAATTCTTCCAGCCCACAATGATGGTTCTCTCTTCTAATCCTAGAGTACTCTACACTCACTACTTAAGGAGGTATCCCATTACACCGTAGAATTTACTTCTTTTTAACTCCCACCTTGCTCTGCCTTATGCCAGAGGCATTAAATAATCCTAGCTCTATGTGCAAAGCATGTGCTAGGAGCCATAGGGGATATAAAGACAGTTAAGCAACAAAGTACAAATGTAGCACTACAGGAATTCAGGGCCAGAAGATCTGACTTCTGGCCAAAGTGACATAGGAAGGCTTCATGGAAGAATTGGCATATGGGCTTAGCTTAGAAGGATAAGCAAGATTCAAACAGACAGAAAAGCATTGTAGGCTGAAGAAAGCACTCAGGAGCAGGGACAGTACACCAACAGTTGTGTAGATCAATTTGGAACTGTGCAATGAAAAACACTAAATTGTTCATGCCCTTTGACCCAGAAATGCTGCTGCTGCTGGGAATATCCTCAATGGAGAGCAAACACAGAAATAAACGTCCCATATATACCAAAATATTTGTAGTGAAAATTTTTGTGGTAGCAGAAAAATGGAAACCAAATGGGTGCTCATCAATAAGGAAAGAGCTAAACAAATGGAGAATTAAAAGAATATTACTATGGCATAAGGACAAATTGAGGAAGGCAGAGAGATAAGGGTAGACTTAATTGCATTAACCCAAGATGAATAAATGAGGAATCAGGAGAATAAGACACATAGTAAATAAAACAAGAGACATCATTAAAAGGCAGCCCAACTCACATTAGCTGCAATGGCCAACATGCATTTTAAGAAAGTAAATGAGGAAACATCAACTCCTCTCCCATGAAAGAGGTGGGTGACCACACGAATGAAGGCTTTTATGTGCTATCACTGATTTACTACTTTCTTGGTCAGTTTTGCTTGTAAGTTTAGTGCTTTGTTACAATGGTGGACTGATTTGGGAGTGGGAGATATGAGGAATTGACCACGGTAGTAAATACATCTGTAAACTTTTTTGTTTTAAAGATTACTGTGGCAGCAGGGTACAGAATCACATGGAGGAGGGGCTGAATGACCTGCTAATGGGACCTGCTAAATCTGGGGGCTGATCACACATGGCCAAAGCAATGACTGACGAAAATGAGTCCAAATATTCTTCAGACATACCTAGAGTGGACAACAAATTGTAATGATAATAATATACGTTAGGAGCATCCAGCCTGGGACACTTGACATTTACTAGCTGTGTGGCCCTGGGCAAGTCATTTAACCCTAACTGCCACATAACAACAACAACAATAATAATAGGTTTACAAAGCACTTTATATATATTTCATTTTATTCAGACATTATTTCATTTTGTCTGCACAATAATTCTATTATTACTCCCATTCGAAAGATCAGGAAACTGAGGCAGACGGAAGTTGAATGATTTGTCTAAGAAGGTCACACAGATTACTAAGTGTCGAAGACTAAATCTGAACTCAGGTCTTCCTAACTCCAGGCCCTTCAGAATATCTCAAATTAAATTTAAATGAGGTGTTCTATGGAGTTTGGAGGGATGTTGGGCGGGTGTCTTAAAAAAAATTCCAATTATACATGTTTCCATTGCATATCAGATCTAGACAGCATATTTTGATTTATCTTATCTTCCAATTAAAAGGGTTGTAAAAAGTTGTCAGAATTTATACAAATTATGACTTAATACAGTTTGCTACAAGTTTAACTAAAATTTATACTAACTGGATTTATAGATTTTTTTAAGACTCAAAACATGCTTCATTTATGTGGAGGAATAAAGAAGCAAGAAAAGTAAACTTCAGGTGCTTTAGGTAGTAAAACTAACAAAGTTCTTGAAATGTAAAACACATTAGCCCTTGGTTTTCCAATGGACTGTTACATTCAGAGGGCTAAGGCACAGCTAAATGAATGTATCTTTGATATTTCAGCCTGAGGCCAGACAGCCATCTCTAACCCTATGGGGATTTGGTTTAAACACCTGAGAACATTTAGGAATGCAAGCAGTCACTGGCTTAGGGAGGTGTTGTGTTCTGAAACATCACATATAAGCTCACTATGTGAAGTTCTGTCTTCATAGGAAACCATGACCAATATTCCAAATGGCGGTCAGTTTCTGAGACTCGAAAAACTCATGATACATAGTGGAACTGACTGACAGTTTGGGTACTGTACTAATAGCCATCAAACATGACAAATAACCAGAGGCCATGTGAAAGAATGGGCCAAATCACTAAGAATAGAAGAGATGCGAATTTAAACCACTTTGAACTTTTATCTCCCACCTCCAAAGGAAGGCAGAGGAGGAGAAAAGGCTGAGGAGAAGAGCAGGCTTCTCAGCAGCTCCAGCAGCAGCACTACAAGAGGGAAGAGAAAGAGTCCTGGGCAGCAGGTCCTCAGGAGAAAACTCAAGTGGCTGCAGAAGGAAGAGAAACCATTCAAAAGGAAGGACCAAAAGATCATACTATGACACCGCCTAGTCTAGCCCTCCAGGAAGGAGAACCAGAAAAGTTAAGTAACTTGGCCGAGGTGGCGCATGAAGAGACCAGCAGAGCTAAGATTGAAACCCAAGGAGCAGAGCTAGGTGGTGGTACGGTGGATCAAGTGCTGGGCCTGGAGTCAGGAGGACCCAAGTTCAAATCTACCTTCAGATACTTACTAGCTGTGTAATCCTGGGCAAGTCACTTAACCCTGTTTGCCTCAGTTTCCTCATCTGTAAAACAAGCTGGAGAAGGAAATGGCAAACCACTTTAGAATCTTTGCCACGAAAACCCCAAACGGGTAACATAGAATTAGACAAGACTGAAATCCCTACTACTGCCCTAAGGGAATACTCAACCACCAAACTCATTGAGCCCTCCTAAAGTCAAAGGCACCGTGGATGAGTTCAACAAGAGTTTAGAAAAATAAAAGCCAGAGATACAAGACCCTCCTCCGCCCCACAGGACCTCAGATATCTTTGTGGCCTATCGCTAACATATTGATAACAAAATAATCCTAAAATCATAGATCAAATCTGGAAGGAACCTTAGAGATCAGCTAATCCAAGCCCCACATTTTAGAGATAAGAAAACAGGCCTAGAGAGGCTAAATAATTTGCCCAAGGTCCCAGAGAGCCAGGATTTGAACTTGGATCCTGTGACTCCACTGTCAGGATTTTTTCCATATGCCCATCCTTCCCTGGAGGAAGGGAAAAGACCAAAGCCAGAAGAACTGAGAGAAGACCCAAAGAATAACTTGGGAAAGCCAGTAGTCAGACCAAGCCCAGAAATGGTAGGTGGTGCCATGGAAGGTGTTAAGGGGCAATCCCCTGTCCCTGCTTCCTTGGCTACTGGAGACACAGAGGACAAGTCATTCTGTACAAAGTTCCAGTGATAAAGACATTTATGGTATAACAAAGAGAGCACAAAATGTAAGTCAGGCAAGACCCAAGTCCAAATCACCTCCATTTCTTACCAAACTGTGGTTTAATGGCAACTTGACTTTACTGAGCTTCCATTTTCTCCTCTATAAAATGGAGGTGGCTGATATTTGTAGTAAGAATCTCACAGAGATTTTGGGAGTAGGATTAAACAGAAATGTATGTTCTATATATTTCTGCTATTTTTATTACTTTTCACCAGTACCTGACTCAAATTTGTACGTAGTCAAGTGCCCTACAATCAAGGAGGGGTCTTTCTACCATCCTATTTTGTCAAGTACTATCCTTCACTGATGTTTCATATGCAATCTTCACTAAGCTCTCCATGTACCTTCTGCAGAACAGAAGTAATATGTATACTATCAGGTCAAATTAGGAAGGCAAAAGTCTTTATGACTGGCTTTCCACACCAATATGGACAACTCTTGGCATGATACACAATGGCAAATAACCACTGCATTAGAATGTTGCACTTAAAAAACTGCTGGCTGTTCAAGATGAAAGGGACCAGAAAAAGTATCTTATTCCAATCCTTCATTTTATTTTATTTTTTATAATTTTTTTATTTTAAACTTAAATACAAAATAAGAAAAAAGAACCAAACTTAAATGCTAAAACTTGAATACAAAATAAGGAAAAAATTGTCATGTTCACAGCAGAATATAAGAGAGGATTTAAAATATAAAATGATAAATTTCTATTTCAAGAAAGCCTACATAGTAAACACTATACTTTGTGTTCAGTTCTGCCCATCTATTCTTTACTTCTTTGTAGGTTTTATTTTGCTCTCTGCTATGCATTTTTACTTTGCTCTTTTTTCCCCTTCCTCCTACTCCCAAGAAGGCTCCAAATAAACTCAGAGAGATATGGATTATGTAGGTATGTATGTGTATATATGTATATGTATGTATATACATATACACCCATATATATGCACTTACATACATATACATATAATAGATATCTATAATCATACCCATATATAGACATATACATTCATATGCCTCTATGTAGGACTGTACTATGCTTGTTTGTCCTCTGTTTCTCTGAAGGTGGATAACATCTCCCTTTATAAGTCCAGGCCTTTCCATACTTTTCTAAATCCACCAACTCATCATTTCCTACACCACAGCAATATTTTATAAATGAGAAAACTGAGCCAGAAAATGGATTTGACTTGTACAGAGTCACAAAGGTCATTAATGCCATAGCCGGGAAGAGAATCAGAGTTTTGGCGTGGCTAGTCTACCCTAATTCTAACTACACAACAGAACTCAACTAAGTACAGTAAACAGATCAAAAGGCAACCCGCTCACCCCTACTCCCACCAGCAGAGTTCCTGAGTAAGGTGTATCTGTGAGCACCTATGGAACACTTGGAAGAGCTGAGGCAGTTCAGGAACCCCACACTGTGAAACACATTATCAGTGGGATCCAGAGGACTGACAAGGTTATGCTCATCTCTGAAAATGTGAATTCAACTTAGTTAAAACCAGGAAAACAAAAACATATTCTATTTTTAAAGTATTTAAATAATAGACGGTTTAATAAGATTCAAAACTGCACATGGAAAAACACTTCCTCTCAATGTTTCTCTCATTACTTTGGTGAGAAACAAGCTAAAAAAAAGACAACTAAGTAAATCAAACACTATAATACACACACACACACACACACACACACACACACACATATACACACACACACACACACACACTTTTAAAATGCTCAATTCTCCAAAAATACAAATGTAATTCTGGGGCAAGGAAGAGGAAGGAGAGAACAACATATTATTTGTACTCACCACAACTTTACTTCCAACTATCTGCATACAGTTGTCAACGGAGAGTGATTATGGTGTAAAAAAAACAAATAGCAACAACATTAGTAACCAGAAGCTTTTCACAAAATTAGCTAAGTGTTTAGTAAATTAGTAAATACCTAGGTTCTACTTATTATATAGTTTAGAAATAATATCTGATTAGACATGGAAACTTGACACTATCACCATCTTAAAAAAATAAACAAGATGCTTTGAGATTACCAACTCGGAACATCCAGACAAATAAGAGATTAGTATTATTTTAGACTGAATAGTTTCAAAAGCTTACTCTGAGAGGGCTCGGAATTCTAATATAAAGTAATAAAAGACATGAAAGTAAAGGTGAGCATTAAATATTTTGAAAATTTATAGTTCTAAATCCAAGTGAATACTAAGGAATAGAATAATTTTAGAGATAGAATTTTTCTCTTTATTATGACAAGCATACAGTTAATATTGAGTTGTTCAATTTTTAAAGATGAATGCGGCTTTTGAAATTCCAGTAAGTAATATAAAAAGTGGTCTTTGCTTTTAAATTTTAAATATTTACTTAAATCAAACTGTAAAAAATACTCATTTTTAAAGGTAAAACCCACAAAAAAGATGTTACTTTCACTGCTCTAGTTTTCTAGGTAATTATTTTATATGTCATGAAAGATTACTATATATTGGATGAAGACAAACAAAAATGGTATCCAAGCACACTCTTTAACATCCCACACATTCTATCTGATGAAACAAATAACTCCAAAAACTTCAGCTGGGTTTTTCCTTGAATAGAGACTGAAGGATACAGTCCAAGTTCTGCAGACATTAACTCTGTAAAATGAAGTTAAATGATAACCATGATTAGCACTTTCTACCAAAAATCCAACTAGAAGCAAACAGCTCAGTTGGAAGATTCGCAAAAATGGCAGAGTAGTCCAAATGGCCAGACACATTGGTATCCTCCTGTTCACCACTTCTGCTCTGTGATGGGCAGCAAACTATGCACCAGCCCTGATACCATCCCCAATGCTCCAGGAACTACACTCTTTCAGAGGACTTTACTTGAACTGAACTGCTCCTTCACAGCTGCCTATGCCAGGCTTCTCACATCCTAAATGTCAGCTGTTCAATATTGGTCTTCCAGCCATTTTGGTGGTAGAAGATCCCACAGAACATGTGGAAGCCCCTGTCACCAAGGGGTAGGAGGTGGTAGGAATGGCATCTATTTTATAGAGGCTGGGCTTGTTTCCCTTTAAGAAGACTAGGAGGCCATGCTCAGGATTTGGTTAGTTCATGGGATTAAGGCTCAAACCACTGGCATGGCTTCTTCCTTGTGAGGGATTAAAAGCCCAGCTGATGGGGAGTTAGCAGCCCTGAGGTTCAGCAGAAATTCCATTGTTTTGTAGGATGCCTTTTATATCCAGTATAGCCACTGTGGCAAGCGTGGGGGCAGGAGAGAGCCTCATTCACCAAAATCAATGTTGTATCCTTCTTAATACTTTTTATGGTTAAGTGAGGTTCTCTTCGTTAAATATTTTATCACCTACGACTGTCTCATTGTGTTCCAAATCCAAGCCTGAAAGCGCAGGGCTGGCCTGAGTTAAACCTGGCCCAGACCAGAAAGAAAATGGGCACATTCATATTGAGAAGATGGCAATTGGTAATAAGTTTGAGAGATAGAGTTTTTGTTTGCAGTTACCACTTTTTACAAAAAATCAAGTTTCATACCTAGCAAAATGAAATTCCAGATTTGAAGAGTTTATAATCCCAAAGTACAAAGAAAAGGGGTATTTACTGCCCTTTGTGAAATATGAGCATTATGACTAATGACCTATCTCCAAAAAGAGTCTTAACAATCTCAGAAAGACCACTGGAAGTATTTTGTCAACAGATAACTATTGGAATGAATAAAAGGTACCCTGATCTTATTAACAAATTGGTCCATGGAAAGTTGCTTTACTTAAATGATTATTTCACCTCAGTGAGAAGGAAAGAGGGAAAGAGAGAGAGAGAGAGAGAGAGAGAGAGAGAGAGAGAGAGAGAGAGAAAGA
>CM053628.1:8590009-8636191 GCA_028646595.1 Phalanger gymnotis
GAAAGAAAGAAAGAAAGAAAGAGAAAGAAAGAAAGGAAGGAAGAAAGAGAAAGGAAGGAAGGAAGAGAGAGAGAGAAAGAAAGAAAGAAACAAGGGAAAGGAAAGAAGGAAGAAAAAGAAAGAAAAAGGAAGGAAGGAAAGAAACAAGGGAAAGGAAAGAAGGAAGAAAAAGAAGGAAGGAAAGAAAGAGAGAAAAAGAAAGGAAGGAAGGAAGGAAGGAAGGAAGGAAGGAAGGAAGGAAGGAAGGAAGAAAGAAAAAGAGAGAAAGAGAGAAAGGAAGGAAGAAAGAAAGGAAGGAAGAAAGAGAAAGGAAGGAAGAGAGAGAAAGGAAGGAAGAGAGAGAGAGAAAGAAAGAAAGAAAGAAAGAAAGAAAGAAAGAAAGAAAGAAAGAAAGAAAGAAAGAAAGAAAAGACAGGTTCTATCAGGCCCTTTTTAACTTAACACAACCATAATATTGACATGGTAAAGTCAGACAGCCCTAACAATGAGGAGAGATGCAAAGCATAAGGAAGGGACCAAGGCCTGGCAGAACCAGTCATCTGGGCCTCATTACCAATGCATCCAGATTGTAACATGATTGATTTTGGCTAAAGCACATCATATCAATTGGGTACATTGGCAGAGGCAAAGTGAATGGTTCTGTCATCCCATGATTCAGGTGTTCTTCCGTTGACAGGATCATAGAGAAATAGCCTGAGTAGTGTTCTCATATCTGATACCAGAAGCAAATCAAAATCAATTTGCATTGAAATAAGGGAATAAAAATTATATAAAAAAAAGTTATGTGCACACACTCACAGAATACATGACAAATGCCATGGATTATGGGATAGAGAGCTGGCCTTGGAGTCAGTAAGATAGGAGTTCAGATCCTGCAATTGCCACATCCTGACCCTGTGACCTTAGCCAAATAGCAACTCTAGTGGCCTAAGTTACAAAGGAGTCACAAATGTGCTTTGGCACAGAGTTTCTACATAAGGAGTTCCCTATGCCAGGGAAATTGCAGGGTTATTTCCTTTTCGTTTTCACATACATACATATATATACAAATATATATATGCATATATACACATATGTCTATGAGTATGCTGTATATGTGTGTATATATGTATATATACCTATTCCCCTCCCCCTATATTAAATACAAGCTCGCTCTCTCTGGCATTTGAGGTGTCATTAGCCTCATTTTTCTTTAAAGTAGATGTTAATAATATCAACTTTAAGTTAACATCATTTTAACCATTTAGTCTCTATTTTAAAATGTGTAACAAAAGGCTGATATGATAGAAAGTGATAGCCAAAATACCCAGAAAATCATCTCAAAGCACATACACTAAGACCCAAAAAGGGGGTCAAGGGCAAAAGTCTGCAAGATTCCATGATCTAGATTCAAAGAGACTGTCTTCTAAACCTAACATCACCCCCATACAGCATTTGAAATGCTTTCAAATATAAGGAGCTATACTGTACAAAATACGTCTGGAAAATCCAAGTGAGCCTGCTTCATCTGAGTTCATATATCTATCAGATCAAGTGAGTTCGTTGGTAATTTTTTTTTAAAAAAAAAGCTCTATCAATTCTCTTAAAGAAATGTTAAAAATAAAACCCAGTTGTAAATGTTTAAAATTCAAAAACAAATTCCAACAAATTAAATATATTAACTTGCTGCAAATGTATACATGTTAAAATATTTTTGAAATGGATATTCCACTGAATGTTATTTTCTCAATTCCTACGAACTGAGTCAGAAGGAAAGTGATATCAGGATAATCCAATTAGGGCACAGATTTTGAAAACTTCAAGATTTCATTTGATAGGTTGGGAGTTGTGGGGAGAAGGTTCCCTCCGTAACAAAAGTAAGAAGTCAGGCATGCAAATTTCCTTTTCTAAAACACTGCTGTCTTAAGTCTATTGTGGTAATATAAATCTCATTTTAACAGATATGTCACTATTGCAGTCACTAATAAATCTTTCATTCCTGGCCTTTGCAAACAGCTGCCAATTGTGTATTCCCTCTGCCCACAGTATCTAAATCCGTCAGTGCAGCTGGGGCAAGGCCTGAGCTCCATTCCAAACAGCCGTGACAGTCTTCATTGAAGCAAGAGCTCTTATCCTGAAGCGCCCCCCTCCTCACTTGCACTGGAGACAAAACGACCCTCTCTAAACATCCACTGAGTTTAAACCTCATTCAACAACTGATATGAAACGGAGGGGGCAAACAAGAGCTATGCAGGATCCCATTTGCAGACCCTGCTAGTCTGGCCGGGCTTGCCCTGCTCTCCTCCTCTGCTAGGGCTCACGTTAACATAGCACACAGCACAGCAACAAGAACTTGATTTAAGAAATGGATTTCTAAGACATGCCTTCCATTTGCTTTCATGTTCCTTTAATGTCATTATGCAGGAAGCTAAGGAGAGAACAGTGGGCACTTATTAATGAGCTCTGAAGAAACAAAAATGTGACTAGCTGCAGATTAAGAAAAAACTCCATTTAGTGAAAAACACTGATTCTTCACTTCACGTTTTTAAACCGTGATGGGAAAAAAGGTTATACAATTTTTTAAATGATGCTGCCTTAAAAGCTCTACAACAGTTTCAAGCATTTTTATAATTTTTATAGAACAAGTGTCAAATATATCTCTACATTTAATAAAGGGTTTCTTTAAAAAAAATGTATCAGTGCAAAATACCCAGGTTTTATTTTTAAAAAGAGCACACTACCCTCGCCGGCACCCCCTCCCCCCCCCAATCCAAATTACAGCCAGCGGGAAGAAAACCTTGCTTAGACATGCGGGCGGAACAGCCACATGCACAGTCACAAAGGATGGACTTCTCGGAGCAATTATCAGCAGTAATAGCTCTCAAATTATGGACGTTGTTCGTCACAATATTCTCCCTCCACATCACCTTCAAATAAGGAGATTAACAAAGCAATTTCCTTTGTTTTAGTGACTGAAAAGACAGGATTCAAAAAATGTCTAGCCAAAGCCTGGAAGCTTTAAAATATGTTCATCAACCAGCAAAAATATTAGCAAATGATACCTGGAATCTTGGCCTCCTAACAGAAAAGTGCTTCGCACATGGTCTGATCCCAATAAATACTGGCTGGACACATTTTCTATTGGCTGGTTTGGTATTTCTTGGCTATAGAACTGATTGTGAGCTTAATAATGCTTAAACTTACTCTTTTCATTCCTTTTTCATCTTTAACACAAACTAAGCCAATTGTAATACGGTAATAATCACAGCTGTTGGAGAGAGAACAGCAGGGCAAATGCTGTCTCCACCACTTACTGCTCACTACTGGCAGGACCCAGGATGGACCTTTCTGGGCCTCAGTTTAGTCATCTGTAAATAAAGGGACCACATGACTTCTAAGGTCCCTTCCAGCTCTGAATCTATAAGCTTATGACAGAAATCCGACTGAAATTTATTTTCTTATCCAAACGAATCTTATAAAATGAAAAAAAAAATGACCCTGAAGATCAAAGCTGAAATCAGTAGCAAGCTGATATATAAATAAAAATTCAATAGATTAAAGAAAAAATTTTTAGTTACAGTCATCATATTCAGTCCCACTTTTATAAACAAACATGGAAGACATTTAAAATTTTATTGACTTTTTAAAATCACCACATGATTATTCATGCATCATTATCTGTATTTTGCACTCAGATTTAGTTACATAGGTTTACTAGTGTTTCTGCCTTTAGGTATTTAAAGAAATAACAGTGAACATACAATCTGCATTTCCCAAAGCATTTTAATGTAAACAATAACTTGAATGCAAAAATGAAAAGAGATTCATCAGAATTTCAAAGTAAAACCCTATGCATCACCTAATTCTATTGAAAACGACGCTCATGGCAAATTTCACTTATCACTGGAAACATATTTCTGCCCTTGGATACCAAAAACAAATTAAACAGCGAGCTACTGCTTTGCTCAGGCAGCTGCAGGGCGTTATATTTACATTGTTCCACGTTCAGATTCGGCTTGCTTCAAGTATAATATAGAACCAATGCACTGGTGCAATTCAGGAAACACCTCATTTGTCATTTCCACTGGAATTCCTACACTCACAGAGAACTGACATCATAATTTTAGGATGTATTTTTAGAGAGAAAGAATTAGATTTTTCACTAGTCACCTTTTCAAAAATATCTAAAAGCCATTACAGCTCTAGTCAATAAGCTTTAGTTATTAAATACTCCTTCTCTAGAAATGTAAACATTGTGAGCCTGAAAACGTATTTTCTTGGGAGCAATTTAACTAGAAGCCTAATGCTGTAATGGCTTAGGGTGGGGAGGGCAGAACAGGAAGAAATCCCGTCCTCTCTCAGTGTCTACTGTCAAACACTTAGTTTCCAAGTTCATCATCACTTGAAATGCCCATTTCGAATCTCTAGAATCTCACAAAAACACCCTTGATGAGAACTACTATTCAATGCTCTCCTATATAATCAAATAACAATGCAATGACTGGCATGGGGTAATTTACATGGCTGGCATCACATACAAAAAAAGTAAAGAATCAAACTCCAATGACTCATAGCAAACGGCTGCAAATTTCATGCACTTAGAATGTGAACACTTAATAAAAATTGAGGTACATGAAAAGATACAATGATGCCCAACCTGTGAGTACAAGGACCCCTTTTTAATGTAAAAATCCCGGAAAATAATAGCTACACTGTGTGTGAAAAAATACACGATAACTGAAAGCTACTATATTATTTAGTAACATCTTTAAATGAGTTTCTATCATAGGGCAGGGGAAAGAAGACTGGATTTGGAGCTCAGATGATCTGGGTTTGAATCCTGGCTCTATTATCCTCCATGTGCAGATCATTTTGACAAGTCATTTAACCTCAAGTAGAAAAGAAGGGTGGTGGACTAGATGGTGGCTCTGGCCCCTTCTAGGCCAAAATCTATGCACAAGAACAGTTATATACATTGAACAAATGGTCATATGGGAGATTCTACCCTTTCTACTGAAAGTACATTTGCTTATTTTTTTATAACAAATTCAGTTCCAAAAGCATTTAGATAGCTTCTACTATGTGCCAGGCACTATACTAGGCACTGGGAGATCCTAAGACAAAAAAAATCCATGATTTCCTGCCCCCAAGGGGGGTATTCCTCTAAAAGAAATCATATCTGTACATATTGGTAAGTAAACACAAACTATATACCAAGTAATTTGGGGGTGGAGGGGAGTACTAAGAACTGGAGAAATCAGGGGGATCTTCACATGGGAGGCCCCTTTCTTAGCTGAACAGGGAAGGAAGCTCAGAATTCCAAATTCCGGTACTAAGGAGAGCACATATTCCAGGCACTGGATTTCTGTGCAAAGGGTACAAAAGTGAGCAATGGACTGTTACGTATGGGGGAGGGGGGCAGAGATAGCAAGTCACTTTGGCTTAGCACAGAGAATGTAAAAAAGAATAAAAGATGACTCAATCTGAAAAAGTAGGCCAGGCTGGAGTCAGATTATGAAAGGCTTTAAGTGCTAAACACAGGCATTTGGGTTTTAATTTCAAGATAACAGGGAACCACTGAAGGGCCTTCAATAGGAGAGGTACATGGGCAAACTCGTATTTTAAAAACCTCAATTTGGCTGCTATGTGAAGGCTGAACATGAATGGGGGGAGAGCAGAAATCAGGCGGATCAATGAGGAGGCTACTGCAAAAGTCTAGAGACTGGGCTAGGGGAGCTGCAGTCTGAGGGGACAGAAGAGGATGATGTTACGTTTGTTATGGTGGAGAATCGCTAAGCCTTGGCTCTTACTGGCTTTCTAGTTTTCTGGAGCTCCAGAAAGATCCAAATGACAATGCTTAGCATGCATACCATTTTGGAGACCCTTTGTAATAACTAACTGCAAACCCCCATAGGGGTCCGCTACTCACAGGCTGGAGACCAGTGTACTACCCTATAATCTAGAGCATTGATCTTTTGCCCAAATATGGAATTATTTTTAACAAATAAGGAAGCACACTTGACTTGAATAAGACATTTGTGCTTTCGATGGCACTTGAATTAGAAAGGGTACCACCCAAATCTCCAGTCTTCCATGGATAGGACCATACAAACTCTACTCCAAAACTGTCTCCCATCTACCCTCAAAGCAGAGTCTTTTAGTGTTACTTACAGGTTTTTAATTTTTTAAATGTCATACTTTAGATTAATGGGTAGTTGTGAGATATGTAATAAATTCTAATAAATTTAATATCCACAGTTGAGGGCATTTTTAAGTACATAACATAAACAAAATATTGTGGGTTTTTTCCTTTCTCATTTAGCCAAGCAGAGTAAGTTGATGCAGAAATGCAAAGATTTACACATATGAGCAAAAGCAAAGAAGGCCAAGCTCATCCACTGGTGTGGCTACTTACCGATTTGGCAGTGGCAGAAATATATTGGACAACCATTTCATGCTTTGTGCCAAAATCTTTATCTCGTAGGGGAGCTTTTCGTTCTTCATTTAGATTCATGTCTTCCTAATAATACAGAGAACATACACTGTCAGAATTCAATGTCCATTTCCAGAGCACAAATAAAACTATTACCAAAGAAGGGCTATATCATCCCTCAACCCGTGAATGCATATATATCTCTATCAAAGGAAGAGTTTCTATCAGAGAAACTTCATAATCACGCTCCTCCTCTTTCCCCACTCCACACAGATTTCTTTTACCCTGAAAGACCACTGCCAACCATGTACTTTCCATAGCAAAGCTACTGGCTTTGTAACAAAAAGAGATTCTAGAAGTCTTCTCCTGTTAGTTCCAGTTCTCACTACAGCACCATTATCGGAAGAGACTAATAAGATTTCCAAAGTTACATATGTGTCAAAGTCCAGAAGGGATCACTGGGTTAGTTCCAGGTGATTGATACTAAAACCAACCTCTTTCTTCTCTCTGCTGAGAAATGATAAACTGTAAGAATAAAATATCACAAGTTCTGTCACCCATAATCACAGTATTAAACAGTTTTGTTTTGAAAACACTTTTAAGGCAGCATATTAAGGAAATAACAACAATAACTCACATCTCTGGCATTTCAAGGTTTGCAAAGCACTTTACAAAAACTATTTCACTTTATCCTCACAAAATGCAATGAGTAGGTACTATTGTCCCCATCTTTAGTGATGAGGAAACTGACACCCAGAAAGGTTAAGTGATTTGCCAGGGGTCACACAACAAGCAAGACAGTAAATGCCTAAGGCGGGATTCCAACTCAGGTCTTCAAGATTAAGAGAAAGCATTTTATCTATGTGTCAAAGTACTGTTGGGGTGTGCAAGGGGGAAGGAGGGAGTGATAAATATACCAACAAAATATTTTTAAAGGTAAAACTGGAGAAAAGATGAAAAAAATTTGCTGGAAAGAGAAAAAAAAATCCACTCAATTAGAAAGTAACAAAAGTATACCACTACATCAAGGAACTCCCTGCCTTTCAGGGGTCATAATACTCTATTATCTTTTCTTGAATATTCTATCACATGCAATCCTAAAAAGGAGATTATACAATACTTATTCTAGTAGACAAAATTAACTTTAGGATGTATGACACCCCTTCAGGCCTGGGGACTGAGAACAGCTCAGATATAGGATACCTTTAATATAAATGATATCTAGGTGTCTGTCCTTGGTCCTCCTCTTTCCCAACACCCACTCTACTTGGCAAGGCCACAGTTTCAACTAATCATCTCTAGTCCAATAGAGATAAGAGGGCAGACCACTACATAGAGCAGAGAGCACAGTTCAATTATTTCAAGCCTAAATTCCATGAATTCTTACAAGTCTGACAACTTTTTAAAGATATCACCTCAAAAAAGGCACCACCAAAATAGCATCTCCTCTCAATTAAACCAAAGAAAACACATAAGATTAATTGAATCAGTTTTTTTAAAGTGTTGCCCACAATAAAGTCAGTGCTTTCCCAATATTCAAAAAGGAAATGCCATTGCCAAAATGGACTGGATTTCAACCCACCATCCTGTCCCCCAAAAAGCCTACCTGACAACCAGAGACCTACAAGACTTAGCTTATACTGTTCTCCCTGCCAAGAATCTCCTCCTTCCCATTCTTTGCCTCCTGCCACAAGTACATGCAGCTTTCCTCCCCCACTTTCCAGCAGTGCCTCCCTCCATTTCTAGCTGTGGAACTATAACCAAATCAATATAGCCTTTGTAAGAAAAGAGTGTGTCAATCTACTTCTCTATGGCTACACTAATCATCCAGGTGATTTCACAAACTCAAAAACCTTTGCCTAGCTACCACACTTCTAAATGTGTTGTGCATCTACTAACACGTAAGCATCTGCAGGGCAAGCAGCACTGACCTGCTTTGGGATCTGCAGCCCTGGCACTTAGCAACATCTTGCCACACAGTAAGAGTTTAATGAGCGCTGGTTCATTCACTTATTCATTTCCTGTCAGTGACTCCCAACTCTCCCCCACCTCCACCTTGGCCCTCTCAGAGCACTTGATTTTGGAATTCTTTACTTAACTATAATTCATGATATAATGTATTTACTTTTATGTTTTATCCTGAGGTGTGCTGGAGCTCAAACTGGCTCATGGGAGGTGATTGTGAAATTTTCAAGATGAGCATTTAGACCACAGAAATTGGCAAACACTACAAATAAGGACCTTGATTTATTGTTCTGTTGATTGTCGAGGCTAAAGAATGTGATGGGAAGAAATATTAATAACACAGATTAAATTTAAAAGTGTGCTGTAAGTACATTTTTCCCCAGAAAACCAATTGTTAAAACATTTACCCGAATACAACTGCTCTCATTCCTCAACTAAGGCAAGTTAGGCCTCATTCTGTCCAAACTTTATCTATATCCAAGCATCATCTACATGCAATAAATATGTGATAAACATCTGTTGAACAAATAAGTGAATGAACTTCTACAATTACCTTCATATAAATTCGAATACAAAAATTTTCAATTTTGGATGAAGGGTACTAAACACAAAGGGAGAGAAAAAATGTACTACATTCCTTTTGTTTAGACTATCTCAAAGTGTTTTATAAGCATCGGTAAATTTTGCTTTTTGACTAATTTGCTAAGTGGATAGGGAAAGGAAAAATGCCGATAAACATCAGAGAAAAGGCATTATTAACCCCTCTGGGCCTCAGTTCCTTCATCTGTGAAACTGCTGTTGTTGTTCAGTTGTGTCTGACTCTTTGTGACCCCATTTGGGGTTTTCTTGGCAAAGATACTGGAATGGTTTGCCATTTCCTTCTCCAGCTCATTTTACAGATGAGGAAACTGAGGCAAGCAGGGTTAAGTGGCTTGCCCAGGGTCACAAAGCTATTGTCTGAGGCTATATCTGAACTTGAGAAGATGAGCCCAACTCCAGGCTGGGCACCCTATCCACTGCACCAGGTAGCTGCTCTATCTGTGAAGCTGGAATACTCCTTAATCCGCCGTCATAGAGGGAGTGAATTAGGTCCCTGTCAGTTCAAAAATCCAAAAGAAAAATTCATGATCAGTCTACTGATCAAACTAAATTGATCCACAAATTCTTCTGGAGAAGAAATTTGATAGGGTCACATATTTCAAGTTGGAAGAAACCTCAGTGGTACCACACCTTCATACTACAGTTGAAGAAACTGAGACCCAAAGAGAGTAAATGATTTTCCCAAAGTCACTCAGGTTTTAAGTAGCAGAGCTCAAGACTGGTATCCAGGTACTTTGACCTGAAATCCAACGCTCTTAGTAGGTTACCCTATGAAAAAGTCCTCCAATTAAATAATAAGTAGACTTTTCCCATCAGTCAATGCTTCTGATCATTTAATTCAAAGTTTATATTTTGTTTTTAAATTGTTATTTTATTCTGAACTTAACACCTAATAAAATGGGCATTCCTATATACAGTTGAACAGAAAAAGATTATGTGAAAACATGGATCTCCACAATGTAAAAATATGTATTCAATTCAAGCTGGAGTTTTCAAGCTGTTGCAGTTCCCTGTAAATCTTTCTGACCCTCTGGCTGATTTCTTCTGTACGTTTTTTAAAGAGGATGCTCTCTTTTCCTTCTTTCCCTTTTCTTTTCGCTATTCTTTCCCTCACCAAACTCTCCTTCCCATTTCATGCCAATGGATTAAAAGGAAAACTAGATCCTTCACATAGACACTTGCTGCGATGATTTTTTTGCCCCAATTGCCTATTTCCTTTCTAATATTCAAATGATTGGTTTTGTTTATGTGTATTGGTAATTAAGGTGAGACTTTTTTACTGTTTTAGAATGATAAATTAAGTGTCTTTGATTGAGCCTTACTAGGTGCAAAGCCCCAGGCATACAATCTTTTGCTAACAAGTATAAAGCCCCAGGTTCATGCTCTTTAGGTGATTAGGCGTGAATCCTTTGAGCCCTGAACAAAGTATAAAAGCTCAAAGGCTGGCTTCCATCTGGGACTCTCACTGACTGGAAGAGTGGCGTGTGACTCTGGGCAAGCCATCGTAACTGCCCCACCCCAGCTTTGCTAACCCAGATGTTGGTTTGTATTTGATTTTACAAGCCCTGGGTTTGTAAACCCAGATGTTGATGCTTTTCTGGTAACTATGAATTGTGATTTGGTCTGTTTATGTTGTGTATGTTTGTAATTTGTTTGTATTTGCTCTGAAGTTCAGGTTGCTGGCTTTTCCTCCTGAACTAAGTGAGTTATATTTTTATGTGTGATTAAAGTAAGATTGTTAACCCCTTAATGTTGCTTTCCTTAGTAAAGCAGATCAAAAGAACCTGGGATGGCATCTCTTGTTGCTGGTCTTGTCGGGTCTTATACCTCAACAGTAACTGGTAGTCAAATTGTTGCAACATTTAAATTTTATGTAATCAAAAATTTCCCTCTCCCCTCCCCACCACCCACTCTCTGTTTCCCCCCTCCCCTCTCTCTCTCCTGAATTATGGAGGAAAATGGTCTATAACAGTTGTAATCTAGTCTTTTAAAGGAGCAGTGTCAAACCGGAATAGAAACTGAAGCTACTAAACCAATCCAGAAGGAACCCTGTGGGAACATTAGCTCAGAAAACCACATACTAATATTATCTATGTTTTATCATATTTTTATTTTGTTGAATATTTCTTAATTATATTTTAATCTGCTTCAGGCTGTGCTCAGGAGTATTGTGGGTGGCATGTGGCTACCATTGGGCAGCCTGTTTGACACCACTGCTCTAAAACAATATTATAACAGTGTTCAGAGGGCTTAAAATGACTCTCTATACCCATTACGTAGCAATATGGATCACAGGTCATCTTACAAATAATCTGTACCCATGCTGAAGACGAGTGAGCTATCAAACCAACCAGGTCATCTGATACAAAGTACTAGAAATATTTTAGCAAAATATTTGTTACCTATTATGAAAAATGCAATTTGAGTCTTCAGTGGGTCACATCAAAAGTTTTTTGTATCTAGGTGCCGCAGTGAGTAGAGCACCGGCCCTGGAGTCAGGAGGACCTGAGTTCAAATCTGACCTCAGACACTTGACACACTAGCTGTGTGACCTTGGGCAAGTCACTTAACCCCAAATGCCCTGCCTTTCCCCCTCCAAAAAAAATTTTTTTGTACGCAATGATATTCATCAAGTACTCATGTAAACACAGATGTTAGTTCTGACATTTTTTTAAAGCAAAATCGTTGCCCACTGAGTTTATGTACACAAAGGGAAAAGATTCAGCTAAGCAGCAAACATATTTGGTTTGTTTTTTTCATTTGTTTCCCCACCTTCATTTTAAACCTAACAAAGAGGCAAAAGCACGGAGGGCATGGATGGGTTTTACATAGCACAAGAGTACTAATACAACTGCTTGGGCTCAAAAAACATTCAAGCCACTCTTAGAACCAAACAAAGTCATCATTTCACTTTTCAAAGACAGCCAAAGTTGTAGTACTACATACATATTACATGCCGTGTAAGTAGTACATACTTAAGAAAGGAGCAGAGGTTGATCTTTTCTTTCCCAAAGGGACCCCCTCCAAGAGCTCACTTTTTAAGCATGTGTCACTATGGCTTATGTTCATATATGAGCACTATAAGCATTCAAACCAGTTTAGTCTAACAATCCACAAAGGAAATAAATACTAAGTGGGTAAAGAAAGCTGAAAGTCTAGCCCAGAGTATGCAGCTGGATGGATTATCAATCAACAAGCATTTCTGAAGCACTTACTATGTACCAGGCAGTGTGCTAAGCACTGAGTATGCCCTCAAAGAGCTTACATTCTATCAGACAATAGAGAAGTGTAACAGGATGAGTTAGAGCCTACCCTAGCTATCGTTGGACTTCCACGCCCAGAACCAGCTGAGATAGCCTCAGGGCTCTGAGGTATGGGAGGAACAAGATGGAGTCTGGAGGAAGGGTCTCGCCCTTGTTGGCAATGTGGTGCTGGGTTCTTTTCCGGATTTACCTGTGCACAGGTGAATCATGGGGAAAGCGCGGGAAAGAAAGGGGAGGAGAATAGGAGAAGAATAGGCGGAGAGTAGGCGGACCAAGGCAGCCCTAGTACTACGTAATAAAGGCTATAAAATCTAGTCACTGACTTTTTTAAACAGAGCGGTTTACCACCTTTGCTTCCTGCCTCTTCATTGCCCGCGAGATCAGGCCTTTGTTGGACAAAGGCCTGGGAGTATGGGGTAAGAGAGACCCCTACAGAGAAGAGGATGATAAAGATGGTTAAAAAAAAGCTTACTAACTTATCCTACACTAAGCAAAGTCTTCCCAAGGACATTCAAAAATAAAAATGGAAAGACTGGGAACAAAAGAAAAATAGGAAAGATATACAAGAACCATTTCAACCAATTTCAGTAGAACCATAACATCTGGATCCTCAAGCCTCTAAGATGCTTATAGAAGAGGCAGAAATGGCATAAAAGAAAACAAACACAGGAAATCAGTCATATTAGATTAAGTGTATAGAGAGGCAGGACACATGTGAGGAGATTGAAGGACCAATATACAAGGTCTCTGCTCAGGGGAAGATATCAAAGGGGCTGGAAAAAACTGTCAAACCTTATTAACACCTCGAAAAGGTAACTGACAGAACATCAATAACTAACGACCTAAAGATCAACTCTCCCATATGTACAAAATCTTTATGTTGTCATCTATATATTAACTGAAGGCCTCTTCAATGAGGGTATTAGCATGGAATGAGAAGCCTTTTACAAACAAATATCCAACAATGGACTACATTACTACCATCTCACAACTGATTTAAAGATATAGCGAATATAAGATGCCACAGTACTTATTGTTTATTCATTACAAAAAAGCATTTGACTTGGTGCAACAAGACATGCCTTACAGATTCCTTTACGACAAGTTATCTTCCATCTGTATGTCAAGATCATTTACGGGGCCATGGAGGATATAACAACAGAAACAACCCTGTTCAATGACACTCTGATAATAAACATGAGGAGGGAGACAAAAAAAGGAAGCAGTATGCTCACCAAAAATAGTCACCATTGTACTGGAGGAGGTCCAGAATAGAGTCTAGGTTGAAGAGGGACTTCCTGTGGCTGGTCCTGTTTGTAGATGACACTATGCTGATTTCTCGGACAGGCGGTATAGATGAACAATGGGCTAAGTCCAGAGTTGAAACAGAGGGAAAGAGTGGCCTGGATTGCTTTCAGAACATTACAAGGTACTTTTACTGAACCCAACTCTCTCATAACAGCAAAGGCCTAACATTTCAATAAAAGTATTTCACTGTCATTTCACTGCCGCATGGCAGTGAGACTTGGAACAACAGTGCCTCTGAAGAACTAAAAATGAATATCCTTTAGAGAGAAAAGGTGTATGGTGGATGTCAGCAAGCTATGACAAATAACCAACAAGGAAGTCTGAAGAATAAAAGATGTCATCAAAGAACTGTATAACAGAAAGGAAAAAAATGGACTGGTCACTTGATAAGAGTAAAAGATGCCAGGCAGACAATCAGACTGTCCCACTGGTACCCCTATGATATTAGGAGAAGGGGAGGAAGACCTCCAGCAGGCTGGGAAAAAGCAAGGGAGGACACTAGCAGCCAGGTGGACTCTCTCTAGCACACTTCAGGAAGGATAACGCCAAAAGTCTTATAAGATAGGAGGGGATGATGGGAGCTGCATCATTGGAGGAAATCCCAGAATTGATAAGATCACAGATGCATTTGAGTATCTTCTTCATCAACCAATCTGATACATAAATAACTAATATTTCAGAATGACTACTCTGGAACAATGTATTTTGGAAGCAGTAAAATAAAAGGTACTAATTTATGATAACCAAATTTTTAAAGGCAGAAAAAAACTTTAATAAGAGCAAAGCCAGAGAAGAACAAATTACCCTACCCAGTGAATCTGGCATCCAAAATAAGTAAACTCTGCATTACCCTACAACATCCAATGTCTTCTACTTCTAATCAAAGTACAGTCAAAAGTGAGAGCAGAGAAATAGAAGAAACAGCCAACAAAGTCTCAATGATACCAATTTGCACTAAGACCTCAATTAACTGTAGCCAAATTACTTGGCTCTCTCAAATAACTGGAATCACTCTGTACTCTATTCACAATAAGAGGGCCAATGACAAGTAAACGAATGGTAGCAGAGATTTAGTACAAATACATATATTATATTATGTAGTCACTACAGATTTAGGCTAATCTGCCATCCCTTCCACAACTAAAGCCCTGAAAAATGAGGCTTGATATTCATAATTGTGACCTGAAGGCATTGCAAGATTCCCGTGGGAAGATTCGATTATATTCAGTATATTGTGCTTAATTTCTTGTGAAAGACTTTCAATGAGGTTAGAAATTTAAAGGATTTTTCTGGTTAACCCTAAGTTAACCAGAAATTTATTCCCCCAAAATATACTATCTCCCTGACTGGTCGAGCCTTTACTCCTTACCCTGATATTGCTAATAAAATAATTTATCCAATATATTATATAATGTGGCTACTTATAATTGGTAATAACATCTTTACACAAAGTTTAAGCCATATTTCAGCCCTGGGACATGTTTAAGATCTTAAACACTAATTTACTATTTAGACTAAAAAGTCTAAATGTATAAAGTCCTTCCAAATTTATAAAAACCCATAAATTAGTGTACAAAAAGGAGTCCCAGAAAAAGAATACAAAGTCACCATAAATCTCAGATATTACATGAACATCTTTCACATTATTTGTACAAGGAAGGAATCCAGTAGGAATGAAATGAAAATAATTTCATAGCTCTCAATTTGGTTAAAGGATTCACGTTCCTTCCCAATCAACTGTGTTAATGACATTTTAAGTTTTCCATTACTAAGCTGATGGCTTCTCTCTTTTCCACGGGCATTCCAGGATGAAAAAAACACATCTGAGGCGACTCAATTATCAATGGCAAATATTTAATCCCAGGCTGACTTTCCCTTGCCACCCAGCACACCTCTGAGTAGCCTTCACCCGTTAGTCTTTGTGTGTTCCAGGAAATCATACTAATTTTAGCACTCATTTAAGCAAAATCATAATCATCGGAACTAGGTGTTCTGCTACTCAAAAAAATCATGTCTCCCTCTTCTAAGTCAGCTATAAATGATTTTTGATTGTCAGTTATTTTGTATTTTATGTGCAACTGCACTCACTGCCTATTCTCTATGCATCTAGTTTAAATTATCTAATATGAACACACAAGTTTTGAGCTAGGTAATGCCCAGTAAGTTAGACACTAAGAAAGGCACGAAAACCAAGATTTAAAAAATCGTATTACGTATAAAGCTCTTTTCTATGATTAATAGTTCTATAAGATTAAGATTCAACATATTACTAAAAAACCTAACCTGAATTTGAAGTTTCACAAGATAGCTCTAGCCATTACCAGTTTTGATTATATTTCAACTAAAGGTTCACCAGAAAGCATATAATTTTCAATACTGAAGGCAAGCGTATGCTGCACTCTGTAGAACAGATATTCCTGGAGAAATGGCTGTTAACATACACCAAAGCATATTACCCTTTGATTTCCATTTTAAAATTAGAAATATATTGCCATAGGGGAAAAAAGGTAAGACCTGAGATTTAATTTTTTTAAAAAATATCACAATTGTAAATGCAGCAGGAAAACCATTTAAAAATCGTGCATTTTCTGACATAACATTAGCAATATTTTTCAAGTCACAAAACACACAAAAAAATGCTGGAATGGCAATGTGGAAACTCTGCAGTCCCAAAGACCATCTTTTCTGGGTACTGAGTCCACAAGAGAAACCAACTTGTGAGCTGCTCACAAATAAAAGCAGCCATTTAAAAGTGTTATCAATCTCTTGGCAATCTGTTATTAATGGGTTTATCTTAATTATTTCTTATGCTAAAATCTCCACCATTTAAAAGCAACAAATCAGGAGTCATTAAAAGAGCTGTTTCTATAGTTAGTCATGTCTACAAATGAAGAGTTGAAAGCAGTAGGAAGATAGTATACGACTGTATGCAAGGAGGAGAAACAATGTATGAACCAAGAAAGGCATCCACTTCAGGACAGAGAAAATGCCTTTGGAAATAACAGTTGGAGGGTCCGTGACCATCTTGGGTAAATGCTGAACTGAATTCATCTTATGACATTAGATTTGCCATATCCAACCTACTCATGTCTATCCACGCAGAAGCCAAGCTTTCTCTGCTCACTGTGACAAGCCATGTACACATGAATTCCAAGCCTTCTGGGAGGAATGCGGGGTTGTGTGCAGGAGAGAGGTGATGAGGGCTTCTATGGTCATATGGATGGAGGAAAGGGGAAATATAAGAGGATATTGAAGGCAGAAATGATGACAGCTAGCAACAATGGCTGTCTGGAGCAAGAGTGAAGAGGCAAGGAAGACACAAAGAGTGGGACCCAGAGTAGCTGTGAGAATGGTGGTACCTGACAGTAGCATTAAATTCAGGTGAGCGATAGGTTTGGTGGGAAAGATAATGAGGTCTCTTTGGGGGCCTGTTGAATATTCAAAGCATAATTTGAACACAGATCTTCCTGACTTCAGTTTTAGTACTCTATACACTGTACCATCCTATCGTAGGCTGGAGGCTATGAATACATGAAAAGTACTATTCCTGGCTTCTAAAAATCAAGTTATCATAGATACCTACAGCTGGAAGGATCTCAGGGGCCATCTAGTCCCACTCCCTCATTTTACAAATGAGCAAATTGAGGGCCATCAAGGCTGTGACTTGCTCAAGTCCACAACGGTATCAAACAAGATGAAAGAGGCATGATTGCTGTTGTTCAATCGTGTCCAACTCCTCATGACCCCATTTGGGGTTTTCTTGGCAGAGATACTGGAGATGAGGAAACTGAGACAAACAGGGTGAAGTGACCTGCCCAGGGTCACACAGCTAGTAAGCATTTGAGTCCGGATTTGAACTTACAAAGAAGAGTCTTCCTGATGCCAAGCCCAGCTAGCAGCCAGTTAAGTGTCACAGATGACAGAATGCTGGGCCTGGGATCAAGAAGACCTAAGTTCAAATCCAGGCTCAGATACTTCCTAGCTGTGTGACCCTGGACAAGTCACTTAACCCTGTTTGCCTCAGTTTCCTCATCTGTAAAATGAGCTGGAGAAGGAAACCTGCAAACCAATCCAGTATCTTTGCCAAGAAAACCCCAAATAGGGTCACAGAGTGGCATGATTAGGCAACCGTTTTTTTCTGAAAAAGACTGAAACAGCTAGTGGCATAGTGCACAGCGCACTAAGCAAGGAATCAGGAAGAAGCACGTTCAAATCTGGCTTCAGACATTTCCTAGCTGTGTGATGCTGGGTAAGTCACTTAACCACTGTTTGTCTAGGTGTTCATCAACTATGAGATGGGGATAGTAACAGCACCTACCTCACAGAGTTGTTTTGAGGATTAAATGAGATAATTTTAAAAAACCCACTTAGCATAGTGTCTGGTACACAGTAGGCACTACATAAATGATGATGGCTCTTCCCCTTCCCTTTCCCTTTCCATAGAAGACTGAATGCTCGAAGAGTCAGCAGTATGACATGGGAGCCAAAAAACAATGAAACAAAACAAGCCCAGGTCTCATGGACTTATAGAATACTATTTTAAATACATACAGAAAATAAATATAAAGTAACACTGGGAGGGGAAGGCGGGCTTCTGGGTGTAATCTTGGGCTACAGTGGCAGATGAACAATTGCCAGAAATTGGAGGTGACTGCCCTTCCGTGCTCTGCCCTTGCCAGCCTTCATCTGTTGCACAGTATGAAGGTTTGGAGGCCACAGTTTAAGGACACTGATAAGCTGGAGGGAATCCAAGAGGACAATCAGGATGACAGTGGGCCTGAAGTCTAGCACATATGAGAATCAGCTGAAGGAAATGGGCAGGTTTACCCAGAACTGGAGAAGACAAAGTTGACTTTCTGTATTTATAGGGCTGAGGGCACAACCGGAACTATTTAGGCTAAGCAGACGTGCTGTCCCAAAGAGGAACCAGGAATTGTGTGATTCTGGGCAGCCAAAGCTGTTGGGTAAGGCCTGGATAGTACCTCTCTAGTGGATTCCACATCAGGTGAACAAAAGGTTATGCGCAAGTCACTTCAACGTTCAGATATGGTGAAAGCTTAGATAAAAGGGTCAAAGAAGCCTCCTGGAATATTAGGTTGCTTCTCGCACTCACATGGAGAATGAGTTTGCCAAGTCTAGAGCATTTCTCTGGGCAAGAAATAAAGCAGATAGGAGCTAGAGAGCATAAGGCCAAGAGAAGTGATCAAATAGGGCAAATATACCAAGATAGTAAAAAATAAAAAAGAACAAAATATCTAACCTTCCCAATCTTATCTCTGTTGTAAATAGTTTTCTGGGCACTTCTCTTCGTAACTCCAGCCTTCCTCATCTCCAAAGGCCCTGAAGATCTAAGTCCCATATCACTCCTGTTCTAGGCCTCCCGGCCTATCAGGTGTTGGCGGTCTCCTCAAGCCCAGTACTAGAAGCTAAAGAGAATGGACTGACACACCTTGCCCCTCAGGCCCTCACCCCAGAGAGTAGGGTTCCCAGAGCAGAGTTGGGAGTCATGTCCAAAGCCTGAGGTTCTGAAACTCAAGGTACAGGAACACTACAATGAATGCTGTAATGGCCACGTATGGGGACAAAACACTGTCCCAGCTAAACTGCCAGCTCCTTGAAAGCAGGGATCATTTTGTTTGTTTTGTCTTTCTTTGTAACTCCAGCACTTACGAGGTGGGTGATAAATGTTTGATGGCTCCATGTTGTCTCATACTACTAACAATGTCAGTAAAACAAGCCCAGTGGGCAGTAGTGTGCCCAACAATGAGCTAGAGCTGGCAAAGAAGAAAAGGGGAGGAAGGATTCAAAGTAAGAAAGCACTTTTACCAAATACCCAAAATATGTGCTCTGGCTACCAAATAAAACAACCCACCCACTCCAAAACATAGAGAATTTGCTTACAAAGTGAAGAAGCTACGCTGATATAAGGGCAAATGAATAACAATTTAGCTAGTGCCTACAATGTGCTTTACAATGACTATCTCATGTGATCTTTTATCTCTACCTCATTCAATACCCCCAGGAAACAGCCAATGGTATTTTCAATAAGATAAAATCATACCCTGTGTAAAAGAAATCAGTCAACAGTCACGATGTTGAAGTTTTCTTTGGAAAAGTTTTCTTTGGAGAGCTTCTGCTCTCTCTTTTAAGTGGTAGAAGCAGCATGTATACATAAACAAAAACACTCCAAACCAAGTGACACTCTACACACACACACACACACACACACACACACACACAGGACAATTGACAAGAAAACAAGGCATCTGACTTACCATCATTTTTTCAAAAAGATCCAGCACTTCCTTTTCAGACAAATTCAGAGATCGCTCCTCATATAATGGTTGTGCTGCTGGAAACTCCGTCATGGCAACTTGAGAGTCAAGCGGGTGCTGAATCAGAGGCTTCTCTTTCTTGACGGCAGATTTTCTAAAACTTGTAATTCGGTCTCGCTGCAAATAGGAAGGGGAAAAAAGCTCTAAGAAAGGGGTCAAGAAACACTAAGAAATGAAGCATCCAAATAATTCTTAATTCAACACATCAAACATGTCAAAATAATGACAAAATATTATTTTAAGCTGCAAACTCTAATCAGAGAGTGTGCTATTTTGAAATTTTTAAGTAGTTCCACAAGTGAGATTTGAGGAGTTGAGGAAAGTTTCCCACCCACCCTGCCCCAAAGCTTCCTCCTTCCCTAATGCCTAAAAAAGACATTCCACATCTCCTCAGCACAAAAATGAAAATATCCAAGCTGCAAGCTTTGGATACATATATGTGGAAGAGTAAACAAAATGCCTTGCTTCTAAATAGGGTTTCATAATCCAATTATGGGAAAAGGCTAGCAAGGATTTCCCTCCTCCTAAAGACTGGGAGATATGTTCATGGCTAAACTGTCACTGAGGAAGACAATCTATATGAAGAGCAAAAATCTGGGGTGTTACTCCCAACAAGGAAAATCTTAAAAGGCCATTTTGCTCCCTACTAAATAACAACCGAGCAGGAAAGATATCTTATTTCTACATGGCCACTTTTCTGAGGACTGCAGTGTAAAGGACAACCAAATCTTGAGGCACTGTTTCAAAGCACAATCTCTGTTAATTAGCTTGGAGCTTCACAGGGAAAAAAAAGTTAATGGCTTAAGTTGTGTTTAAAAACAATTCCATTTTTTTGTAATCTGAAAAAGGTATTAGACAGCAGATAATTAGTCATGTCCATAAAACTGAATACTGTTCAGTTTTATTCTAGTTTCTCTGTTATTAAGCAGCACATGCAAACCTGCACCATTCATATAAAAAAGTCCAAGCATTCCACTCCCAATAGCAAGGACAAGTTTCAGCCCATCCAGGCTCCACATTTACCATAGGCTCTCCCACACTCTTCCTATCTCTTTACCATTGCCAAAAGGAACAGGGATGTTATGAACAAAACCTTCAGCCCTCATGAAAGAGTAAACCACATTATTTTAATCATCAAAAGAACATTGTCATGAAAAGAGATGCTTGGAAAGTAATACAAATTACATACAGGCTTAAAGCATCTTATTTAGGGTTACCAAAATATTATCTGACTCTGTGTATGACACATTAGTTGTAATGATAAGATATAACAGAATTATAAAATCTGAAGACCTAGAAACAAGCTTGCAAACCTGGTCAAACCCCACCACTGCCACTCCCCATTTTAATAATAAGTAGCCTTTGGCAAAACCAAAACTAGAGCCCAAGATTTCTGACCCTCTCAATCTTCATTCTAGCTAGCTAGCGAGCTATGTGTATACATGTGTGTATACACATAACATGCACATATACATACATAAATCTATGTTTATAGATGTGTATATATATATATATATATATAAATATGGTATTTCAAGTTCCCATGATCTAGGACTTTTAAAACTGGGGGTTTTAGAGATAAATTTTCCATACCTTAACATTTAAAAAAAGTTCAAGTAACCCTAAATAAGGCATGCAATGTGTCTAACATATGTATTATATTTCACAGTACACAAGGTTATTATGGACATTAAAACATCTAAACGTGTAGGAAATCAATCAATATTCCATGGTCTTTCTCCCACTACCCCATATACCAGCTAACAAAAAATTAAATAGGATCATAAATAAGATCACAGACTGAGGGACTCCGAACCTGGCGTATACACCCCCCAAAGGCCCACAGATAGATTCTAAGAGGTCTATGAACTTGGACTGGAAAAAAATAACATCTTTATTTTCACTCAGCTCTAAATGAAATTTAACATTTTCTCCAATTATTTGAAAAAACCTTATTCTGAGCAGGGGTCCTTGGGCTTTTCCCAGACTTCTGCCCAAGTGGTCCAGTTGACCCAACGAGGGTGAAGAAACCCTGGGCTAGAAATCGAAGGGCCCTCTGCGACCATGGAGTCTAACCTGGGAGAGGCAGGGTGGTCCAGTGGGAAGAGAGCTGCATTTGGAGGCAGAGGGCCCGCATTTAGAACTCCCTTCTGCCACCTCACACTTAAATGACCTTGAACGCCTCGTTTAACCTCTTCTGGGTCTCAGTTTCTTCAACTAGCAAAGGAGGGCTGGAGTAGATGACTTCTAAAGTCTCTTGCAGGTCAGTCATTTTATGGATAAGCAAATTGAGGCTGAGGAAATTAAGATCTTGACCAAGGTAACAAAGGAAGTTAGCACCAGAGATGACATTTGAACCCAGGTTCTCTGACTTCCGGGTCAAGTGTTCTCTCCAGCGTACGCAACTACCACGAAAGCAAGCATGACGTGCGTGCCGAAATAATGGCGCTGGGGCTCTTCATTATTTGTTATTCCCTAAGCTCTGTATCTACTCATTTTGTCTTGAATTCCTAAAGAAGCTTCTATTTTTCCGAAAGGAAATGAAATTAAGCAAAATAGCATCAATACATGTAAAGTACCAGCAATAATCTACATTGTTATTTGTAGATACTTAACTTCTAAATAAAACAAAGAGGTGCTGTTTAAAATAGGTATTTTTAATTTCATTGATCAGAAAGCAAATGATAAGATTTCAGCTTTGTATCATTCACCATTTCCACCAAGATTGGTGATGATGGCATCAAAGTCCTCCTGAACAATTTATCTTTTCTTGCTTACTATTTAACAATTTATTTCCTTGACTGTTATTCAATAAGTAATCAGTGAATGTGAATATCCACCAAAGTCTTACTGAAGCACCGCATTATGGCAGGGAAGCCAAAAGTTTATCCAAAAAGGATATAATCAGTTTTGAAAGGGTTATGATATCAGCTTTTAGCAACTGTTGATGTTGCTAATAGATGTAACGCTTAAGACATACGTAAAATCAATCCAAGTATAACTGTAATAGCAAAACTGCTCGATATCAATAATAGTGATGGGGAAAGGACTGTCCATAAGATAGAGATCTAGACATAGATATATGCCTATTTTTATATTCTTACATATATATATATATATATATATATCTCAATGTTTTAATGTCCATATACTTTAGTGAAAAGATAACATGCATTGGTAATCTAACATAACATGCTAAGAAGGCCACCTTACCACATCATCGGCCAAAGTTTTTATTTGAATGTTCTATTAAAACCAAAAGGAAACAAAAAGAGAATTACCTGTCAGACATTTTTACATAATTGGTACACAAATTACAATATGTGAAAAAACAATTAAACATTACTCTATTAATCTAAGCACTTCACCTTCATGTTAAGGAACATCAGGAAATTTTGCAAAAATGCATGCAAATGCAAACATGCATGTGCACGCACATACACAAATACACACAGCAAAACACAAAAGAGGATTCCCTCAAAGCTTTTCTCTTTTCCCCTTTACCCCAATGCCAAACCTGGTTCAGAGTAAAAGCACTGAATGAACACTGATTAAGAGCCTGTGTGTTGGGCACTGAAGGAATAACAAGTTTCAAGACTTTCTGCCACACTGGATCTCAGAGTCCTGTAGTATGTCATGGTTTGCACACATATATAACTATAATACAAAATACTTACATTCATCAAACAGGTGCCAATGTTAGGAGAGTTCAAATTTAGAATCTAGTGTGAATGGGGGTAGTGGGAGGAAATCAGTGAGGATGTGCAAGAGGCGGCCTTTGAAATGAGCATTTAAAAAGGGGAGGAAACCCCCAGGGGGAGAGGGAGAGGAATCCTCCCCAGGGGAGAAGGAGAGGGACAAGAAGCCCCCCAGGGGGAGAAGAAGCTCCCCAGGGGAGAGGGAGAGGAAGCTCCCAGGGGGAGAGGGAGAAGAAACCTCCCAGGGGGAGAGGGAGGAGAATCCTCCCCAGGGGGAGAGGGAAAGGAAGCCCCCAAGGGGGAGAGGGAGAAGAAGCTCCCCAGGGGAGAGGGAGAGGAAGCCCCCCCCAGGGGGAGGAGAGGAATCCTCCCCCCGGGGAGAGGGAGAGGGTGAGGAAGCTCCCCAGGGGAGAGGGAGAAGAAGCCCCCCCCAAGGGAGAGGGAGAGGAAGCGCCCCCGGGGAGAGGAAAAGGAAGCCCCCTAGGGGAGAGGGAGAAGCCCCCCCCACCCCAGGAGAGGTGGAAGTATTTCAGATAGACCTAAGAGGATGAGGAAAAGGCAGAGGCAAAAAAAAAAAAAAAAAAAGGGAGGGCAAATAGGACAGTGCATGTGTATGCAGACTAATGTGAAAGTAGGTATGCAGGAAAGAAATGACTGAGGGCCCCAATGACCAAGCCAAAGAGTTTTAAATCTGGCAGCAATGTGAAGAATGGGTTGGAGGGTGAGTTACTGCAACAGTCCAGCAAGAAAGGGAACATGCCTTTCTAAAGCACCTACTAAGTGGCAGGCATTGTGCTAAGCACTTTACAAACTATTATGAAACCCATTTTGTAATTGAGGAAAGTAAGGCAGACAGAGCTTAAATGACTTGCCCAGGGTCACACAGCTAGTAAGTGTCTGTGGCTACATCTGAACTCAGGCCCCTCTGACTCCAGGACCAGCACTCTGGGAACCGTGGCGCCCCCTAGCTGCCTCACTCTCTCTGCAGACAGATAATGTATCTGCAACACTATACTAGGTGCAGGGAATGCAACAACAAATAAATCTAAATGTAAAGGTCTCATCCAACAATAGACTGGGCAGTCTGTGTAATGAAAATGGATTTTTCACATAGATTTCCGACACTCGAAAATTTATGACTACAAATGTTAATGTTGATGAATATATTACTTAGCCCTTCCCTTAGCAACTGCTCAAAAAGAGATAAGCTTAATCTGACAAGAAAAACAAACTCGACCCTTAAAATGGAAAAGGGGCTGTTATGGGGTTTTTACCCTGATATTAAAGTTTCCATTAATTTATCTAGGATGGAAAAAAACAAACTATTTCCACCAACAAAGTAAAAGTTAACTGAATTCTGTCAATATATTAGTCACAAAATGAGAAACATGTAAAAGTAGATGAAACCAATAATTAAGAGAACCATAAAAGTTGATTTCATTAAAAGACTGAATTATATTGACTATATTGATTATATTCCCATCTTAAATGCCAAATAAAAACATTTATTGCATTAAAGAAACAGATTTTCGCATCTAATGAAACTATGAAGGGACAAGATAACACATTTTATCAAAAGGTGATTGATTTCTGTAGTTTTCCATAACACAAATTAAGAAGCAAAGGTGGAATTTGCTCCAATGAATGCAGAAGACCAAACCACTAAAAAGCAAACAAAAGAGCTTTTGGTCATATCCCTAAATAAAAAAAGCACCGAGCAAGTCATTGTGGCACATTTTTATTCTGCAGATCTAACGATAACAGGCGTGATGAGGGTACGCTGACCATCTATTATCATTAAAAGTAAAAACTAGAAACCAATGATACAGCGTAGTATATCAGCAATCAAACCTGATTAAAAATTAATTTGGGATCAACTATATTAACATAAACTAGAACTATATATCATTCGCGCATCACTCTAGAATCTCAAACCCTTAAGGATAAGAGAAATGTTTGATTTAGTTATAAACTGTAATGTTGATGTTCTGATTACAATACAAGAGTCATTCATTACTGAAAGAAAATTAAGTTTTAATTTTCTCAATCAGCCAGAAATTAACAAAAACAGCAAGAAATAAGGAATCAACTCTCTCATGGTTAGTGTTATATGGTAATGCAATGATTTAGAAACAATGTTGAAATTACTCTTGTACCAGGGAAATTGGCCAGCTAAATAGCATATAATTCAAAACTCTTTTCCCAACTGAAAACAAAATGAGACATTCGTTTTCTATGCTTTCTTCACCTTTTGGGGATGCTGGACCTATAATTTCACCAAGAAGAAAGAGAGTTCCCAGATGTCTATGTTCCAATGAGAAAAAGCAGTAATTCACCCTGGGTAACAGTCTTGGAGAGCTGCCTACAGCATCAAAAGGTTAAATGGCTTGTCCAAAATCACACAGTTGATGAGTTAAGTTGAAGGCAAGACTCAAACTCAGGCCTTCTTGACTTTGAAGGAGTCTCTCTAGCCACTATATGCTACCCTACCTTTAAATAAAGAAAAGAAATAAGCTAATGCTTTCAAATGAAATAAAGGAGTCTGTAACATATGTTTCAATCAGAAGTCTGTTCTGGATTTCTGAGGAAGACTAATCAATTAATTCCTCAAGGAAGACAGTAAGCAACAAGAGCCCAAAAGTCAATAAAATCAGATTCCCCTCCCATCTGTCCAGACACTGTGCTCACTCTGAACCATAACAGCCTTACAAAAGAAATTAAAATGAACACTTCACTCATCCGACAGGACACTTCATGACAAAGCTAAACATTTTACATATGCCTATACTATAACATAAAAAGAAGCTGTTTTTTTTAAGGAACAAAAAGGAGGTTCATTTGACCAAGGTTGAAGGAGCTTTGAGAGGGGACCAGAGAAGGTCATGAGCTGACCATCGAAAAGAGCAGCTGGCCAATAAAGAGATTTTTTTCCAATGGTCACAAACAAGAGACTAACTAAAGAGGGACCAAACAGAAGCCTAAGGCTAGGTCCCCAAATGGTACGAACAACTACAGAAAAGGCAAAAAGCCTAACAATTGGGTCGCTAAGAGGCAAGTAGGACAAGAGGCAAAAGATCACCATCACCAACAAGTCCATCCAGAATTCCTTTTCAGTCCTTCTCCAGAAAGTGATTTGTAGGGACCTAAAGCATCATGGGAACGAAAAAGATTCTCACCACCACACCTCCTTCCAGGTCTTTTGTAGCTATTTAAGGTGGAACACTATCCCACCCTCACTCCCATCTATAGATTTAGGATAGAACAGGGGGTAGATCAAGAGGTAAAAGGAATTTTCTAGCCACAACTTAAAAGAGTATTTTGTTGTTGTTCAGTTGTCTCAGTCTCTTCTAGACTCCATTTTCTTGGCCAAGATACTGGAGTGCTTGCCACTTCCTTCTCTAGCTCATTTTACAGATAAGAAAAGATGGTGAAGTGACTTACCCAGGGTCACACAGTTACTAAATGTTTGAAGTCTCATTTGAACTCAGGTCTTCCTGCCTCCAGGGCTGGCACTCTGTCTACTGTGCCACTAGCTGCCCAAACGAGAGTTTAGACTGAGAATATCCAAGTAGAAATCAAAATTTTCAGTTCAAAAGACAAATTTAAATGCCTAAAGACTTCCCTTGCTTGATGGCCTGATGTAGCTTGGTGGGGTCTAGTATCATAAAAGAGCTGAAATACCACTGGGGCTATGAGCTAAAAAAGCTGAAATATATGTGGCTGAGTTATAAGCAGAGAGAATAGAGCACCCAGGTCAAGAGAGAAAGCTGCTCAAAGTTCAATGACATAAACAGCTCAGTGGGGAAACAAGCAAAAGCCTCAGAGACACAAAAGTCCAGCAGGGACACCACCTAAGAAGCCGAGTTGCCTTAGCTACACATATCCCCTCTAAGCATGTTCTCTGGGCATGAGTGTTCTACAGAGTCATCCCCAATCTACCCAATACTATGGTAACCAGCATAACAGAACACTAGGAAGAAACTTTGTTGATCCTGACTTTTCAATGAGGGGTAGGGAGTAGAGTATAGGTACAATACAAGACAGTGCATACGGAGCCAGAGAGATTTGAGTTGGAATTGGCAACGAAATACAAATGCCCCATCATTAGGATAAGGAAAGTCTGTACCTGTATAATCCTCCTACTGGAGGGATGGAGGAAGGCTGGGGACCAGCAGAAAAGAAGCATGAAGGACTCTCATGGAGTAAGAAGAAGAAAACTGTCAGAGTTTGGACTTATTAAAGGCAAAAATAGAATTTGCAAAAGAGAAATTTTAGAAACGTTGAGGATATGAACACTCAAGCTGAAGGAAAAAAGAGCTCAATTTGAAGAAGTGAATCTGAAAGAGGAAAAGGATTGAGGAGTAAAGACCTAAAGAGAAGGACTCAAGGAAAAAAGAGCTGGCGAGATGACTAAAAAGGCAAATGAAACCAACTGGAGGAAAAAATGAAGAGGCTGTAAGAAAAAGAAGAAGAAACAGATTCGGATTCTAAAGTTCCTGAGAAAAACCATAAGGGAACCAGGTGTGGTTATTGAGTTGTTGATAAATGTCTTAAGGAGAAGGTTAGGAAGGGAAGTATGCAAATCCACAAATAGTTCCAAAAAAGAAGAGGGGAGAAGGGCAGAAATAGGAGGAGGAGAAGGAAGAGAAGCTAATTGGAGAAGTAAACAGCTGGTTGGGATGCTGAGAAAGGGATTTGGATTGCTAGACCACAGGTTAAATATTTTAATATCCTGGCCTGGCCAAAGATGAAGTATACTTAACAAAGGCTGGAAAGAATTTATTTGTCTATTGTCTTCTAAATTTGATCAAAAGGGCTATAAAACCAAAAAGGAAGGGGAAAGGAAAAGGGGAAAAGGGGGGGGTGGAAACAAGTATTTAGTAAGTGCCTACTATGTTCCATGCACTGTGCTTAAGCTCTTTACAAATATTATCTCATTTGATCCTCACAACAGCCTTGGGGAATAGGTGTTATTATCCTCCCCATTTTACAGATGAGGAAACTGAGGCAGACAAAGGTTAAGTGACTTGTCTAGAGTCACAAAGCTAATGCGTATGTAGGGCCACATTTTAGCTCAAGTCCTCATGACTAGAAGCCCAGTACCCTACCCACTGCACCACCTAGTTGTTAAGCTGATAGTAAGATATTGGCTTATAGAAAGCCAACGAGCTAGAGACCATCAAAAAAGTCATTATAATAAAGTAGGGATTTTTTACCCTTTTTGTGTCGTGAGCCCTTTGAGAATTACACTGAGCTCCCTTCTCTGAATAACGTTTCCAAATGCATAAAATATATAGCTAAAGGTTATTGTTAGAGAAGGAACACAAGATCTTCCCATCTTCCCATGCTACCTATACTGTGACCATCCTCCTCCTCCACAAACCTCCTCTTTTCTTGCCTATGACCAGGCTCCAGGCCTCTTCTCAGCCATTTCAACACCATGAGGTTGGCAGTACTGGAGTAAAGCATGAATGCAGACCACTCTTCCTAGAGAATCTGTCTGGGAGGAAAGGAGACAGGAAGTCCAATCGCTTCCAGGACTGGCAGGGTAAAGGGGTTTTTTTTTCAGAATAGGGGAAACTTAAGGCATGTTTGTAGGTCAAGTGAAAGGGCCCAGAAATAAAGGGATTTAAGATGCATGAAACTGATAAGAGTTGAAAACTAAGAGGGAGTGAGACAGAAACTACCAATAGAGAGAGGACCTAGCTTTGGCAGGGAGAAGTTCAAAATCTTCTAAGGCTCGAAGGAAGGAGGAAAGAAAAGGTAAAGACATCTAGAAGATTCAAAGAGCAGAAGAAAACTGAGGTAGTTAGCTACCTCACAGGCTGAATGCAAGTACTGCTATCCCCATTTCAGACAACAGGAAAATGTGGTCCAAAGTTCATCTTGCCCGGCATCACAAGGTCAATAACAAGCAGAGCAAGACTTCAAATCTAGGTCTCCCGGTAATGACAGATGCCCACTGTGAGGCTTATAAATGGGCAATGGAAAAACAAGCCTAAAAGAGAAGCTCCAATTTATTTGGGGGTCAGGAGGAGTGGAAGGGGACCATGACAGCAGCATTGTTGGGGTGGGGGAAGAGAAAATAAGTGTACAGCTCTCCCAAATGACTTCTTTGATGGAGGCAACACTTTCTAGATTGCTTAAATTCAATTCAATCCAACAAGAACCTACTATGTGCAAGGTATTATATTAGATACCAGTGGCACAAAGAAAAAAAAAATCAGGCTCTGCCTCCAAGGAGCTTACATTCTACTGGATTCTCTTCTGGTCCATTAGTCTGTGACACAAAATCTCTTCCTGCTATAAACAAAGTTCGCTGACAGCATAGCTGGTGCCAAAGATAAACCAGAGAGAGGAAAGTGAATGGCCTTGTTGCCACCTACAAATCTCAAGGAGAGATATGTCCTTAATCCCTTGGGTGGTAACAGAGGAAGTGAGTAGAGGCTAATACATACAGGCTGTGCTGTGTCTGTTTTGACAAACAAGGGAAAAATCAATTCCAAAGAATAAAAGACAATAAAGTTGCCTTAATTTCACTGTTATAGAGTGGGAATTAAATTGCCATGGTGATTCTCATAATAAGGCTGATGAGATAATCACATCTTCCCTACAACAGCCACGACTTAGAACTTCATTTCTATATGGATTACACATTGGATCAATAATCAAATATAAGGAAAAGAGAAGAAAGTTCAGAAACAGAGACATGCAGGGCAGTTTTCGAACTACCATGTTAAATTTGTTACATACTTTCTAAAAGCAGTTTCTAACAGATTTCTGATATCATACATATCATTTTTTCTATTCATTATACTATATATAGAGATGATCATGTTTGTTAATGTTCAAGTTTATAATAAAGTAAATTTAATAAAATAAGAATCAAATGCAAAGAATTATCTCATTCTGAATTATACAGTAAAATGCATCCTGCAATACAAGGTCTCACCATACAGCAAATTATTTATAGCAACATTTTTTTAGTAGCATAGAATTAGAAACAAAACAGATGCCCACCGATTGGGGAATAGCTAACCAAATTGTGTTACATAAATGTAATGGAAGCAACATTACTGCTCTATGAGAAATAAAGAATATGATAAATACAAAGAAGCATGACAAGACCGATATAAACTAATGAGGAACGAAGTAAACAAAACGAGGAAAACAATAAACAGAATAACTGTAACGTAAACGGAAAGAACAACAAAATCAGAACTGAACGCAACCAAATTAGAATTCCTTGGCTTGAATGTAAAGATCTTTATACATTTGCAAAGGGGACTCTGGGGGGAGAACGCCACATATGACATCAGACTTGGTATATGTGTTGAGTTTTGCTTGGTGATTTGGCTTTATCTTTTTGTCATTCTTTGTTCTAAAGTGCTGCTCTCTATGAGAGGGAGAGTGGTAGACTAGACTGGGTACTGGAGGCAATGTAAAAAACCAAACATATTAATAAAGATTTTTAAATATAACAAAGCTGGATAAAGAAATAAACACGATCCAATACAATTACATTTCACGTGTGTCCTACTTCCTTTTAACCATGACTGATTAACTTTAATGCTGACAAAGAATAAATCTGAAATGTTCAATCAATGTTGCCATGTGAAAGCATACATAATTCAGCCAAAAGTGAATTATTGCATTAAATGTCCCAGGAGTATGACTTGAAATGCTATTTAACTCTATTAATAGTTTGCGCCATTAGTCTGTAATTGTAGCACTGAGTCAAAAATTTTTGATGTAAACTTTATCATCTTCTCCAAAGAGACTGTATTATTTCCACTCAGTTTGTTCAGATTTGTATGTTGATTCTTACTTTTTGCCCCCTTCAGAGCGAGTAGATTTTTCAGAGTGACTCCCAAGAGCAAACTACATAAAGCATCGGAGTGATTTAAACTCCTTTTTTCTGTCGTACACAGATCTCCTAAATCATTACAAGGAAACTTCCAGGGTGAGTTGATCTTAAATTTGATACCTCTAATTAAACCATTTTATTATTCATAACTCTTAACAGCAAGATATCACCTAATTACTTTTTAACTAAGTTTGACTTCCTGGTCATAGTTTCCCCATTTAGCATAACTGCCTGAAAGCTGTTTTCCTCAATAAGTAAACAGAGCATGATAGAACTTTCAAGAATTGATGCCTATGATTAATACTTATAGTCAAAATCCTCCAAGGATCTGTGATTTTCTGATGCAAAAAGCAGACAGAGTTTAAGTGACTTACCCAGGATCACCTATCTAATTAATTAGTGTCACAAGGTCAGATCTGAACACTGGAGGATAACTGACAATGGAGAGAAAGCAGAGCTGCTCGATTGGGGGTGGAGTGGGGGGGCCGGGGGGGGGCTTCTTGTTGTTTTAGGGGTTGAAAGGGTTTTCGGGGTTTTTTTGCAAACTAGAATGATCTTTGCACTGAAAATGCCAGAATAAAAATGGCTAACAGAGAACTGATACCCAAAATAAGTTAAGGAAGTATTAAGAGAGTACCTAGACCAATTCGAGTCACCTGATTCAGATGAACTATATCCTCGGGTAGTGAAAACAAGGGAAGCTTCTATCAATGACACTGAAAGACTATGGAAAATAGGACTGCCAGACTAACAGTAGGCAAATGTCCTAATTTTCAAAAAGGGAAATAGATGACAGACTTTAGGTAGATGGGCTTCATTTGATCTCTCAGAAAACTCTAGAATGCCTCATCAAAGACAGGGTTGGGAAATACTTAGAAAGGAAAGCAACGATTAGAGAAACAATACAACTTCATCAAGAACAGGTCATGTCAGACTAACTTTATTTCCTCTTTTGGAAAGGATTAGTAAACTAGTAGATAAGAGAGTACACTACACATACAGTTTACTTAGATTTTAGCCCAACTTTTGATAACAGCTAACATCTGTATAGTGATACAATGTTTAAAAATACTTTACATATATTATTTCATTTGATTCTCGTAATACCCATGAATCTCAATCTCAATGGTATCTCAAACTATTCTTGTAGAGGAAAAAGAAACACATGGATAAAACAATAAAACAATTAGAACTGTCAGTACTGTTTGGATGGCTGGATTCAAAGAGTTTGGTTAATGGTTTAATGTCAACTTGGGAGGTCATTTCCAATAAAGAAGCCCAAGCTACTCTTTGAGGACAAAGAGCTGTGCTATTTAATGTTTTATCAATGATTTGGAAAAAGTTTAGATAATGTGTTATCAAATTTGCCAATAACATAAAACTGGGAGAGAATACTAATAACACCAGATGATAGATGAAAGGTCCAAAAGAATCTTGCCAGGCTACATCATTGAGCTAAACCTAGTAAGATGAAATTCAAAAGAGATAAATGTAGAGCCTTTCACTTTGAATACCAAAAAAATCAACCTCACAAGTTCAAGACGGTGGAGGTATGGTTAAATAGGAGTCATTCTGAAAAAGATTTGGGGGCTTAAGTGGATAGTAAGCTCAGTATGAGTCAACAGCATGATATGGTAACCAAAAAAAAAAACCTTTCTCTGCTTTATCTTTGCCTGGCTTAGATTTAAAGACTGTATGTGTCTCATAGAAAGACCCCTTCTTTCTCCATTTTCACAAAAAAAATTATGTAATACTAGAATGAATTGTTCTATGAATTTGATAGAAATCACTTGTAAATCTAGCCTTTTTTTTTCTTTACAATTCCTTTGTGGTTTATTTAATTTCTTTTTCTGAGACTAGGTGAAGTTCTTAAGTTCTTATTCTGCTAATCTGGCTAACTTTATATATTTGTGAATATTCATTAATTTATCAGTTTTGTCTGCATTTAACTTGCAAAAGTCTCAGATAATTTTGTTTCCTTTTCATTTGTTATGAATTGCTTTTCATTTCTTTATATTGGCAATGCTGTTTTCTTTTAACTCAAATTACCTAAACATTTATCTTTTTTAATAGTTCTCCATCCTCCCCCCTCCAAAAAAAACAGTTTTTACTTTTATCAATTTAATAGCATTTTTGTTTTCAATTCTATCCTCTGACAGTGTCACCAACATGGTGGCGGCACTCATTACCTCATGCCAGAACTACTTCACTAGACTCCACTCAGTTGGCAAAGTAATCTTCTCAAATCCAAAATCAGACCACATCACCCTCCTACTCAATAAATCCAGAGGTTTCCTATCACCTAGAGGCTCAAATATAAAATCCTGTTTGGCATTCAAAGACCTTCGAAATGTGACCACCTGACACCTTTCAACTGTTCTTACTCCTTCCACTTCCCTCACGTGCCTACCATGTACTCTTCCATACAGTGACACTGGTTTCCTTGCTCTTCCTCTCTCCGATCTAAGGATTTTCCCGGGCTGTCCCCTAGGCATGGATGGAATGCTCTCCTGCCTTATCTCCACCTCCTGCTTTCCCCAACTCCCTTAAATTCCCAGCTAAAATCCCACCTTCCTGTCCCCTCTTATTCCCAATTGCTCCCATATAGAGCGTGTTTATATATAGTTACTGATATATTATGCCACACCCATTTAGATTATGAGCTCCTGGAAAGAAGGCACTGTCTTTTACATTGTTTTGTATCCCCAGGCCTTGGCATAGTGCCTGACAGAGAGTAGGTATTTAATAAATGTTTACAGACTAACTATCCCCTTTATTTTCAGGATTTCTTGTGTTTAGTTTTTCTTTTAGTTATTGCTTTACTAGTTTTAATTTACATACCCAATTTTTTTTCTCTTTTTGGCTGATGAAAGCGTTTAAAGAAAAAAAAGTTTCCCCTAAAAATGGCTTTAGCTACGTCTCAAAAGTTTAGATATGTTGTCTCATTTTTACCATTTTCTTTTATGAAACTATTGTTTCTGTGAGTTATTCTTGGACCTATCAATTCCTTAGGAATAAATTATTTACTTTCCATTTAAAATTAATCCTTTCTTCAAAGTTCTTTTTTATTGATTGCACTGTGGTCAGTAAAGGATAACTTGAATATTTCTGCATATTCTTTTCAAGGATCATTTAATAATCACCAGTAAAAATCATTTCAGATCCTTAACTTGATGTTTATCTTATTTATCATTTTCTTAGATTTCTCTGTACTAGAAAGGGACACATGAAAGTTTCCATTTATAGTTTTACTGTCTATTTCTCCCTGTAATTCAATTAACTGAAAAGGTACTTAGATATAATGCCATTTAGTAAGTCTATATTAAATATTAATATTAATTCATTATCTATGGGTGCCTTTAAGCGTAATGTGGTTTCCCTGCTTATTTCTTTCAGTCATGTCTATTTTTACTGTCGCCTTGTCTGAGATCATGATTGCTACCTCTCTCCTTTTTGGAATTTGCATGAGGCATAAAAATTTCTGTTCCAGTCTCTCATTTTAACTCTGTGGGATCTTTGCTTCAAGTGCATTTCTTCTAAACAATGCACTGCTGGATTCTGCTTTTTAATTCATTCTGCTACCCTCCCTCCATTAATCCTCTCCCCCTGTACAAACCGCCTCCATTTTGACTACTAACCTCTCTGGTGTCAAGTCCCCACTAAAACCTCTTCTTTTACTGGAAGCCTTCCTCAACCCTGTTTAATTCTGTTAAGTGCTTCATATTTATCCTGCACATTGCTTATTTTGTACATATTTGTTTACACGTTGCCTTCCCCATTAGACTGTAAGCTCCTTGAGGGCAGGGACTCGCTTTTGCCTCTTTTTGTACCCCCAGTGCCTTCCACAGTGCCTGACACATAATAGGTGCTTAAAAATGTCTGTTGCTTTATTAATGACTGATTTACTGTGACTATGATGCCTCCAGCTCCTGGGGGTTAACCTACAAAGTCACAATGATAGCTATAAGGCTCAATTCTCCTCCTCACACAAGATTCCCTAGCTTTCTTTGTTGTTGATGTTTTGAGAACTTGCGTAAAGAGAAGCACTTTGGCGTGAGAGAAGAAAACTGCTGGACTGGGAGTCAGGAGATAGGGGTTCAAATCCTGCCTCAGATACTTACTATGTGACCGTGGGTAAGTGACTTAACCTTTTACTACATTCATGTCTTCATGTATGATATGGGAACAAAGCTCCTCTAAGTTATTCTCTAATTTCTCTCTAATATGCCCAGCATGTCAAACAATTTCTACAACTGCCATAACGGAATACTGAAACTAGTTTATAAGGAAAAGAAATGTTTCTAATAACCTACCCTACTTTAATAGAAGTAATCTTCATGTACAAATCATTATTTAGTAAATCAAACCATGTTTTAAAAGCTCTAGCACTGCTGCTTACTAAAGGACACCCAGTGAAATCTTTTTTGGAGAAAACGGTATCTCTCAAATTTCCATAGTTCATATTTTCTAAAAGAGAAACCAATTTTAGAGGTTCACAATATTTTAAAATGAAACCCTTATACCAGATGCTCTTAACCTAAGATCCATGAATGTTTTATTAATATATATACACACACATATGTTTTATGTGTGTATTTTTAATAACGGTATTTCAATATACCTGGTTTCCTTGGTAATCCTGCGTATTTTATTTTATACATTTAAAAACATTCTGAAAAGGGGGTTATAGGCTTCACTAGGATGCTAAAGGGGTCAATGTAAAAAAGCAATTAAGAACTCCTGGCATACAGAGTCTCCGGCTTATAACTGAGCTCTAGTCCTCCATGAGTTTGCATTTGTGTTGGTTATTTTTCATTCTGAATGTACTTCCCACATCCCGAGTGGTAAGACATCACCTGGAATATTATGTCAAGTCTCAAATGCCCCATTTAGAAGGTACATTGAGGAACTGGTACATATCAGAGGAGAGTGTTACAGCTGTTGTTCATCCTTCATTCTCACAGAAGACCAGTGACATCAGGAGGATGATGTCTTGACTTGCAAGTGAACTGGCTTTAAGTGAGGCAGAGCTGTGTAAAACCATCCAGAGTCATTAGGAATCCAGTGGCAAGACACGGGTCAGGATGACAGGCAAGGGCCCCAACTTGGCCTTTTTAAGGTAAGGTGACCAGAATGGCAAAGGGCAGTCACCGTGCCCTACCAGAACACTGGAAGCAACTAGGCTAGTGAGCTGTCCAAAAACGGAACAGCAAGTCTTCCACTGGCCATCTGCAAGCAGAGGTTTGAAGATCACTTCTTAGGAATGTCATCGACAGGATTCGTACTCTGAAGAAAGGCTGAAATAGCCAACTTCTGCTCCCTTCCTACTCTGTTATGCATACTGGTTTGCTTTCTCAGGCTAGCCTCTCGAAGGCTTTTTAAGCCTACAAAAAGACTTTTCAATGAGAAAATAATAACTTACTTTTACAACAAATCTCTCCCTTTCTCTAATTTCCTATAGGACTTCGGATATATCTCTCATAGAAGTGATACAGTCTTATCTCTTTTTCCTTTAAAGTTCCCTTTGTCTCTATAAGTTCATTGAGGGTTGGGAGTTTGTCATTCATTTTTATATCTCCCATAATACCTGGCACAGCACCTCACACAATGGTACTCAATGAATATATGTTGAATTAGTGCTTTCTTAGGGAAAATGCCTTCCATGGACTTCAATGCAAAGGGAATTTAGGGCAGCTCAGAGGATACTTATGTGCTGCCACAGCTTTCCCTCAGGACAGAAATGTGGTAATATCAAGAATACAGATATATACATATACATCTGTCATAGATATGACAACTCCCAATAGACACCCAGTGAGAAAGCAATATGGCAAGTCAGGAAAGACTTCTCTTGGCAACAGCTCTGGGCATCTCTAGTCAATGTCTATACGGAGAAGGGAATGCAGCTTCCAATTCTCTAGGAACGAGGGACGTAGGCCAGTCATTCAGTCTAGCGTTCATATGCAGGGTTGTTCACATGTCAAGTTTTTATAACCTGAAGAAAGGCCCATACTCACATTTTGATTAAAGTTTCATTAGAAATTCAAGGGCGCAAAGTGGTTTTCCATATGTAATTCCATCACAGTATTCCGTAATCCAAATCTCTTCTATTACAGTGACAAACACCTTTGGCAAGCATACATCTCCCTGGTTTTTTGCATTGCCTGATGTTTATCAACAGAGGGTCAGTGACTAGGGTTATTTGTTTACCTTTCAAGAAATCTTGAATGATTTTGCTATATGGATGAGAAGCATCTTATTGGAAAAGAGCCTTCAATTTAGTGCTTCGCTCTATGAAATCAAATACTTTTTCATAATCCACAAAAAAACTAAGCATAGGTCTTTGTATTTGCTACAAGTCAATTGTAAAAGATAACAGATATGCTCCATCATAGAATATTGCTTACAAAAGCCCCTTTGTTCACTACTAATGCCTTCAGTGAAGATACAGATCATGTGTAGATGATGCACCAATATTTTGTACAGATAGGAGAGTGAGCATACAGGTAGGTAAATATTAATAGTTTCTTGGTTGCCTTTTTCAGTAAATCAACAAAGCCTAGGATTTTTTTCCATACCTTTAGTATCTTCCACTCCTCCAGATAACTTGTGAATCCATCCAACATCATAACAGTTAAGTCACTTTCAGCACAGATCACCTCCATATACACACACAATTATCCAGCTACTTTTCCTCTTTTGGCAGATAAGACAAGTACTTGCTAACTAAGTTCCTTTTAGGGTTCTTTTTGTTCTTTCTGCTATTGTAATTGATTAACATTGGTTATGCTTCTGTTTAAAATGATTATAAACTGTGTCAATGTCATCTCTTGTCCATTATCTAGTTTTCATTATCAATTACTTGTTCCATTTAGGACTGAGTTGTTCCAAATGTGTGCCATCTTTTTTTCACATTGATCTTTCTTTCTACTAATTTCAATCTTTGCTCTGACAAGCCTGTGGTCAGACTATACACAGACAGCTAATTCAGGAATGACTCCCATATCCATAGTCTCTATTAGAATATTATCAAGTTCATTTTTGTGATATTATCTAGTGCTCACCATTCCATCATCTACTAGTTTGTTTCCTTCCTGAACCATACATTCTGCTTGATTCTCCCCATCCTTACCTAGTCCCTCTTTCCAAGATATCAGAGAATGTCAAAGTATATAATAATTTACTATCCCTTGAAACAACGTTTCGCGTTGCCTTTCAGCATACGATAACACCAACTCCTTGCCTCTCCAAGGATTAGCTGGGAGCCACCCCTCCATTTAACTGCAGCTTCCTTCCTTTTGGTTTCTGTCGTTGCAAGTGTATCAAGATTGATATGATTCAGCAACTTAAGCAGAATTTCCACTCAGTGCTCCATTGGTATCCTTGACATCACAGGATAAAATGAGGCAAGCCTCCAGCACACTGAGCCAACTTCCCACAGCACATTTACAGGAAGTGGAAAAGAGGCAGGCACATGGGATAGTTGTGTATTGATGGGTTGCCATCTGCATCGTTAAAAGGAATATACAGATCAACGAGATCACAAATCCATTTGCACAAGTGAGATCTTGTACAACAAGAGATGATTAGCTCCATTACTGGCACCCTCAAGAAAGTGAAGGTTTGTCATTCTAGATGACATTAGAATCATTTTATAATTCAATAAAGTTGGAAAATTTCCCAGTCATATTACCTACATAGGAATAACAACCATCTTTTTATATAGTTTCATATTGCTTGCCCACAAAAAAAGCATTCACCTTCAGTAAAATACAGGTAAAGGTAATTGACCTATACATAGCTCAAGAAACTAAGAACGAAAAAGAAAATGTTTCCATTTAGGCATAATCTGCATTTGTTTGTACCTCAAGGAGACAGCTAAGAAAATACTATGTGTGGCAATGTGACGTGACTGAAATGAAACTGTAAGAGGAAGTAACAGACAGACTTAAACCCAAAGAACCATTGGATGGTGGTGGTGATGGTGGTGATGGTGATGATGATAGTGGTGATGATACTGGTGGTGACGGTGGTGATGTTAAAGGTGATGATGGTAATGGTGATGACAATACAGGTAATGACAACAATGACAACAATGGGAACAGCTAGCATTTATATTGTACTTTCAAACTTGCAAGGTATTTTACATATATATATATACATACATATGTATATATATATATACATACATATGTATATATACATATATATCACAACAACACTGTGAAGTAGGTGCTATTATTATTCCCACGTTAAATATGAAGAGACTGAGGTTTGAGGGAGGTGATCTGCCCAAGGTCGCAGAGCTAGAAAATATCTGAGGCATGCCTCAAACTCAAGTCTTCCAGCCTCCAAGGTAAGCACTCGATCAAGTACACCAATTAGCTAGCTAAATAACTTTACATAAAATTTAAAAATAATTTTTAACAACTAAAATGGCAACAAGGCAAGAAATGTTTATGAAGTGCTTCCAATGCCAGGCACTGTGCTAAAGTGCTGAGAATAAAAATTCGAGTAAAAAGACAGATATACCTTATCCTCAGGGAGCTTACAACCTAACAGGGAAAACAATACACAAAAACAAAAGGGAGGGAGAGAGGGGAATGGCATTCAGTGGCAGGACTCAATGGTAGTGAGTTCCAGAGCCTCAGAGGGATAGCTGAAAGGGAAATGGAGTCTGGCCAGCCCAGGCTCCTCCACAAAGTGGAGACCCCAGGAGGACGTCAGCTATGGGAGCAGAGAGCTAGCACAGCAGGGGGCCATTCCAGTGTGGGCAGGCCAAAGAGGCTGACAGATATTCTCAAGTGAGAATGAAGCACGGTGTTGAAGTCCACAAACTTGGGAGCGCGGCATCAGTGACCAGGCTTCAGGGATTCTCCAGGGAGTTTCTCAGGGAACTGAGAACCTCAGCTCTTGTTCTGGGCTTCTGCCTTTCAAGCCAAGGAAAATCTGATCTTAATTAAATCATAACAAACGTGAAACATTCATCTGTCACAAGACTTAATTAGTATAAGTGCAGCTACACATATAAAGGATTTTCCTGGCCAGTCCTGATTTTGAGAAAAAAAAAATGGAACACAACACAACTTTTGCAAAAGGGAAATCTCTGTAAGACTCTAGGTCCTGACTTTTTCATTAGTAACCGTCAGCAGTAAGCACGAGGTTTAAGAATTAGCAAAGTTACCACATACTCAGACTACCCTAAGCCAAAGACCACTTGCCCCTGGAAGCATGCTCCTTTGGTTCTTCGACCTAATAGCTTCGATTACCTTTCTTAAATCGATAACACAGCTCTACTTAACCGTAAATGAATCCTAAAATAATTCCCATTTATTTGGATCATAGGAGTGAAAAGTCTTAAAAGACACGTTCAAAAAAACAGCACCTGAATAACTAGACTTTATTCGAAGGTATCTTATAATTCACTAATTTGTCAATGAAGAAATGAAGACAAATATGTAAAATTCTTGACCTACACAATATGAGCAAGGACAATTTTACTTTTCTAAAATCAAGAATCTATCAACTTTCTATTAAATATTTTGGAGACTCAAATTTGACTGAATCTATTCATTGTGACAGCCTTGCACACTAAAAGCCAACTGACCTTTACAGTAGTATCTGTTTTTGTCTTTTTTTTAACTTTAAACTTGGGAACAGATACAGCAGAATGCTATGCTTGCCGGGCATATGCCAATGAATTACCTACTAGGCAGAGTACGCTCTATATTGCACATATTTAATTTCACAGATTCAAAGGTGACAAATTAAAGCATGCCACAGTATATTGGAATTAATAGGAGCCTTTGTGTTTATATTATAAACAGATCAATTTAGTGCGGAATTCTGACAAAGAATTTTAAACTTTAGAGTATTTCTAGCTATATACTTAAACCAGTCCAGAATATCATATGACACACAGTTAACAATGGCCTAATTTTTCAGAATCAGAAATTCTTTTCCAAATAAGTGGTCAAAATCCTCGTGAGTAAAACTGTGTGTTGTTGTTCAGTCTTATCCTACTGAGACCATTTGAGGTTTTCTTGGCAAAGATCCGATCCTGGAGTGGTTTTTCATTTCCTTCTCCAGCTCGTTTTACAGATGAGGAAACTGGGTCAACCCAGGTTAAGTGAGGCCAGATTTGAACTCATGTCTTCCTGACTCCAGGCCCAAAACTGTCTACTTTACCACCTAGCTGCCCTATCAGATACTTTACTAGCTGTCACTTAATACTCTAGCCAAGTCAATTAACTTCAAATTGCTAGTGTTTCTTTGACTGTAAAATGGGAAAACCTACCTCCCAGGGTTGCTGTAAAGACCAAATGAGATAATATTGGTAAAGTGATCAGTACAATGTCTGTCACATAGTAAGTCCTTTAAAAATGCTTGTTTGTTTTTTTCCTCAATTCTCCTAGTTGACAGAACTGTTTTCCTCCAAAAACTATATTGTATCTATTAGTTGTAAATGTTTTATGCCCTGAGAGAATGTAAGCTCCTTAAGGGAACGGACTAGTTTTTATTTTGTCTTTGTATCTTTACCAAGTAACACAGTGGCTCTGACAGAGGAGTTACTTAATAAAGATGTGTTGAACTGAACAGTTTTTAAAAGTATTTCCTAAGTTTAAAGGCACTGGTGGCTCAAAGATATCTTCTCTGGGTGTTTATAATTAGTCTGCTACTTCAGAAAAGGTAAAAAAATGCCCCAGAGGTTTCTCTACCTCAAACTGTGTTACCTAGGGGCGCCAATACTATAAAAGCATTTCAATTGAAGCCTAAGAGCTACATTGTTAAAAAAAAAAACACAGAACAAAGAAACCAAGTAGGAAATAAGGATACATTGAAAGCATAGACTGAGGGGCTTCCCATGGTTGATATGGCCCTTCTGCTACAGGGCATTACAAAGTGATGGAACTAAGGGTTCAGAAAGGAAGGGAGGAATTGTTAATCAAGCAATCAGTAGGTGCTGAGAGACGAAGAACTCATGCCACACCAGAATTGGTTTTTCTTTTTTCTTTTTTTTCGGGGTGGGGGAGGGATGAGCAGTGACTATAAACTTGTGTGAATTAACAGGAAATAGAAAAGTAAATTTAGACTTAAAAAAATTCAATTGGCCTGACATTCCAGCCTCTTCACACAATCACATATATCTACACTAATATGGGTGCTTAAGATGTCTATTATCTTCCAGTACTGAATGTCCACTGCACCCTCCCCGGGATTCTAGGCATAATAAAAAGCCAAAATCCTGTCAGTCTATGCCCGCCACAACACTCTTACCCTGTTTTCTCCATTCATACCATAACCAGCCATGTTCAGCCTAGTTCAGCTCCTGAATAGATAAGCTGGATATCTTCAGTAGCCCCTAGAGGGACCTCCTGACTTCCAGTCTCTCCTCTTGCCAATCCATCCTTCCCATCATTTCCAAAAGAACTTCCCTAAAGCACAAGCCTTACCAGGTCACTCCCCCACTCAAAGATCTGCAGTAGAGCCCTCCAGCTGAGAGAAGCCAAACTCATTAGCCTGGCATTTCAAGCCTTCCAGAATCTGGCTGTATTCCACTTTCTAGCCTCGTTTCCTATTCTGCCCCCCTCGTATAGAGTCTACATTCTACCGAATTCTGACAACTAGTGACAATGTCTCCGGCCTCAATGCTTTTTCACAGTTCAACTCTCATGCATGGAATGCAATGTCCTTTAAGGCTCAGCTCAGTCAAGTACCTCCTCCTGGGCAAAGGCTACCCTGACTGCCTTCCCCTCCTACAACAAAGTATTCCCTACCTCATTCACTGGTCCCAGAGCTCCTAATCAGATTCCTTCCTTTGCTCCCATCACTTACTATCTTGGATTATACTTAGCTGTGCTCACACAGCATCGTACCCCTCCCACAGTAGCACCAGTAGTTGGCATATTTATATAGTACGTTAAGCCTGCAAAGTATTTCCCATAACTCATCTCATGACATTCTAACAACCCAGTAGAATATAAGCTCTTTACACATAGGAAGCACTTCATGGATGACCTATATTCTCTCTATCAAGTCTACTTTTCTCCTCCAGTCTTTTTGTTTGTTTTTTGCGGGTGGAGTGTGTGTGTGTGTGTGTGTGTGTGTGTGTGTGTGTGTGTGTGTGTGTGAAAGGATTAGGATTTAAATAACATTTTGTATGAACATACTACATGGTACTTGAACCTATAACGTGGTGCTAGATTCCTTTAGCTAATACTAATTTACCCCATCCCTTCTGCCAGCTAACTAAAAGCAGATGGTACAGTTAAACTTTTATGGCAGCCAATTCTTCTGCAAAACAGATCCAGAAAGTAACAGGAGAAGGTAGGTGGTTCTTGGCATTTCCTTTTCTCAAAAAAATCAAGAAAAACTTTTTAGTAATGAAAGATATGAATTTGACTTTCTATCTAAGAATATATTTCATATGAGGTGACAATTTTTCCCCCTCTAGGGGTAGAAAAAGAAGGGGACGAGAGAAGGGTACTAATGAATGGTAAGATAAGGAAACTGCCTGTTTGATTTGGAATGAAACCTATTGTGTCTTTTCCTTGCAAGAAACATGCAAATAAAATGAAAACTGAAGGCATTATATGTTATATAATACATATTAAGTATACTAGGCCAATTCATGACCAGAAAATAGTTTATAAAGATTTTTTTTTTAGCCAAAGCCAAAGTCATGTGTAACAGAGAGTTGGCCAATGATGGCCTAGTCCTTAGATCATGTGAAACATTCTCTGCTAACGAACATGTGGAGGCCTAGTGACTCTGCTTCCAGATATGCATGATGAAGGGCTCAGGTCCCTAGGGATGCATGGGGGGGGGGGGAGTGAACCAACCTCTGCCCTCAAGGAGTTTACATTCGATTGCTATTCTCTACTACCCTCAAACACACCTTCTCCTTAGTATACTCAGTGTTACTATCTACTAAATAATCAGCAAAGCTACCCCATAACTTCCTCAATTAGAATCTGTCTTTTGATGACAATGCTAAACGGACATTGTATATATAGGCCTAAGTGTAGCTTGGCACAGTTCTGACTCAGACCTAGAGTTAGAGATTTAAAGCTACTCCAATTTATTCTGTTCACTCTTACTCCTATCCCATAAATCTGAAATAATCAGTCAACAGTCAAAACAGGATAACTCCAGAAGTTTCACAGAATCAGAGTGAGAATTGGAAGGGTCCTGGAGGTCATCCAGTCCAGCTTCATTATCTTATGGTAAGGAACTTGGGCCCACAGAAGTTGAGCGCCTTGCTGAAGATTCAGCCCCAGACCCTGGAGCTAGAGGAAGACACACAGCCAAGGAGAACTGGCACACAACAAACAGTTCATTTAACCTCAACTGAGTCCTCATTACAGTAAGGCAATCTTGTTGTTCAGTTGTTCAGTCCTGCCCAACTCTTTGTGACCCCATTTGGGGTTTTCTTGGCAAAGATATTGGAATGGTTGGCCATTTTCTTCTCCAGCTCATTTTACAGATGAGGAACTGAGGCAAACAGGGTTAAGGGACTTCCCTGGGGTCACACAGCTAGTAAGTGTCTGAGGCTGGATTTGAATTCAGGAAGATTTGTCTTCCTGACTCCAGGCCAGGAACTCTATCCACTGTACCAACCAGCTGCCAAGGCAATCTACTCCCTGATTCTCAATCCCATTCTCCCCAGGGATTGATCCAACCCTTCTCTCCTAACTTTCCCAATCCCAATTCATCTCTGCAAGACTTCTACCTTCCCCCACACCCAAACCCCAACTTTTTAGGTCCCTTTTATGATCTTCCCTCATTAGAATGTAAGCTCATTCATGGCAGGCACTCAATTTTCTTCTACTTTTGTCTTTACAGTGGTTAGCACTTAATAACTGTTTGCTGACTGACTCTCATACCTGTTCCTTGCCTGACTTTACTGAAAAACTTGAGCCCACTGCCCATGACTTACTTTTTCTACCCTTCTCTTCATCACAAAACCCCTTGACATCATCCCCTGCTCTATCCTCCTTTCCTCTAGTCTTAGATAATGGAGTTTCTCTTCTTTTTGCCAAGGCATTGCACACCCTCCCCCACCCATCAGAGTCTCTCTAATAGAAACATTTTCTATAGCTACTGGTTCCCCCTCCACTACCTTTAAATATATCTGATTCTCCCCCCACTACCTTTAAATATGCCCAATTCTCTACCCGCTACCTTTAAATATGTCTGATTCTCTCTCCCCACTACCTTTATATGCCCAATTCTCTCCCCACTACCTTTAAATATGTCCAATCCACCCCCCCCACTACCTTTCAATATGCCCAATTCTCAGGCGAAGCCAAGATGGCGGCTGGAAAGCTGGGACTGGCGTGAGCTCCCTGCCAAGTCCCTCCAAAAACCTATAAAAAATGGCTCTGAACCAATTATAGAGCTGCAGGACACACAAAATAGCAAAGGGAAGCAGGGCTCTAGCCCAGGACAGCCTGGATAGTCTCTGGGTAAGGTCTATCCCACACACAGCTGGGAGCAGAGGGGAGCAAGAAAAGGCAGTTATGTAGGAGGAGAAGAGAGGAGGGGGCAGATGAAGGGGAATGGGTGAATCTTGCTCTCATCAGATTTGACCTGAGGAGGGAATACCATACATACTCAATTTGGTATCTTACCCCACAGGAAAGAAGGAGGAAGAAGATAAAAAAGGGGGGTGACAGAAGGGAGGGCAGATGGGGGTGGAGGTAATCAAAAACAAACACTTTCGAAAAGGGAC
>CM053628.1:8636691-8663199 GCA_028646595.1 Phalanger gymnotis
CTGAATAAATTTTTTGATGCCTTCTGCTTGGAGGATTCTGTATACCCAACGATTTCGAACCATTCAGATATTTATATGATCCTTTTTGAGATCATAAATTCGGCCTTCCTACTACAAATGTCCTACTCTGAAGTCCTTGGTCTCACTGGAATCTAATTACTATTCCTTGAATAGAAGATAATCAATTCCAAGGAAGGAGCTTGATTCCCTAAAACTAAGAGAGAATTAGTCTTGGGTTTATTGTTACCAAACCAAAGCATGAAGAGTGAATATGTCTTTGTTTAATTTAGTTAAGAGAAATATCTCTTTGTTCACCTTCAATCAGATTGAAAGGGGAATAGTTAAAAGAGAGCGATTGGTTTCAGGGGGGACATTTTTTTCCCAGAGTACAGTGGAATTAACATTACTATTTGTTTAGTTAATTAAAAACCCTAAACAAACTAAGTACTCTTATTTTACATTGCTGTGAAATTCAGTCTTTCATTTTTGGATTATTATAAAACCAGGAGTCAGGAAAATCTAAGTTAGAATTTTGCCTGAGACTAACTGTAAATGTCTAGGAAAGTCACTCAACCTCTCTCAGCCTCAGTTTCCTCATCTGTAAAATGTGGGTGATACTAGCACCTACCTCCCAGGATTGCTGTGAGGATCAAAAAAGATAACATACATAAAGGGCTTTGCAAACCTTAAAGCTATGAAAATGGTTGCCATTATATTCTAACTGGGAATTGTTTGGGTCATGGAGAATTCCAATTAGCAGAAGAACAGTGCCAATTCGAACCATTCTTCAAACAGACATTACTTATTAATAAACTGTCTCTGACAAATTTTGGCTAAAATGTGGAGTATGGACGTTTTCTTCTGCAACATATACCAAATAACACAGTGTCTAAATGTGTAGAGAAAAATTGAACCAATTTTTAAAAACAGGTAGCCACACACTAACTGTAGGAGACTTTAGTGAGAACTGGTTATATCTAATCCAAAAAAAAAAAACACAAAGGAAAAAAGAGCTTAACAGACTGTTGGAAAAATTAAATTAAGATTTATGGCACCTTCTGAATGGGAATATTAAAGTATAAACACATCCCAGCACCATATGGTAAATTTACAAAAACTGATTGCTTGCTGGGGCCCCAAGAAATTTTTTTTGAATCCTCCAGTGAATGTGTGATCTCATCTCTTTGGATAAGCCCTCCAACAATGGAGGCAGTCACTCATCCAGCTCTTGTCTATGTTCTCCCATAAGCTTGCCACAAGGAGTTCACCCAACATGCTGGATAGCTTCCTCACTTTCTGACATTTCAAGGATACCACTGTATACACAATGACAGCAGGGCAGAAATTGAAGATGATTCAACAAGTTCAGAGTTGAGTGACTTAATTCTCCTCCTAGGCATGGTCTCTGGAAGTGTGACTGGAAGGTTAGAACAGCAACAAGAAGGAAAATGGACAGTCTGAAGAGGAAGATGCATGGGCCTTGGGAGTTCAGATCTGAGTTTCTTAACTCCTCCCGGGGAGGGTCTCTAGAATTCTGGTTTGAAGAATAAAACAAGTGGGCCAAAACTGACTGGGGTGAAGATAAGGATGCATAATCCATAACGCTATAAAAGTTAGTAATTAAAAGGAATATAAATAAACTAGTCAGACATGAAGAGAAACTAATAATGACTTGAATGAGTGGGTCAAAGAATAAAATCTAAAAAATGGCTGCCAAAGAGAATGACACCAATGATACAACATACAAAAATTTGGGAGATGCAGTTAAACCGTAAAAAAGAACAGTTTTTTTTCAGTTAAACCATAAAAAGAAAATTACTCTCTCTGAAAAAATATTAATAAAATACAAAGAAAATTTCTTAATTTGGTCATGTAATTTTTAAAAAGTAGAAAAAACAAGATATTATCAAAGTCATCAAGACCAGATGAATTACATACAATGATACTGAAAGCCTATGTGATTGCTGAACCACTGTCAGTCATCTCTGAAATATCATAAAGAATGAGAGACTGGAAAAGGAAAAATGTCCCGGTTTTCAAAAAAAAGGAAGAGAACAGAGTCTATCAACAATAGGCCAGTGGTTTGACTAGAAATTCTAACAAAATTGTAGAACAAATCATTACAGGGATGGTCAGCAAACATCTAGAAAAGGAAGTGACGATCACAAAGAGTCAGCAAGGCTTGGGCAAGAATGGCTCATGGAAGGCTTACCCCACTGCCTTTTCTGATAGCATCACTAGACTGGTAGATGGGGGAATGTTGGTGATATCGCTTACCTAGATGTTGGCAAAGCATATGACAGGGTCTCAGGACATTCTTATGGAAACATGCGGAGAGCTAGGCTGAACAATAATGCTCTTAGGTGATTTCAGTACTGGACTGAACACAAAGACTGGTCATTAATAAACAGCTCAGTGTCAAGTTAGAGGGTCCTCAGGAGCATGCTCAGCGTACCCATCCTGGGCGCTTCCACTTGTTGGCATTTTTATCCATGACTTGAAATATGAAAGCATAAATGGCAAGCTTACCCCATGTACAGAAGACAGAAAACTGGGAGGGAAGGCCTAACACATTGCATTTTAAAGGCAGGACCCAAAAAGATCTAGACAGGTTCAAATGTTGGACCAAAGTGAAAAATAAGAAATTTAATGGGAAAAAATATAAAGTCTTAAACTTAGATTAAAAAATACATAACTAATACAAGATGAAAGAGGGGCAGCTAAAAATTAGGATTAGAAATGGAAAAAGATCTGGGGACTTAGTGGCCTGAATTGACAGTATGATATAGCAAGCCACCAAAAGAAAAGTCCTTAGGCTGCAGTGAAAGGTACAGCGCCTATAATGAAGGATGTGCTAGTTCTGCTATTCAGACCATGGCTGAAAGCTCTATCGCAGGAAGGGCTACACAGCATCCAAAGGAGATAAGCTAGACAGCATCCAAAGGAGAGCAACAGAGAGAGTCAAGGGCTGCAAGGTCATGCCACAGGAGGATCAATTTAAGAAACCGAGGCTGTTTAGCCAGGAGAAGAAGAGGGGGAAAGGAAACAGAAGAGACATGACAGCTATCTTCAATTATCTGAAGGGCTGGCATACAGGAAAGGAATTAAAATCGTTCTGCTTAGAGCCAAGAAAATAATATACACGGTGACTAAAACAATATAAACAAAAAGGAACACAAAAAACAAGCAAAAGTGAATGCTGAAAATAATAAAGCATCAGCACAGCTCAAAAGCATAAATATGAGAAGATACCCCAACCCCATCCTTGAAAGAGGGAGGAGGGCCACATGTGTTATACATTCACATATCTTCAGGCTTTTTCAACATATTGATCAGCAATACTGACTTTTTCCTTTTCTTTCTCTTTTTTTTGTCTTTAAACAAAATCATTTATTTTAAGGCAGGGGGAGAGGCAGGGGAGGGGAGAAATACTAGGGGAAATTATGGTGATATAAAAGAAATAATACAAACTTATCTTAAAAAATAAATGAAATAACAAAAAATAAACTTGTTTTGCCGGGATCCAGGGGGTAGAAATGGGAGCAATGAACAGAAATGGCAAAGAGGCAAATTAAGCTTGACATCAAAACAAGCTTCCTACCAATTAGAGCTGCCCCAAAATTCAATGGGATGCCTCCAAAGCAGTGGGCTCCTTCTCCCTTTTCTACAACTCAGGTCTTGAAGCACAAGGTGGATGAGCACTTGTCAGGTATATTGAAGAGGGGATAGTTGTTTGGGTAAGGGTTGGACCACATGGCCTCTTAAAACTCTTTCCTGCTTTGAGATTCTTGGAATAATAGACAAAGAAAAACATCTAAAATTTTCTGGCCCAACAGATCCCCTTCTGCCCTAGTTGACTTTATCCTTTTTTGTTCGCTTCTAGAGTTTTACACAGATAAAACAAACAAACCCCACTTCAAATCCACCAATCCACTGCCTGATAATAAGGCATTACTAATCCAACAAATAACAAAGCAAATAACCACTGCCAAAAAAAAAATGTATGTGGTATGTAGCCTTCCTTTTTAGGACTATGTTTTCTAGTCCTTGACCCAATCAGAATAAAATCTTAAAGTTAGAAAGGAATTAGCCTTATTTTGCTGATCCCAAAACAGACTCAGAAAGTTAAATGACTTAGCCAAGGTAACAACTCCTTTGAAGGGAGAATAGAATATGGGTCTCTGGTCCTGCCCAATGTTCTACTATAGGAGGCACCTAGATGGCACAGAGCATGAAGAGCTGAGCCTAAAGTCAATTAGACCTAAGTTCGAATCAAGCCTCAGACACTTACCAGCTGTCCAACTCTAGCCAAGGCACTTCTCATTGTGTGCCTTAAGTTTCCTCAACTGTAAAATGGGGAAAAATAGCACCCACCCCCAGGGTTGTTGTAAAGAGCAAAGTGCCCAGCACATAACAGGTACTTAAGAAAAGCTTTTTTTCTCTCCTTACTTCTACTATTCTATGTCCTCATCTTCTGGCAACAGACACCACCATAAAACACTGTCTAAGAAGAATTAAAATCATACTTTGGAAAATACCATATCCCAAAGTAAAGAATCCACATGTGCCTGGGCAACATCCCTCTAACTCTTGTCTTCAGTAACGTGATTGCATGACACTGGTTTGAAAATGGCCTATTTGATGGAGAATAGCATCCCTCTCATTTTGTAGGTTTTCCATATTTGAGAACTGCAGTGTACACTGTACTATCCAGAAATGACATGATTTGAGCCACAGACTTCCCAAATCCACAAGACAGGCAGCTGTGGGACCTTAGGGAAGTGACTTAACCTTTCTGAGTCAAAGGGCTGTAACAGAGGGTCAATAAGCTGAAGAACTACCTCCCAGAGCTGCTGTTAAGATGAAATGATACGATGCATAGAGAACATTCTACAAACCTTAAATAATTCTATACAACATCAGCTGCTATTATTATATAAAGCACCTTTACTATGGAGACCACCATCTCACAGGGCTGTTGTGAGGATCAAATGAGATAATACATGTAAAGAGCTTTTAACCTTTAAAATGCCATATAAATGTGAACCATTGTTGTTATCATGTGGCAAAAGTGAATGAGAAGAGGGAGAAAATAATCTCCCCTCTACCAAAAAAGCCCCAAACCCCACTTTGGACACATACCATGAATACCCCTGCTTTCTAGGTTTCCATATTGCCATTATTACATGACACCAGAAGGGGTTGCTTTATTTGGGCAGTGTTTTGGTGGGGAAGGGAGAGGAGATGGGAACATCAGTAAATGTTCATCACACATGAACCTAAGGTTTAGACCTCTCATTGACTACTCTCCCCCTCGAAATACAGTTTATAAACAGACCAATGTTCTCTAGTAATATGATCAGTGTTCATAATGGCAACGTACAGGCTCCATGTTAAATTCCTAAGAAGAATATTATCTTTTAAAACAGCAACGAATTCGGAGCTACAGAAGCTTGAGCAAGAGCTTCCTCATTATGATCAGGCCCTTAAGAAACTAGCAGAGCATCTCCATTTACTTTAAAACTCTGGATAATTTTGTCATTGAAAACAAGTACCACTGAAACTCATTCACAGCTGAGATTGCAACTTACAAGTCCAAAACCTAACCTAGAGCACTGTTTCAAATATTAAAATGAGGATGCTCATTTCCTCCAGTGGTAAAACCCTCCATCTAGTTTATTGTAACTCTGTATAGCATATTAAATGCATTCACAAGTCATCAACAGAGGACCAAGTCCTAGTAAAGTAAGGGAAGTGGTACCAAGGTCAAAATCCATTGTAGGTTGAGATTTTTCAATTAAACTGTGGTGATTATCAACCGTTTACTGACATTATTATAACTGTTGTATTTGTCTACGCTAATCTTTGATCAGATAATAAGATAGAAGCCTTTCATGAGAAAACAAGGAAGAGAGAAACAGTAAGATGGAATTGCAGGCTGGAAATATGTGTTGCACTCTCCTTCCTTAAAGCGAGGCTCCTCCGAAAAAGCTATACTGGGTTCAAGGCACTCTGTGGATTTACATCCATTCAAAAGCCACAGTTCAGGAGCCCCTATGTTTGTGTTTGCCTTTATAAATCAATCAGAAGACGCAAACAGGTTAAAGCAAAGGTATTCAAAGTCCAACATTGCCCCAAAAGTTAGACTAAGAACATCTCCTGATAAACAGGGCATACTCTCCCACAAATACATGTATCACCAGCATGAAGAGAGGACACAACTAGGGAACATCTATGGAGGGGCACCTCATGCCCGCAGTGTTGCATAGCTGGCAATGTCTTCTGGGGGTCTGTCCTGCTTCTCTCACTGGTCTTATGGTCGCTACCAGGTTTTGGGCCACTGGTCTAGCAGTTGGACAGCTCATCTGTGCTCCCAACTTCGGGCAGGGTGCTCATCTGGAATGCCATCTCTCTCCTCCAGAAGCAGGGAAGGAGCCAGGCCATTTCTTTCAGCTTAGAGCCCAAGGCTTACCCTTCAGCTCTTTCAGTGAAGTAGGTAGGCCCTTCAAAAGCACAGTGCTTACATGATGGAAAAAATCTTAGGTTAATTTCCTTATGGAAGAGTTGCCATCAGTCCTCACAGTCTTAGCTACGTGCCATTTTTTTCTCTCCATGACAATATTCCCTCCAGGAATACTTTGGAAAAAAGAAGAGCCACCATATCTAGCTCAATAGAAAATGAAAGCATTAAATGTGAAAACGAACTTTGCCCTCCTGCTTGCCAGGAGTCTCTATTCCAAGGCTCCACCTAACTTGGGCTTAGAAAATTCTTTAGTAAGTCCAGATTAACCCCTTACGGAAATTCCACTCCTTTAAACTCAGGGAGTGGTGTGTGTGGAAAGAATAGTAAAAATCATACCATTAAAAAGCTAGAAGTGCTCTCCCATGTAAATGAATTAAAAAAAAGGCAAGATAAAAAAAATCCAATGGAAACCATAAGACATCATGCTGCACCCTCCTCCTGCCGTTAGTACACGTAGCCACCAGTAAGTCTCCCAAGCTTTGAGCTGCCCTAAACATGCAAGGATTGGCAAAGGGTAGGAGCTAAGTTAGGTTCCTTACAGGGTTTCAGACCCACAAGGGCTTTTCAATATCCAGTCCAACGTACTTGTAATTTGTGGAAACTCAGGCTGAGAAAATTAATGCCTCATCCAATGTCAAACAGAAAGTTGGTGAGAGAACCATGACTAGAATCTAAGTACTACAAACTCATAGTCTAGTAGTCTTTCCACTGTACCAATTATCTACAAGAGATCGGGGTTAGGGGAAAACACTGTTAATAATACTTTACAGAACCAAGCAAAATAATAACAAAATTCATTTTTGAGAAACAAAGTATCTGGCATATCAAGGGAAATCATGAAAAAGGTAGGAATGAATGAGAAATGGCACCTCTCAGTCTTCAACTATATTACAAGGCGGCAGTCATCAAAATCAATTGGTACATGTTAAAAACTTGAAAAGTAGCTCACTGGAATAGAATAGACAAGGAAGAATCAGAAACAATAGAATTAACTAATCCACTGTTCCCTAAACCAGAAAACACTAATTACCTAGGAAAGAACTCCCATTAGATAAGAACTGCTGGGAAAAGTGGAAAGCAGTATGGCAGAAATCCGGCTTAGACCACTGTCTTACTTCATATACCATGATAAATTTGAAATAGATAAGTGACCTAAATATTAAAGATCATACCATTAAAAATCTAGAAAGGTTTCACAGGCATGGCTAGGGAGTGAATTCCTAACCAAACATGGGATAATGGTGAAAGATAGGGATAAAATAGATCATTTCAACTGCATAAACAAAATGGATACAACTAAGATAAGAAAGGAAGCAATCAACTGGGAAAATATTATCAAATATCTCTGATAAGGGTCTGCTTTCCAAAAGATATAGGCAACTAACAGAAATTTATAACACCAGAAGGCATTCCCCCAGGGGAAATAGACAAAGGATATAAACAGCTGCAAATTATTAACAGGCATATCAAAGACTGTTTTAAATCACTAATAAGAGACAAGAGACATGCAAATCAGAACCTTGATGTTTTATCTACATCAGGGCTGTCCAAAAGAAATTTACATAAATGCTTTAGTAAACAAAGCGGAGCTACTGCACAGCTCTCATTAAAATGGCAAATCAAAATATATTGTCTATTGTTTCAATAATAACCTAAGGTTGGACAGCCCTGACCTACATCATACCTAGCCAATTGGCTAAGATGACAAAACACAGAAATCGTCAATGTGAGAGGGGCTAAAATGGGCAAACCAATGGTATAGCTGGGAATCATTCCACTCACTCTGGAAAGCAATCTAGAATTATGTGAAGAGAGGGACTACAATGTATGTCTTCTTTGACACAGATTCTACTTAGAGGTATATACTGCAAAGCATCCAATAATTAAAGAGGCCCCATATTCATCAAAATATTTATAGCACCACTTCTGTAGTCACAAAAAAAAAATGGAAACAAAAAATGCCTACTGACTGGGGAATTACTAAACAAAATGTGATATGCAAATGCAATGCACTATTAGAAATTAATACAGAGAATCATGGGAAAACTGACATGAATTTATGGGAAAGTAAGCAGAACAAGAGAAATAGTATATACAATTACTACAATAATGTGTGTGAGAAGAAAAATACAACAATCAAAACTGAATGCCATGAAATTATGACAACCGAGCTTGACCTGAAGAAGAGATAAGAGAAGGCATATATTATCAAATATATATTCTGTACTGCTTTTCACTGTTCCTGATATTCAAATAATCTTAATTCTAAAGCTGGAAGGAAACCGAGGGACCAAGTCCAATGTCTACATTTTACAGATGAGGAAACTGAGGGTCAAAGAGGTCAAGTGACTTGCTCAAGGTCACACAGACAGTAGGCATTAGAGACAGCATTTGAACCCATGTCCTCTGACTCCTCTGGGTCCAGAGGCAGTACTTTTTCAACTGTACCAGGCTGCCTCCTTGATTCTTCTATCAGGAGTGGTAAAGACCCTCAAGAATTCCCTATTGAAATGCTACTTATTGAGCCCCTAACATAAGCAAAGCCCTCCTAACCATGCCAAGTTGTATAAGACACAGTCCGTGGACTCAATCAACTGAGTCTAGTGAAGGAAGACAAGAGGTTTAGCCCGAGATTCCAGATCACTCAAGGTACTGTACATGGCCAAGTGCTGCAGATGAGACAAAGGAGGTCACTTGTAGCTAGCTGGGGTGGTGATAGAAGGCGTCGTGGAAGAAGGGTCACTGAAGCAGAGCCTTTAAGGACTGGCAGAAGAATTTCAAGAGGCAGATATCTAACAAAGACATGTCAGGAAGAGAAAAGCAAAAACAACAAACAAACAAACGGGGGGGGGGGCGGGGGGGGGGAGAAGCACAAGGAATGTTTGAGGACAGGCATGTAGGCAAATTGGCCTAGAATAAAGAGAAGCAAAGACAAGAAGAGGTAGAAAGTGAGGCTGGGGCCATAGGGGAAACCCTGAATGAAGGCGTAGGGGTTTGCACTTTAGCATACAGGAGGCACCAGAGAGTCAACCAAGAGTTTTGAGTACAGTAGGGACAAGTTCATGGCTGTGCTTTAGGATGATTTTTCAGACAGCCTTTCTATAGCTTCTATCTGTCTGTACTGCACAGCAAAGCTGAAGAGAATAGACATGAGAGTAGAAAGTAGTTCCATTGAACAACGCTTTCTATTGTCCCTGAAATCTCAGCTTATCAGGTGAGTCCCTGTCTGTTGAAAGATAATGGTTCCTAATGAAGTAAGTTAATAGCCCCACTCAGAAGAGGCTGTTTTCACAAAAAGAGTATGTATCCAGCTCTACCTACTAGATACTGTATCCTCGCCCAACCCTGCACACTAAACCAGTGTATGGGACAGAAATTTTAAATAATAGGAGAGACGTCCTTAGGAGGAACAAAGTAATTTTATTTCACAAACATTGCAAGATTTGGGCACACCTCCATAATGGAGGAGGCGAGGTAAAAGGCAACCTGTCCTAATTTATACTCTTAATGAAAAAGATTCCCACCCACCTCTATCCCTTCTCACCATTGGCCGGGAGGTGGGCTTACAGTCTAGGAGCGGAAACTAAGAGGACCAAGGTTGATCCGGTCCATTCGGGTTTTTCCCTATCAGAACTCGACTGCCTGGGTGGCGTCTGAAAGTCTAGGGGAAGGAGAGACCTTCCTAGAGCAAAGAACAAACAGCTCACAGGAAATTCATTATCTCCTAATATCTGAGAGAGAGGGGGAAGGGCATGCCTTCCAAAATTACAAGGCCAAATCCCAAAACCTCTCCATTAGACATACCCCGTGAAGTCTTCACAATTACCCATCCCATTCACCATGGATGGGGAACCTGCAGGAAACCTTTAATAATCAGACTCGAACTAGAAATTTCAACTAAGATTCCTCACCCCGCCCCCAAAATGAGAAGATACCATGCAAATGAGGTGAAACTGAGAATGTGGTCAAAAAAGTAATTTCCAGATTATGTCCTGAATTTGATTACAAGTTAATTCAATTATATCGTTGGTACTGATAATTCATTACAATTTAAAATTATAAATCGAGTTTTCCAACATATATATTCAGAGCAATCTCTAGATGCTTCTAGTTACATAGATGTCACCTGGATACTGTCATGGTTTTTTCACTACTGAGAAGAACCAAGAAAAAACAAGCCCAGAAAAAGCTGAAAGGTAGGGTGAGGGGGAGATAAAACCCAGTCTTCATACCTCCTGCAATTAACATCTACTCTAAAGCAATCTGCTTAATCCTTAAACTAATATGTTATTTGAAGATAATCATTTATTAAGCCTCTACTGCATGCAAAGCACCCAGTTTAGCCCTGAATAAGTCCACTGGGGCCAGGCATGGAAAAAGTAACTGGCATTTCAATTTAAGAAGATATCTATTAATTCTGATGAAGAACTGGATAATTAGGTGAGAACAAAGTAGGACAGAAAATTATCATTTTCCTGAAGTCTTCCCAATGGAAAGAAGTTGAATCATTCTTTTCACTTTTAACCCAAAGGAGTCTGACAAATAATGACTCAGTGGGCTAGCTAACCACCACAGTGGAATTTCTGGTTTATGTTTTTAAAAACTCTCTCTCCTCTCTAGAACTTAAATACCTCCCCTTCAATGCCTCCACTAAACAATATCCAAAATTTAAAAGATTACTTTTTGGGGGGAGGTCCAAAATGTTCCAATGCTTTTAGCACTCCTCCCCAGCCATCTAGAGTCCTCACAGGGTTGCCTGGGGACACTGAGGGATTAGGTGACTTAGCCACGGTCACATTGCCAATGTGTCACAGGTAAAGCTTGAAGCCAGGTGGAGTCTTTCCCTTAATCCTCTGCAGGTGACATGTGATATTCCATCCTCCATATCCATGCCTCAGCACTGGCTGTCCTCCATGTCTACACTGTATGGCTTCACAGAACCCAGAGCTTTTTTCAAAGTTCACATCACATACCACTTCCTTTTGGAGGTTTTCCTTAATCTCCTCAAGTGACAGTGCTCCTTCCAAATCAATTCCCCATCCTCACTTGACGGGTATTTGTGTGCAGCCAGGCCCTTTCTCCCCTCACCTGCAATAGAATGTAGGCTGCTTGAAGACAGGAACTGTTTCAAAGGCAAAGATGGCCCTCGAGGGTTGGGGAACGGCTAAGCCATGGTATCCATGAATGTAATAAAATACGACACTGTCATAAGGAACACCAAATAGGGAAGAATTGTAGGAAATGATGCAGTGAAGTAAGCAGAATCAGGGAAACGATACATGCACTGAGTACAATAAGAAGAACAAAAATGAACAGACCAAGAAAACAGAAAGGGAGCATACCCAAGGAATCAGGGCTGAACGCACATTCCGGAGAGCTGAGAAAACGCACCTCGAGCCCTGCAGTGAACACGGTGGGCACTAAACAGACTGTCAGACGGCGTCAATCTGGTGCTTCATTCAGCACAACTGTGCTGTTTTATTATTTGTTACCAGGGAAGGCTGACTGGGGAAGGGGGAGGAAAAGGAATGGGAAGGAAAACAGAAGCCATCAATTAAATAAGCAAAGAGAGCTATGAAAAATTGAGCTACTGTTTCAAGGAGAAGCTTGGGGTCAATCAAAAGAACCAGCTCCTTTCCCAAGTGTAAGGCATCCTTCTCTTCTCTTCATCCTACTCAATTCTTTGCCCAAGTCACTGTCCATCTGCAGTGTCCAAGAACTACGTACTAATGGACCTACTCAATGATTTTCCATCCAACTGAATATCAGAGTCTGTCCGATAGGCATTCTTCATCGACTTGGTTGTTCCAGGGGATGGTGAGGCTTAAGTATTTAGTAAGTACAGTATCATCTTCAAACAAAGGGACGTTAGCATCTTCAATTTGGACAGCCTCCATGACAGCACCTTCGTTGAATGTGCATCTCCTTCATTCCTAGGATACTGTTTAATTTTCCAAGACATCTTAGCTGATTTGCTGAATGCGTTCAAAGGATCGTTTACCCATTACTTGGACGAAGACATAAATATTGTCCTTATCAGGTTTGAAGAGACAAAACTAGGGAGAGGCAGATATTACGCCAGATAATGAAATAGTCAAATCTATGACGAAGATGTTTAACAGGGATGTTGTTTACCTGGTACAAATTCAGAAGAAGGTGACTGATGAGGTTAGAGAACTACAGACTATGCCAGAACAGAAGGATGAGTCGAAGGAACTGGGAATTATGCAATCTACAGTGGAGACTCGGGATGGAAGTGTGGGAGAATGGTTACTGCTTTATAAACCTTGAAGTGCTATATCAAATGTCTGCAATTATTCAAACAACAGAAAAGTCCTCATGGGGAAGAAGTAGATATATTCTGCTTGGCCCCACAGAACTAGAACTCAAGTGTGAAAAAATGGAGGAGGCAGACATCAGCTCGATATAGAGAACATTTTCCTAAAATTATCACCTCCCTGAAATGCAATGGGTTACCTCAGGTCACAGGTAAGTTCTCCATCACTGGAGGTACACCAAATAGAGAGAGGCCTAGGCAGAGTTTAGTTGAGCTGATCACTGACGTCCCTTTCTGCTGCTATGATTCTATTATTCTCCTCAAGAAGGCCTCACTGAGAAAGAACACGTACTAGACAGGATTTGAACAGCCTGAGATGAGGCAATTCAGATTGGGAGGCAGGAAAAAAGATTAACAAAGGTGTGAGAAAGGGGAAAAAAGAAACCATTTTCTAAACAGTGAAATTAGCTTCACTGAAAACTAAAGGTTATGGAGTAACTACAGATAAAGTTGGACAGATTTGGGGTTAGAATGGAGGATACTAAATATAGATATTTAGAGCTGGAAACACCCTCAGAAGCCACCTAGGCCAACCCCCTCATTTTACAGATGAGGAATCTGAGCTGGAACTTTACCCTATAGGCTCCAAAACCACTGAACAGTAGAGAAAGCTATTATGAAAGCAGTATTTCCAGAAGAATACCGGAGTAGCTAGGTGGCACAGAGAATAAATAGTGCCTGCAGTCAGGCAGTCCTGAGTTCAAATCCAGTCTCAGATACTTGCTAGCTGTATGACTCTGGGCAAGTCGCTTCACTCTGTCTGCCTCAGTTTCCTTCTCTGCAAAAATGAGGATCATAATAACAAGCTCCCTCCCAGGGTTGTTGTGAGCACCACATTAGATAATAATTGTAAAATGCTTAGCACAGTGCCTGAAATACAGTAAGGAGTATATAAGTGTAAGCTATTATTATTATTAGAAGAAAAGTAGACTAGAAAGTTTGCTAAAGAGGGAGTTAAGATAGGGCCAGCCAAACAGCAGGTGCTAGATGTTTTATTCCAGAGCATTGCGCCTGCTAAGAACTGGGATCGCTAACAGTTGATTCAGGAAAGTCTCTATAAAACTATACTATCTTTTGAAAGAAACTCTCCTCAGTAAACTCAGTGGAACAAAACTGCCTCTCCAGCTAGCACTCCAATCAACCCCAAATGAAAAATGGAAGAGAAAGGACACGGTATCTGAGCAGCACACTAGCTGCCATCCCCACTACAACCACCATCACTGACAGGGCAGGCAAGTGGGTCAAACTAGCAATCCAGCCTCAAACACCACCTCCCCTCCACTCCACTGCAGATAATCCAAGGGCCCTGGGAAGAGTAATGCCCCCCTGGACTATCAACCCTGTCTCTGGCCTGGTCCCTGAGGTAGAAAGGAGAACACTTAAGGAGATCTCCAGGTGATTCAGCCACCACCTCCTCCAGACAGACAGCTATTGAAAACCAAGAAAGGAAAGTTCTCAACAAGAGAATCCTTAACACTGTCAAATGATTCAACTTCAAAAGTAGATGTTGCTTTATCGATGAAAATGACATGAAAAAAATGATGAATTATCATCTGCTTTGCTTCTACATCTTAAGGACCACTGGCCTTTCCCATATAACTTGCAGCTGAAGCTTCCTCTATGAGATGTCTCTCCCTAATATAATGGGACCTCCTGGGGAGCAGAGACCAGGTTACTTTCCTAACTGTATCTGGGTTTAGCACAGAGCTATGCACATAGTAAGAGCTTAATAACTGCTTTTTAATTATTCATCTATTCACTTGTTAACAGGCTTTTAATAATATGGATTTTAGAGTTCAAACCTAGCCTCTTCATTTCAAAGCCAAGGAAACCAAGCCCCAGACAGCTCAAGTGGTACATTAGGGAGGGAAAAGGCTTAGAATCGAGGGACTTGGGTTTGAATGCCAACTCTGACGTTTGGTGGCTTGTGATCATGAGCAAGTCATTTCTGGAATGCTCAAAGTGGTTTCCTCACCTGTAAAACTTGAAGGTTCAGCTTACACTACCTATCTCCCAGAGGATTTGGAACATTTTAAAGCCCTTTTAAGTATGAGCTATTACTATTCTTCAATGACTCGCCCAAGGTCACAGAGCTTGAGCAAAGCCTCAAACCCAGGTGTTCTGACTCCAAGGTTGCAGAATTCAGTTAGATCACAGCCACTCATCTTTGGTTTTGCCACAATTCTCTAATCCATGGAGTCTTTGAAATAACTCTTTTATGCCATCCTCATTCAGTAGTTCTGTTCCTATCTAATGGTCACTTGCTGCCTTGGATCTCTTCCTATAAAACATGTAAGGTGAAAAAAGGAAAGTTTAACTTACATATTAAAAAAATCGATGAGAATGCTCAAAGAGCCTAAAAGAACCAGCTGAAAACACTTGATTTTCCAAGTGTGAACAGACCAGGGGTTCTTAACCTATTTTGTGTCATAGACACCATAAATCCTTCTCAGAATAACGATTTTAAATAATTGAAGGAGATGCTAAATTTCAATTCGAGGTTAGGGAAAATAAAGATAGACATTTTTTCTCATTCAAGTTCATAGACACCCTGAAATCTATCCATGGATTCCTTGGTTTGTGGATCCTACATAAAGAACTCCTGGACTAGACTAAGCCTTAAACTTTTTTCACATAGCTGGTTACCTGACATCATCCCAACTAATCTTCCTAGGGGAAGAAAAGTAACAAAGTTTTTTCAAAATCACTGTAGTGGGTGGGTAAGCACCTACTTCCATGCCTGCAAAACTTGTGTGAGAATCCTTTACAGTAATCGCTTTCCCCTGGAATCTGCCATAAAAACGGGTCAGCAGCAGCCTTGGCTGCAAATTACTCTCTAACCCTTCGTAGATCAAACTGCCCTCTTTTTTTAAGGATGTTACAATAATCTCATGCTGGTAGAGCTTTTAATCTGAAACATTTTAATTCTACCAGAATTAATTACCATTTTTTTGTTAGGGGAGGAAGTAGGCAATAAGAAACATGACCAAAGTCAATGGAAAAATGTATTTCTAGGCAAGAGACTTGAGGCGGATTTCACTGTCAACTTCTAATTTGGCAAAGGGTTACGTGAGAGGCTTCTGGGCCTCAATTTCCACAGTACAAAAAGAGAGTCAATATCCAGAAGAGACAAGGGATTGCACAGAACTATGAATATTAAATGTCAGCCAGCACAATGCAATGGAAAGTACACTGCATTAAGAGGCAGAAGACGCAGATTCTAATCTTCACACTACTGCTTACTAGCTAGGGGCACAACCTTTAAAAGCCTGAGTTGCCTATCTGTAAAATAGGAATGGCACACAACCTGAATACACACATACATATCGCACCTAAAATTTTTTCTAAAGAGTTCATTCCCAAGAATGCCAAAGGGACCCATGACACAAAAAAGATCGATAATTCCTGCTTAAAAGTAAGAGTGACCGGAATGCTGAAGGACTGGGAGAAGGAGGTGACAGTCCCACTGCACTTAGGTGCAGTTTTGCCTTCAGTTCCAGAAAGACCCTGACAAGCTGGAACATTGCCACAAAGTGGCCACTAGGACACCACATCAAAATACATAGCACTACATCAAAATAAAGATCAGTCAAATGAAGTGCATGTACAAAAAAAAGGGGAAGGGGAAGAAGTGGTGAGGAAGAGGTTTATAAGCACTTTCTTTGAATTCAAAGAGGACTTGCTCTGCCTGGCCTCAAAAAGAAAAACTAAGAACAATGAGAAGGAATTTTAAAGAAACAAATTTAAGCTTGAGATAAGGAAAAACTGGTTCCTAACCATGAGAGCTACCCAGAATGCACTGGACCACCTCAAGGATATTGACTACCACCTCCCCTTCCCCTCAAAGCTGGATGCAAATTGTTGAGTCTATTGTAGCATATTCTTGGTCAGGTATGGGCGGGACCTGTCAGACAGCCTAGGAGGTTCCTTCCAACTCTGACTTTCTGTAATTTACAATTCGTTTAGAGTCAAAATATGATTTATGCATCTAGAAACAAAACAGCCAAAGATATACTTGGGGTACGGCTATATTAGGCCAGGGATAGTCCTTGGGTACCTTTTCTAGAAGCCTTTCATAACCTGGCCTCTTATTACCTTCCCAGTCCTGGCTTAGCTTCCTCTTCTTTGCATACTCTCTAATCCAGGGACAATGCCCTGTTGGCTGCTACTCCCATGCAGCCCTCCATCTCCCAGCTCCTGGCTTTTGCACTGGACATCCTCCATGCCTCAGATTCTATATGTTTCCCACCTTCCCGGCTTCCTTTAAGTCTCAACTACAACCCCACCTTCTCTAAGAAGTCTTTCTTAGTCATCCTTAATGTTGATGCCTTCCCTCTGAGATTTTTTCCAATTTATCCTGTAAATATCTTGTTTTTACATAGGTATAGGTTTTCATGTTGTCTCCCTCCATTATATTGGCAACTCCTTGAGGTCAGGGACTGTGAGAGCCTTTCTTTCTATCCCAGTGTCTGGTACATAATAAGCATTCAATAAATACTTGTTTGATTTGTCCAAAGCAAAGGCCACAGTGTGACTTCAAGGAGCATGTGATTAACCGCTTGGAGGATACAAAGATGAACAGACACTCTCAAATTAGCCAATTGTGGGGAAATGTTTCTAATACAGCTTTACCACTGAGTTCATCTAATCCTATCCCTCCCACAGCTGGCCTCCCTTAGCAATAACATTATTTGGCCCTCAGGGCAGTTATAACCTAACCTAAACAAACTCAGGTACCCACAGCACGTAGGCAAAATTCCCTGACCACTATCCCCAAAATCCCCATACCCTGCCCCCCAAGATTATGGAAGAAAGCCATGGCAGGAATGCCTCTTTAAGTGGGTGCTGCACTCTGGAAATGCTCCAGAAAATGTTCCCCCCATCCTACTTTCTATTGTTCAGAAGGAAAGAATAAGTCGGCATGGATGGGAGACCTCACAAACATCAGTACATTATCTGTCCCATTCCCTCCCCAAACCCACAAACCTTTCGAATTTCCCTATTCCTCTCCCCTGTCTTTCTGGTCTCTTTATCCTGGAATCCTCAGTCCTCTGAAACTTCTCTCTTCAAAGTTGCCCATGATATCTCAACTGCCAGACCTGATGCCCTTCTCTCAATTCTCAGCCTTCTTGACCTCTGTGCAGTATTTGATACTGCTCACCCCATTTTTCTGGATACTATTCTCTCTGCTCTGAATTATGAAATGAATGAATGAAAAAGCATTTATTTTACAGGTTTTTAACCTGGGAACCACGAACTTTTAAAAAAATATGTTGATACCTGTATTTTAATATAATTAGTTTCCTTTGTAATCCTATGCACTCTTATTTATTACATTAAAAAAACCATTATTTGGTAGGAAAAGTTACAGGAATGTGGAATGGAGCCATAGGGAAGTAGATAAACACACTCTTTCCAGTGGCAATGACAGGGTTGATTTGATTATGGCTTCTGACCTGGATGAAGGGAGAAAATCAGGGAGGGAAGGTATGCAGTATAGGAAAATGGTGAATAGTTAGGGCTGCCTACACGGAGTGGGGCAAGTGAGGCACTCATCACAATCAGGTGGTGGAGGGGTGGGGTACCTTGGATGAAAAAGTTAAGTCCTTCTGGGTATTGTCTTTGGTCTGGGTGAGGCAATGGTGGGATGTAAAAGAAGCCTGAGTCCGACTAGATATTGTGGGCCAAATGACGTCCTTATTAGGAGGTAGAGAGGGGAGGAGGTAAAAAGTTTTCCAGGTCAGTGTCTCTGGTTAGGGAGGATGGAGTATGGAGGAGGATTTCCATTGTATAACTTCTAAAAAAATCTTCCCTACATACAAACATGGAAACAAAATACTCAAACCTTTTTTTAAAAAATCTTCTAAATTAAAAATTCCAGTCCCTTTTAAATTCATTTGTTAAAAATATAAAAATGTAACACCCTCCCCAATATTTCCTCTTCAGGGAGGTAGAGCCAAAATGGGGGAGTAAAGGCAGAAACTCACCCCCAAGCCCCTTCGAATACACTTAAATAACGACTCTAAACAAATTCTAGAGCAGCAGAACCCACAAAAAGACAGAGTGAAAACAATTTTCCAGCCAGAGACAACTTAGAAGGTTGGCAGGAAAGGTCCATTGTATCTCAGTGAAAGAGGAGCACAGTCTAGCAAACTATACCTGTGTCCCAGAAAACCAGGAGCAGGCCTCAGGGTAACCAGTGGCAGCAGTGCCAGTTTCCAGACCTCTCAGCCCACAGATGGTGTGGGGATCAGACAACGGGTCAGAAGGAGATTTACAGGGGTCCCTTCGCTGGCAACAGGGGCAGGACTCTGTTGCATTACCTATACTTGGATCCAGACCGCAGTCCTAGGTCTTAGCCCCAGCGTGAGAAGGAGCACTAGCACAGCAGAGTTTGCGGCCACAAGTGAGCAGGGGCCCCGGTCACAAATCCAGGGTTGAATTCCAGGCTTCTAGTCACTCACAAACCAGTGCACGGTATAGGAGAGGAGTAACTCACCTCTCCCTAGATCATATCACCTTGGAAGCGCCAAAACCTTACAGGTCTCCAGAATTACCTCTGAAAACGGCTGCACAAAAAAACCTGAAACTGGGGACAGTGACCCCTCCACTTGGGAAGCAGAGCCCCACTTTAGCATAGAGTCAAAAGTCAAGAAATAGGCTGGAAAATGAGCAAACAGAAAAAAAAATTCTGACCATAGAAAGTTACTATAGTGACAAGGAAAATCAAAATACTCGGAAGAAGACAACAAAGTCAAAATCCCTGCTTCCAAAGCCTCGAAGAAAAATAGGAATTGGTCTAAGGTCATGGAAGTGCTCAAAACGGCTTTTAAAAATCAAGTAAGAGAGGTAGAGGAAAACTTGGGAAGAGAAACAAGGGTGATGCAAGAAAATCATTAAAAAAAATCAACAGCTTGGTAGAGTAGGCACAAAAAATACTGAAGAAAATAACACCTTAAAAAACAGAATAGCCCAAATGGTAAAAGAGGTACAAAAATCCATGAAGAGAAAAATGCCTTGAAAAGCAGAATTGGCCAAATGGAAAAAGATACATAAAAATTCACTGAAGAACTCCTTAAAAAGTAGAATTGGCCAAATGGAAAAGGAGGTACAAAAGCTCACTGGATTCCTTAAAAATTAGAATTGGGCAAGTGTAAGCTAACGACTTTATGAGATATCAAGAAACAAACAAAATTAAAAGTATGAAAAAATAGAAAAAATGTGAAATATCTCATCGGAAAAACAACTGACCTGGAAAATAGATCCAGGAAAGATAATTTAAGAATTATTGGACTACTTGAAAGCCATGATAAAAAAAAGAGCCTAGACATCATCTTTCCAGAAATTATCAAGGGAAATTGCCCTGACATCTAGAACCAGAGGGTAAAATAGAAGTTGAAAGAAACCACCGATCACCTCCTGAAAGAGATCACAAAATGAAAACTTCCAAGAATATTACAGTCAAATTCCTGACCTCCCAGATGAAGAAGGAAATACTGTAAGTAGCCAAAAAGAAACAATTAAAATCACAGTCAGGATAACACAAGATTTGGCAGCTTCCACATTAAAGGATAAGAGGGCTCAAAATATGATATACCAGAAGGCAAAAGAGCTAGGATTATAATGAAGAATCACCTACCCAGCAAAACTGAGTATAATCCTTTAGGGGGGAAATGGATATTAAATGAAATAAAGGACTCTCAAGCATTTCTGATAAAAAGACCAGAGCTGAATAGAAAAATTAGACTTCCAAATACAAAATGTAGAAGAAGCATAAAAAGGTAAAGAGGAAAGAGAAATCATAAGGGATTTGATAAGGTTAAATTGTTTATATTCCTACATGTGAAAATATTTATAACTCCTAAAAACTTTTTCATTATTAGGGCAGTTAGAATGAGTATACATAGAAAGCAGAGGCGTAAGTCGAATGGGGTGGTATGATTATTTAAAACAATAAAATTAAGGGATGAGAAAGAAGAATGCACTGAAAGAAAGGTGAAAGGGAGAGGTAGAATAGGATAAATTATCCAACGTCAAAAAGGCCTGAAAGAGATTTTACAGTGGAAGGGAAAATGTAGAAAGCAAGGAACGGAGCACATGAACCTTATTCTCTTCGGAATTGGCTCAGAGGGAATAATATATACACTCAGTTGGGGGTAGAAATCTATCTTAACATACAGAAAAGTAGGAAGAGAAGGGGATAAGAGAAGTGGGGGAGCTAAAAGTAAGAAGCAAGACACTGTTTAGAACTGACAGGGTAAAAGGAGAGTGAGAGTAAGATAAACAGGGGGAAAAGAAGATGAAAGGAAATACACAGTTGGTAATCATCATTGTGAAAAAAATTTACATTGAGTTTCTCTGATAAACACTTCATTTCTCAAACATATAATATAGAAAACTGAGTCAAATTTATAGAAGAGCCATCCCTCAATTGATAAATGGTAAAAGGATATGAACAGGCAGTTTTCAGACACAGTAATCAAAGCTATCTGTAGTATTATGAAAAAAAATGCTCTAAATCACTATTGATGAGAGAAATGCAAATTAAAACACTCTGAGCTACTACGTCACACCTTTTGTATTGGCTAATATGAGAGAAAAGAAAAATGACATATGTTGGAGGGGATGTGGGAAAATTAAAACACTAATGCACTTCTGGTGAAGTTGTATACTGATTCAACCATTCTAGAGAACAATTTGGAACTATGCCCAAAGGGCTATAAAACCACACACACCCTTTCTTTGACTAAGCAATACTGCTCCTAGATCTTCTAATGGCAAGTAGAAAGAGTTAAAAAAACAAAAAGGAAAAGGACCTAGGTGGACAAAAATATTTATAGCAGCTTTTTTTGTGGTGGCAAAGAACTGGAAATTGAGAGAATGCCCATCAATTGGGGAATGGTTGAACAAGTTGCTGTGTAATATTATAATGGAATACTATTGCGCTTTAAGAAATCACGAGCAGGATGTTCTCAGGAAAAAAAAAACATGGAAAGACTTACATGAACTGATGCAAAGTGAAACGAGCAGAACCTGAAGAACATTGTACATAGTAACAGCAATATTGTATGATGATCTACTATAAATAATTTAGCTGTTCTCAGCAACACAATGTTCCAAGACAATTCTATAGGACTTATGAAGAAAGGAACTATTCATCTCCAGGGAAAGAACTAGTAGAGCCTGAATTCAAATCAAAGATACTTTTTCTTTACTTTCTTTAGTTTGCTTTGGGGTTTTTTGGTCTGTGTTTTCTTTCACAGAATGACTTACATGGAAATGTGGGTATGCATGACTACACACATATAACCAATGTCAAATTGCTTCCTTCTCAATGTGGGGGGAACGGAAGGAGGGAAAGATTTTGGAACTCAAAATTTGAAAAAAACATGTTAAAATTGTTTTTATATGTAATTGGGAAAAAATTAAAATATTAAATAAGAACAAAATATTTCCTCTTCACCTCATCTTTTTTTAATTTCTCTGAGGTTCTGTAATGTATATAATTATAGCACAGTAGATTCTGTATATAATTTATCAACATACCTATCCATATTGAATAAGTAGGCTTAAAAATGTTTTATTGGTTGGGTGTTTAAAGACTCCTCTTCTAGAGAATCAAAAGATCCACAAATGTCTCAGCACTGTTAAAGTCTCAAGTCCAAAAGTGACCACCAAATAAGGGCAGGTGATCCACCCCAGTGTTCCTTCTTAAGAAATGACTCTGCCTGGAGCCTGTTGGTGTAGTAGCCGTAACATCGGTCTTGCAGCAGGAAGACCTGAATTCATGTCCTTCCTCAGATGTTTCCTAGCTGTGTGAATCTGGGCAAGACACTTCACTTCAGACTACCGCTTCATCTGTAAAATGAGGATAATCATTGCACTGACCTCACAGGGCTATTGGAGTAACATGTATGCAGTGCTTTCCCAAAGCTTAAAGTGCTATATAAATGCTAGCTATAATCAAGACTTAAAAAGCATACTCCTATCTCACCTGACAAAATGCATTCATTTTAAATGATTCGTTTAACATGCCTAATTTAGCCTTGCAGTTAGATGACATACTCAAGTCAGAGACTAACTAGACGGTTAAGTCATCACACACACAAAATCAAAGTATCATTAGTCAAGATTTGACAAGTGTTAAAAACAGCAGGGAGTGACTACACTGAGTAGATCTCTCAAGTAAACTTGAACATTTCTAGCTTTTAAATCTTGGACAAAATCCATTAGTTTCCCCCAGAAGGCAGTTAAGAAAAATGGGTCTCCTTAGTAGTGATTAAAAAGCTCATGCTACATTAATAAATTAAAGTGATCTCCATGTACAGGAAACATGTCCTTGAACTTCAGTTTTCAGGAACCACAAGGAGCCCAATTAAGTTGAAACAAAAATACTTTGTGTTATCAATGAGCAGTTTCAACAGCCAAGTGGGGGAAATGGGTCTAAGCAACTTCACTACTGAGGCTGTTCCATCAAATAAACAGGCCTTATAAGACTGAAGACGTGCAAATGAAAAAAAAATTGCATGGAACATACTAAAATCTTAGCAAAAGCCATGGTACATTTTATACAGGCAACTAATTGACATAAACCCACAGGTGAATTTTCTTCATTACAGATCACTTATGTTGGTTTATACTGTTCTCCATTCTACCTCATGGGTTATGGGAACTTTGCTCCAAAACTGTCTAAAACTATTTTATACTAATTCCAGCCAATAATTTTTTCTTTTGCCTTTTGTTTAAAAAAAAGGAGCTATCCATAACACTATTCTCAAATAAGAAAATGGTAACTACAATAATAATTGCTTAATTAAAACAAGATAATGGAAATGCTTAGACAGAATGTTTTATTCTACTAGAATCATTTTTTGGTTGAAAAGTCCAAGTGAATTCTTCCCTAAGATTCCTTATGGCTTCCAACATTTTGTTTTAATATCCAAGGCCTAGATTTCAAAGAGCTCAACACTAAGGATAAGGACTAGATTTGTGATTTTCATTGGTATAGAGAGCTCCCAGGTGAGGAAACTCACTCCACTAAAGCAAGTGATCATTTTCTCTGCAAACAGAATTCGTTGTCTGTAGCTGTGCAACGTTAAGTAACTTGCCTAGGGTTACTCGGCAAGTACATGTCAGAGGCAGAACTTGAACACTCCAAGCTCCTAGGCCAAGTTTCTATCCACTATGTCATGCTTGCCTTTCATCACTAAAGGTATTAAATGCTTCGCCAAAAAAGTCACTAGTCTTTTATCTATAATGTGTTAAAATATATTGTTCTCATAGGTTTGTTTTTATTTGCTTTGCCCAGTTGGCTTTTAAGAAAAACTGTTAAATTATTTATGCTGTTTGACTTACATGTTTAGTGTAAGAAAAAAGAACTTTAAAAAATATAAGTAACAACAATGTCTCCTTGCTTAAAGCAGTGTTCCATATGGGAGAGCTTGAAGAGCACTGGGAGCCAGAGCTGACATTATCACGTTCTGCTAATGGGTAGTTTCACCACCACAGCCCTATCTAGTTTCTTTGTCTAAGACAAGTGAAACATAAAAGATGAAACAGGACAAATGGCCAAAGGCGAGTTAAGAATAGAATCAAGGTGCTATTACAAACAAAGATAAACACTTTTCTTTGATAGCATGCTTCTTAAAAGCAAAAGCTTCTTGTTAAGTGGCCTGGCCAATTACTTGCAACTACCAAATACTTCTTAAGGTTAGGTAAAAAGGTAGTTCTAGCATTACAGCAAAACCAAAATGACAAACACTACCACAAATTCAGAAGAGCAGAACTTTGAGGCTGATTGATTTAGGGCTAGAAGGAACCCTAGAGGGCATTTAGTCTCACCCCCTTATTTTGCATGTGAGGAAGTAAGAGGGGGGAAGAGGGTCCGAGGTCAGTTTTAAGTGACATGCCCAAGGTCACACATGTAATACAGTATATAGAACTGTGATCCTATGTGAATCCAGGGGCTCTGACTCCCGATCCAGCATGCCTTCCAACATACTCCCTCCACAAGTCACCAGCTCTGGTGCTCCCCTCATATAAAACCCAGAAGTTTCCTTTACAGAGATATGACAAAAAGGTTCCAACAGAGCACTGAACTAGGTAGGAGCCAAACAAAAACCAATTCAAGCAAAGCTTGCTGTCTGAGACAAGTCATTTACAGAGTTTGTGCAACTTATAGCAGAATTTGTTTCTGTACCAGAGTTGGAAAGAAACAACGTGGGTGCTCATTGACTGGGGAAGGGCTGAACAAATAGTGGTCTATGGACGTAACGAATATCACTGTGCAAAGGAAAGTCATTATGAGGAATTTGGAGAAGCATGGGGAAATTCATATCACTGATCCAGAGCAAATTACAGAGAATCAGAATATTCACAATGACTAAAATGCCATACCAAAAATACTAGAATGAAGACAAGTGCCAAGTAATTTGAATGACCTATCTTGGCAAAGAGCTGAACAAATTCACCTCCCTCCTTTTGGTAAAAAAGTGGGAGAAATGCTTCTCACTCACTGTCTCTCATGACAGACAAATTGGCTCAAGAAAAATGCAGGTGGGTTTCTGTCACAAGCCAGATGACAGGTAAAATTGACTTTCCATTATCTTTTCAGATGAAGCAAGCACTTATGGAAATGGCTTCTCATACGCAAGGTACTGCAGTTGACCAAGTGCTAGAGACCAGGTCAGGAAGATGAGGGTTCAAATTCCAGCTGCTGCCCTACTCATAGTCTATATGCCAGCTCAGATGGACTGCTCACTATGCTACATACAGGGCCTATCTGAATAGCAGCACGGTGTGGGGAGGGGGCAGGAAAAAGGAAGATGCCTCCATCTCTTGGCGTGGTCATCTTCTCTAGCTGTCCTCCATGAGTGGAGTACTCTCCTTCATCTCCACTTCCTGGCTTCCTTCAGGTCCCAACTAAAATCCCACCTTCTTCAGGTAGTGTTTGCCTATCTCTGTTGCTTATAGGCTCCCCCATTAGTGGGCCCCTTGAGGGCAGGGACTGTCTTTTACCTCTTGTTGTATCCCTAAATACTTAACACAGTGCCTAAAACAAAGTAGGTGCTTAATAAATGCTTATTGACTAAATGACTGACCATGATATCTTCCTCACACAGTTTTATAAAAGTCACATGAAAATGGGAAGTAAATAAAAGTACACACCATACATAGTATGTTTGTATACAAAATATATAAATGTTTGATTTATCTCTATCGAGATAAGCATGGCACAAACTGTGTTATCCTGTCCAACTCGCCAAAAGAGCTCTCATCTCAGGGATGTCGGGAGTGCCTCCAATGATGTAGCTGACAAGTTACTATAAACTGCAAACTTCCAGCGTCGCCTCTTTCCTGTGCTGCCTGACTCACACAGGCAGACGAGGCTTCCCGTCTCTCCCCCCCCCCCAAGATCGAGAAAACCCAAGTCGGGCAGGGGGAAGGGGGAAGCTGCTACAGGATTGCCCAATATGATCCTTTCCTAAGGCAGCGGCAGGAAGTAGCTCTAGCCAGTCAAACTTGGAGCCGGCTGCCTGGGGCTCACAAACTTTCTGTTGGCAGCCAACAAGAAACCCCACCCCACCCCCCCACCCCCACTGCCTGGGCTCCTCATTACTGGTGCCCAACCACACTACGGGGAGAAAGG
>CM053628.1:8663699-8689024 GCA_028646595.1 Phalanger gymnotis
GGGGGGGAGGGTAGAAATGGGGAGAAAATGTGTAATTCAAACTCTTGTGAAAATCAATGCTGAAAACTAAATATATTAAATAAATTTAATAAATAAATGTTTAAAAAAAAAAGAAAGCGCCCCCTAGAAGAATGTAGATCTGTCAGGGATGAGACTGAAAATCCTTGCAACATTCAGCCTTAAGTTGTTAGCATTGATGAATGTCGTTTCTTTTTTTTTGCTAGGGTCCTTAGAAAGCACCATGTGAAAGACACATCTTCAAAGAGTATATACTGACCTTTTCCCTGTGGCAGTTGCTGACCCAGTACCTGTGTTTCAGTTTGTAACATTGTTCAAACATTTGAAGGATTAAAGAGAAAAAGAAACCAGTAATGAAGATTCCTCAGAGTAGTGCAGAGATTTGTGATCAATTTATCCCTGGCTCCCAGGTAAAATGGTGGTATTATAAAAAATCATTTTGAAATTACTAAATGCTTCTTGAGAGCATATCACAGTTTTAAGACAGCTCTTTGAAGACAGAGATCCACCTAAGAGGTACTGTACTTGATAATGAATTGGGTTCTCTGATGCCTTTTTTAACTACTGTATGTATCAGAAAGGACTGGTCTAGATCGCATCAAACAGGTCATAGATCCTGGTTTTGAAATGTCCTTGGATCTCAGAGTTCTTATATATCAATAACTTACATTAGTGTCCTCTTGGAGTAACTGTTGATTTGGGAACTGTGCTATGCAAGGTCAGGACAACTTTAATGCAAGAAAATAATGGCATTCTCTAGCTTTTTTCTATAAACATAAATATACCATATCAGAAAGTTTTGTCATAGAAAATTGAATAGATTTTAATACTTTAGACAAAAAAACCTAAACATATGAAGAAGGTAAATTTAAAAAACAAAGTCCAGCTCAGTATGTAGCTTTGCCAGATTGGTAGTTTTCTGTGGCCTCCTAAGTTCCCTTACCTTGGTTTTATCAGTATGGGTCCAGAACAGGGGTGTGCTGGTGCCAGCTCCAGTCACAAGAGCCAATTGTTAAATTTTTATAGTTAGCTTTTACACCTCAGAAATCAGTAAACCCTACAAATTAGGGCTTACTTTATTGTTTTGTTGACTATCTAGACTTAAGAAAGTGATGAAAACAATGTTAATAATGCAGATTAAATTTAAAGGTATGCTGGGTATACATGATTTTTTTTTTTTCTGAGAGTCACTTGTTAAATATTTACCAGCATACCTCTGGTCCAGAGCCCTGATCCTTTGGCTTTCAATGCCTCATGCGACTCATTACTAATCCTTTGGCTTTCAATGCCTCGTGTGAGTCATTACTAAAAAAAAATCCCTGGAAAGGTAAATTGAATTCATTCATTCATTCAACAAATTAATAATTTAATAATCAGGATGTTTTTCAGAATTCTGCAGAAATTCAACTTATACATCTTATTTCTGCATAGTAGAAGGTAAGCTCCTTGAGAGCAAGGACTGGTTCATTGTTTTCTTTATGTCCCCAGCACCTGGAACATAGTAGTCATTTAATGAATGCTTATGGAATAGAATTAAACACTTATTAAGCTAGGCACTTAGAATACAAAGACACAAACCAAAGCAGTCCTTGCCCTCAAGGAGCTTATATTCTACTGTAAGGAAATGCAAAGTACATATAATTTTTTTTCCTATTTGACCTTTGCCAGTTTTAGCTTCTTCTGGAATCCCATTGACTTTAGGCCTGACATCTGGTCCATTTGGACCATTGTCCATTCCTTCTACTGTTTCTGGTTCTTTATCATCACTTGTATTGCCTGAAAGGTTTTGATAATGAATATTAAGGATCAGAATACATAATTTCAGTTCAGGATCATACATATGTGGGTCAGGAAATTTGTGTTTGAAAATATATGGAGCAGAAATAGAATTAGGAGGTACAGAAGAAGAGAAATTAGTTCTCCTGAGAAATCTTATGGGTTTCTAGGTTTAATTTTGGAATCAGAATTAAGTTTATTTTATTACAGAGAAGAGGGCCTGGCCTAGAAGTAACTGCATGGGAGTCAACTCCTATGAGATAGTCTTTTTTTCCAAAAGACAAAAAAAATTAACAGTGAGAGAAACATCCACAGTGAAGTATTTCGAAAAACAAAGCAATACATCACACTCTTCTGAACCTAGATAGCATATTTCTCTTGTGATATACCCGCCTCTTGAGACTCATGGAGATAGCAGCTTTGACAAAAGTAACAAAACACATTAGCAGATTTCTCAGCAGAATAATATTTCTAGCCACAGGCAGAATATTCAGAAGTTATCCAATTTAGTTTGAGAGTAAAGTCCTAGGACTCCATAAGGATATAAGTGATTCAGCTCCCAAGAGTGATCTGGGCCATGATATACTCCAAAGGATTTATTTCTATATTCACATTGATCTATCTTTTTTATGAACAAATAGATTGGACAACTTTCAAACTAAAGAATAACCTATGTATTAACCAGGGATTTCGTCTTTTCAAGAGAGAAGCTGTGGAGTCCATGATGTTTTCTGTTATTGACCAAGTGACAGATTAAAAATTTTAGTGACTTTACTTAAGATATTTTCATGAAGAATGGCCGCATTGGTAATATGCCAGCGTACTGGCTAAGAGGAGAAAAATGAATCAATTGAATTTATGGTTATCTTAATGATCACATCAAATCAAGTATTTGGCTTCTCTCTCCCTCTCTTTCCCCCTTCCACTTTCTTTCTCTTTCTCTCTCTTTTCTCTCGCAAATAACTATGATCTTTCCACTAAGCCATGGATTGTATATGAGTCTACTATCCATGCCTCTAAATTCTCTTTTCAATATATACCACTTTTCAGAGTAACAAAGTGTATATATTTCCTATATTTCATGTTAGTAAACTGTTTGCTTATTCCTTAATAATAGGATGAGTTTTATTATCTTTCATCAAGATGTTTCCAATAATTGGCCAGTTTTATAGAGATGGAGAAGAGGCAACGTGTTATAATTGCAGGGCCTGGGGAGAGTTCAGTTTCCAGAAAAAAAAACAAACAAACCCTTTCCTCCTTTATTTCAGGTACCTTAACTCCCTGGCGAAAGTTTCATCTATTTGGATAAAATGTAGATTCTCCTGAGAGCAATAACTAATCTCCATTAATGGGTTAGTGTAAACAAATGATTTGAGAAAAGTAGAACTGGGCAAAGAAGCCACAAGTACTCTGGATGGGGTGGCCTGTGGACCTGGCAATTTCCCCTACCTTAGAATTTTGCCTGTGGCTGGTCTTGCCTAGAACAATAGTATTAAGAATGTCATACTTTGATTTTTAATTTGCCTATCAAAGCTGTTAGTTGAAATAATCACAGAACCTCAGCACATTTGTTTGTTCCCTAGCCTCCCAGAAACCTGTTAAATAAATTAACATTGTTCTTGTGTTTAGAGTTATATGGGTCCCCATTCCTACATCTTTTAAGTTAATTGGATGCACCAGGTATCTGAGACTTCTGACTTAAAATATCCACTTCAGACATCATGTGTTAGGATGTTGTTGCCCAGTAGACTGTAACTGCCTAGTGGCCAAGAACAGTTTCCTTTTTGTCTAGTTTATGCCTCCTGGCTGGCCAATTAAATAATCAGTTGCAAGGCACCTACTAGGTGCTTGGCACTGTGTGTGCTGAGGGAATCCAAGGGATTAAGACAACAAGTGGTTAATTGTGGGAACTGAGTGACCCACACTGACTCCATCTTGTGAATAGGTTCTGAAGCTAGCTCATTTCCCTTTCTACTAAGTGTTGGGTCTAGTCCAAAATCTGTGTTGTGAGAAAAGTTTATTCAATTGCGAGAATTGGGAGAAACCATTATTGCATTGTTTGAACCTATTGCTGAGTGGCTAGGAAACTGGGCCACCCCTCCCTGCTACTTTTGGACCCTTATCTAAGGACCTAGGTTATGCTGATCAGAAAGCCAGTCAGATCTGACAATTAATGCAAGGAGTTTTCTCACTACTGTACCTCTCAAGCAACCCATATGTCTTATCTAAAAACTGACTCTGTACTGATCAATCAATTATTGTTTCTGTGTTCCCTTGACTGTTTACAGACATTTGGGGAGGGGATACCCCTTTTTCTGAATTCAGAGAACTGCACCTATTCACTCTCCCCCTCCCAATTTGGAAAATCCATAAGTTTTCATCCAATTAGAAATCAGATTACCTAATGTTATGTCAGTTCCTTTTAATTAATTGGCCTTATTTGATTATTGGTTTTTAATACATAGCAATTATCTCCCCCTGCATTTGGGTCCAGCTCTAAGCCGAGGAACGGGTTTGGTTTCACTTTTTAGGCAATTGGCATGCATTGCTTAATACACTGATAAGCTTGGAAAATTAAACCTTTGTTTTTCTCAGTCATTTCATCTTTTGCCCGCTACAGTGCTAAGTACTGGACAACAGAAATGTTTTCTGAATTGAACTGGGAAGCTGATTTTCATGAGAGTTACAGAGAAGCTGGTATAATAATAACACATTTATATAGCACATTAATGTTTATGATTTTCTTTTCTCAAGAAACATACTTCTGCCTAAATGTTGGGAACAGGGGGGCTGGTGCTGCCCAGTGGGGAATTAATAGTGAGAATTCAAGTGGAGGTGTCAAAAAGAAGCAGCAAAAGAGGAGGTGATTGGACTAGAAAGATAGAGAGATTAGGACATAGCTCTCTGTCACAGGAAATAAGAGCTGAAGATTTCAAGGGCAGAGAACGATTCCAGACTAGAAGGGCAGGGGCCAGCTATTCCGTGGTGGAGCCTGCCAATGAATTCACTCTCCCTACTTTGCAATAAGCTAGAGGAAATAATAATAGCTAACATTATATAGAGCTTACTACATGTTGGGTACTATGCTAAGCATGTATTATCTTATTTGATCCTCACAACAACCCTAGGAGGTAGGTACTATTATTATTCCACTTTCCAGATGAGGAAACTAAGGCAAAGGTTATGTGACTTGGCATGGGTCACATAGTTAGGAAATGTCTGAACTAGAGTTGAACTCAGATCTTCACTCTATGAAAGTCTCTTCAGCACCTTCACTCCAGATCTAGCAGTCTATCCACTGTGCCATCTAGCTTCCATATTATTTTATTGCTCTTACCGATTCAACGACAAGAGCAAGTATTTGCACACAGTTAAAAATGCCCTTTTGTTTCCTATATGGAATTGACTCCATTATGCCAATGCTATATAACCAGGGCTCAGTAAAATAAAGCAGTTTCAAAGAGGAAGTGGAGTTTCTGGTAGGGCGGGGGCTCAGAGCTGATTCTTTTTTGATAAATGAATACTATACTTAACAAGTCAGCATGGTCTCGTAGAGATGGAATTATAAGGGCAAAGAAGGTATTAATAACGATAATAGCTTATATTTCTTTAGCATATTGGACAGAATCAAAAGACTGAGATTTGAGTTCTGACTCTGCTGACTACCAGTTTGTGTGATTTTGGTTGAGTCACTTCCTTTCTCTGGGATTCGGTTTCCTCCTCTGTTAGATGAATTGGGGGTGGGGTAGGAAGATGAATACAGAGTAGGTAATCTTTAGCTCATTTGGGCTGTCTGATTCTATTTCAGATGAGAATTCTCTTTTAGACAAATAAGACTAATGTGAGTCTTTTCTTTCAGTTCCAACTTAAGGAGAGCTTTAAAGGGGAACCAAAGATATCCATCTTGCAAGCTTAGTGTAAAAGTGTGCTGCACATAAACTTTGAAAAAGTTGAAGGTCCTAAGTGGCAAAGACAGAGACTACAGCAACATATAAAAAAGATTTCATACTATGACCAGGTTAGTTTTATGCCAGGTATTCAGGGTTGGTCCAATGTTAAGAAAAAATATAAACATAAAAGACCATACCAATGACAAGAACAACAAGCATATGATTATGTCAAAAGATGTAGAAAAAAGCTTCTGAAAAACACAATATTCTTTTCTATTAGACACAAAAACAGGAATAAATATATCCTTATTTAATATTGCAAGTAGTATCTATCTGAAACCCAACACAAACATCATATGTAATGGGCCTAAACTAGAGGCCTTCCCCATAAGATCAGAGGTAAAACAAGGATGTATAGTATTGCCATTACTATTTGATATAGTGTTAGAAATGCTAGCTATAGCAATCAGAGAAGAAAAAGAAATTAAGGGAATAAACACAGGCCAAAAGGAAATAAAACTGTCACTTTTTGAACATAATATCATGTTTTACTTATGAAACTATAGAGAATCAACTAAAAATCAATTTAAACAACTTTGTCAAAGTCACAGGATATAAAATAAATTCACACAAATAATCAGTATTTGAGTATACAGTATTAACAATAAACCCCGGGAGGAGATAGAAACTCCATTCAAAATAACTTTTTGTTGTTCTTGTTCAGTCATGTTCTAACTCTTCATGATCCCATTTGGGGTTTTCTTGCTGAAGATACTGGAGTAGTTTGCCATTTCCTTCTCCAGCTCATTTTACAAATGAGGAAGCTGAGGTAAAGAGGGTAAAATGACTTGCCCAGGGTCACACAGCTAATAAGTGTCTAAGGTCACATTTGAACTCGGATCTTCCTGACTCCAGGCCTGACACTTTATTCATTCTACCACCTAGCTGCCCCTCAAAATAACTGCAGAAAGTATAAAGTAGTTGGGAGTCTTCCTACTAAGTCACACATAGGAATTATATGAATATAACTACAAAATGCTCCTTATAGAAATAAAGACAAAACTAAATAAGTTGAGAAATATTAATTGCTCATGGGTAGACTGAACCAATATAATGAAAATGACAATACTACCAAAATATAAATTAATTTACTTGTTCAGTGCGATACTAATGACACTACCAAAGAATTGCTTCATAGAACTAAATAATAATAATAATAATAATAACTCATCTGGAGGGACAAAAAGCCAAGAATCTTAAGGGAAATAATGAAAAAAGGTGGGAAATAAGGGGGCTACCAGTACCTAACTATATTACAAAGCAGCAGGCATCAAAAAGTTTCATACTGGCTAAAAAACAGAGAAGTCAATCAGTGAAACAGATTAACTGCATAACACAGAATTGAAATTAATCTAATAGCCTCATCTTTGATAAACCTAAAAATTCCAGTTACTGGGGCAAGTACCTATTCAACAAAAAAATTGCTGGGAAAATTGGAAAGTATCATGGCAGAAATTAAGTATAGAGCAGACCAACACTTCATACCATATACTAAGATAACCACCAAATGGATATATGATTTAGGCATAAAAGGTCAAAACATAGACAAATAGATAAGCAAGGAAGAAATTACGTTTCATGACTAGGTATAGGAGAAGAGTTCATGACTAAGCAAAAGATACAAAGGACCACAGCAGGTAAAATCAATAAATGTTTACATAAAATCCAAAAGGTTTTGGACAAACAAAATTTATACAGTCAAAATTAGAAGAAAACAACTAGGACAATTAGTTTTGAATAAAGTTTCACCAGTGAAGGTCAGTCTCATTTCTAAGATATGTAAGGAATTGATTAAAATTTACTTGAAAAGCCATTCCCCCAATGATAAATGATCAAAAAATATAATCAGGTAGTTTTAAGAGGAAGAAATCCAAGCCATCAAGAACCGTGTGAAAACTTCCCCCAAATCACTAATAATTAGACAAATGCAAATTAAAACAACTCTAGGTTGTACCTTATTCATACTCATCAGACTGGCAAAAATAACAAAATAGAAAGCGATAATTGTTGGAGGAGATAGGGGAGGATAAGCACACTTATACGTGGTTGCTGGAGCTGTGACTTTGTCTAACCATTCTGGAAAGCATTTTGGAACTATGTCTAAAAAGGCACTAAAAGGTACATACCCTTTGAACCAGAAATACTACTCCTAGGGCTATACATCAAAGAAATTAAAGAAAGAGAAAAAGTACCTATAGGTACAAAAATATGTATAGCAGCTATTTTTATAGTGGTAAAGAACTAGAAATTAAGGGGGTCTCCATCAATTGGGGGATAGCTAGGTCATACAGTGGATAGAGTGCCAACCCTGGTCTCAGACACTTACTAGCTGTGTGACCCTGGGCAAGTCACTTGACCTTATTTGCTTCAGTTCCTCATCTGTAAAATGAGCTGGAGAAGGAAATGGCAAACCACTCTAATTTCTTTGCCAAGATAACCCCCAAATGGGGTCATGAAGGGTCAGAAAGGAGTGAAATGACTGAACAACAACCATCCATTGGGGAATGACTGAACAGATTATGGGATGTGAATATAATGAAATTCTACTGCACTACAAGAAATGATAAAAGGACAGTTTCAGAGAATTCCGGGAAGACCTGTATAAACTGATACAGAGTGAAGTAAGCAATACCAGAATAATTTATGAAATAACAACATTATAAAGGAAAAGAACTTTGCAAGACTTAACTCTGATCAATGCAATGGCCTATCCATCAGTCCAGACGACCAATGATGAAGTATGCGACCCACCTCCTAAAAGAGAGGTGAAAGACTCAAGATTGAGAATGAAATATATGCATTTGTGGACAATATCAATGTGGAAATTTGTTTTGCCTAACTACGCATATTTTATGAGGGTTTTCTTTTTCTTTCTTTCTTTTTGGCGGGGTGGGGGGTGGAGGGTGGGCGGGGGGGGGCGGGAATGAGGGATAGGGGAGGAAGTATAAGGATAGGAAATGGAGATATGGTTTCCCTTAAACGAAGACAAGAAAACAGACAGAAGGCCAGAAGGAATCCCAGACAAACAGGACAACTTTGAAAGTTACATGTTGAATCTGTTATATACTTAAAAAGAAAAGCAAGTTGTACATAATGGATGTTTACAGTTTCATGTACAATCTTCTCCTGTTTTACAGAATAAAAAGAAAAGAAAAAAAAAGAAAGAAATTTCATTCAGTCTGATATTTCTTCCTACTACCCACACAATCATCAATTTAGAGTTGGAAGGACTCTTAGAGGCCATCTAACACAACCCCTCATTTTACAGATTGGAAAACTGAGGCTTAGAGAGAGAAAGAGACTTGGCCAGGGTCAACTCCAAATCTCTAGCTCTTTCCAGTGAACCAGCTGGCCACTCAGGAAAGGCCCAGTGTATGTCTAGTCCCCCAAGCCAGTCCAAAGTCTAAACAGTCCTAGAAGCTGGGGGAGGAATTTATGCCTGGCTGCTTTTCTTTTACTCTAATTACCCTCTTAGGAAAGAAGGACATTGGGAACAAGATGGTAGGGGCTGCCCAAAAGGCTCCTTTACTATCCTCGGAGAAGTCTCTCTTTAACCCTTTAATGTCCTGTTTTTATTTTCAACATCAGAACAGTTCCAGACAGAAAAGGAGGGTAAGGAAAGGAGGTAAATGTGGTCTGTAACTGAGTTACTACAGCGCAGTGTTTGCATCTCAATTGCAGTAATAAACAGAGAAAGCTGCGGTTACAGCCTACTCCAAAGAGGTCTGGGGACCGCTGGAAAAGCTTGTTAATGAATTAAACCTGGACTACGGCAGGCCACCCACAGGCAGTCTCTAATCTTTCTACCTGAAAAATGGAGAGTGTGGGACACGATGAACCAAAACTTGCAAGCATTTCTTGTCCTCATCCTCCTCATCCTCCCCTTTTTATTTCTTCCTGTGCTTTCCTCTTGCAGTGTCAAACTTAATCCCTAGAAGATTGTTCATTGCCAAATCATCTGAGGAATGGATTTTAAATTCAGGAACAAGGTGTATGATGCAGAAGCGGTTTGCCAGCATACTTCTTTTAATGGTCTGTACTTTCACTGATGTCATTTGAGAAATGAAGAAAATGTTTTGCATTTGTCTTGGGGTGCATTTTATTTCTTGATGCAAATAAAAGTACTTTACAAGTGAGGAATGATAGAAGTAGCCAGGTAGCTCCACACAGATGACCGTGATTAAAAGTGATATAGGTAAAAATGGACACTGACCCAAGAAATACTGCAGGGTCTCTCTCGTTTCCAGGCGTTGAGCAGAGGTAATAATTTTTTGAATAATGGAACTGCTATCTTCAGGTTCCCACCGTGTGGCTCATCTAAGTAGGAACTCTTGCAAATCAGCTGAATTTGTCCATTCATCCAACCGCAAACTCTGTCCATCTGAATCTCCCAGTGTTCCCTCCTCTCCTACCCCATCCTATGAGGTGGAGAAACGAAGTGAGATAATCTTTTAGTTTTCTAGTTTAATTATCCCCGCTACCTTGGTGTCCAGCGCAGTTATTTCTAGTTGCTGAAGGAACAAAAGTGCTATCAAATGTAGCACATTTTGAAAATGTATGATCTCCCAAAAATCACTATTTAAAAATTATACTATCTAAAATTTTGCACCCTGTGGTAAAGCCAATCATATGCCCTAGTTAGAGCTCTGGTTATAATTTCCTTGAAAGTAAAGAGATTCCAGTTCGATCATCACATTGCGAAAGTTTCCATTTTCCTAGAAGATATTACTAAAAGGAAGGCAATAACTTGGACATCTCCAAGCTCATAGTTTTTGCAAAACAGAAAAAGTGGCACAAGCCAGTGGAAGGAGCATAGGATTTTGGAGTGGGAGACTGCAGCTTGCTGATAAATGTGTAAGAACCAGCTCTGCAGTCTTAATGTTTTCTCCATCACTTTTTAATTTTTTTTTTTATTTTTAGTTTACAACATTCAGTTTCACAGGTTTTTGGGTTCCAGATTTTTTTCTCCCTCCCTGTCCCCCCCACCAAAGACAGCATGTAATCCAATGTAGGTTCTATATTTACCTTTATATTGAACTTATTTACATAATAGTCCAGTGGTAAAGAAGAATTATAACCAATGGAATGAATCATGAGAAAGGAGAAACAAAACCAAAAAAGGAAAAGAAGAGCAAATCACTTTCTTAAGTTTCAACAATCAACAAAACAACAAATCAAGCCTTGATTTGTAGCACTGGCAGATTTCTGAGATGTAAATGCTCCTACTGAAAACTGACCAATCAGCACTCTCTGCCTGTTCACGATGACTCCAGTACATCCTGGGTTTGTGGTTTCCTACCTGTGTGACTTTGGAGAAGTCACTTAATGTCTCAGATTTCCTCACTGGTAAGATGAGGGCTTTGAAATGGATAATCTTTCATCATTTCCAGCTCTAAGACTTTGATCCTATGATCTTATACTGGGCTCCATTCATTCAAATGGGGAAAGAGTTTGGTTCCCAAGGTCGTCGACCCAGTGACTTGAAACGATATGCTTGCTTCTGAGTTTGAAAAAGAGTCTGTTTCCATTCAAATGTAGATATTTCCAAGAAGTATCCTTCTCAAATGTCATTTTCCTGCTTCAATCCCACCCTGACCATTCCCAGATGAGAGAGCTCCTTGTCCCAGTCCCATGTAACTTCTGATGAATTCGATTTCGCAACAAAATAGAGCTTTAGCTTTGCCCCCTCCCCTTATCATTGGCACATCCATGAAATTCCATCACAAATTGTATTCTGTTCTATAGTCTATTAAGTATTACTCAGAACTGTGAGAACTGAAGCAAATCTAAGTAGGCTTTGCAAATTTTTTTAATATCACTCAGCAGTAGCAATAATCAGGCATTACCTATTAGAAAATTATATTGGTAGGAAATTTCTATCTTTCTGTAGCTTGCCACTTAGACTGAGAGGCCAAGCCTAGAGAATATGATTTTAACATAATACTGTTTATGCTGTCATTAACATTTCTTAGAACATTGTAAAAAACAAAATAAAACCAAGTGTGCGTAAATGGAGTTGTACGACAGGAACCGAGGGTGTTTGTTGGCAGTGTTGTTATTGTTGCTTATTAGCTTAAAACTAGATAAAGAGCAAATGAGGAATGGAGGAGAAGGAGGCTAGGGAGGTGCCATAAGAGAACATTTAGCACATGCTATTTTAATATCTCTGATGTTACTGCGCAAAACTTCACACCTTTATGAGTCTGTTATAATGGTGGGAGGGAGAGCCAGCCCCTTGCATCTCTAACTAATAATACCATTCTGGTTACCTTCCATTCAAAACTCAATAAGATGATAGCCATAAGTCTCTTCCACTGCAGAGAAAATACCCCCCTTTCTTTCCATCCTGAATTCTCTCTAGCCTCAGCCTGACTAAAGGGGAGAATAGTTTTCCAGCTGCAGAGAATATATCTTCCCATCTTTCCTTCCTGGATCATCCCCAGCCTTATCCTGGTTGAAGGGGAGAATATCCTTTCTCAGCTCTGAACAAAATCTGCTCTCTTCTTTCCATACTGGATTCCTTCCAGAAGTCAATCTGGGCTTGAGACTGACACAAGAGTCGATGAACTTCTCTGCCTTCTAAGCTGCAGAGAAAACATTTTCTCTTCTTTCCATCCTGGATTCTCCCTAACAGTTAGCCCGAACCTCCACTTAGAAGGGAGAATAGCTTCCCAGGTATTGTCATTGCAAATAGTCCACCCCTCAGGGGACTTCCCTAATTCCCACCCACATTGGTGGGCCTGGTCCCTACTGGCTGGCTACTTCTCCCCTCAGGGAGAGCTAAGGAGGACTTTTTTTTTTTAGTATGGCTGGTCACAAGCCACCATCAATATGCTCCCCATTAAATAACAGCAAGACTTAGTTTTTAGAAAGCATATTTGCTAAAACCATTATAGTAAGAATCATTGGAACAAAATGTTGCGCCCCCCCCCCAAAAAAAGGCACAGATCCCCTCTTCCCTAAAGCCTGGGGAACACATTCCCACAGAGTGCAGGGGAAGAGTGGTCTTCAACTCAGAGTATGATGGTAGGGAAGTGCTCCTGGAAAGAACGAGTATGGCTATAATTAGGTAAATCTAACTCCTGGTCACTGAAAGTCCTTTCTTTAGTCCCTAGCTGGAATTCTTCTCTAATTCAAGGTGTCATACACTTTGAAACTGGTTCCCTCCAGGGTCACTATTTTTCTGACACTGTGTCTGCCTTTGTCCATGTTTATCTTACTATGTCTTCTACCGTATGCACTGTTTTCTTTTGGTCCATTCTCACTAGAGAAATCCTCAGTGGAAGGGGGAAGGAGAGAAATTGATCTCTTTCCACTCTGCCCCCCCCATCCCCAGTGGTTCCCTTTCATGGACATGGCTGAAACTGCAATCCTAAACTCCAGAATCGAGGTCTTCTACCTTGGGATGTGACCTTTCTGGTCCAAGCCCACTGATGGACTATTATTTTATATACAGACTCTTTTTAAAAAGTTCAATTTCATGTTATTTTCAGTTCCAAATTCTCTCCCTCCCCTACCCATTGAGAAGGCAAGAAATACAATGTCCAATATACATATGAAGCCATGCAAAACATATCTCTGCATTAGCCATCTTTGAAAGGAAGGAAGCAAGGAAGAGTAACAATAAAGGAAAAAAGAAAAAGAAATAGAAAGAGAAAGAAAGAAAGAAAAGAAAAGGAAAGAAAAGAAGAGAAAAGAAAAAGAGAAATCCTTCATTCTGTACTCTGTCTTGAGTACATCAGTTTTCTATCTGGGTGTGCATGCTGTTTTTCATCATGAGTCCTTTGGAATTGTGGTGAATCATTGTATTAATCAGAATTACCAAGTCTTTTACGATTGATTATCTTTACAATATTGCTGTTACTGTGTAAATTGTTCTCCTGGTTCTGTTCACTTCACTTTGTATCAATTCATACAGGCCTTCCCAGGTTTCTCTGAAATCATTGCCTACATCATTTCTTTTTTTATTATTTTATTTTTATTTTTTTTGCCTACATCATTTCTTACATTTCTTAATATTACATCATATTCATATACCATAACTTGTTCAGCCATTCCCCAACTAATGGCCATTCCCTCAGTTTCCAAGTCTTTGCCAACACAAAAGGAGTCTCTGTAAATATTTTTGTACATATGTGTCCTTTTCCTTTTCCTTGGATCTCTTTGGGGGTATAGACCTAGTATAGGTATTGCTAGGTTGAAGGGAATGCCTAGTTTTATAACGTCTTTATACACGGGCACAATGGGCACGTCTGATCCTCTTAGCAAATCATACTGCTTTCCTTCTTGACCCACTCAAAGAGATCCACAGCTTTGTAAAAAGATCACAATGCATAAACTTATTTTGTTCACACATTAAGAACTATCATTGTATGGATTTTTTAGATGGGGGTGACCTTTATACCTATGCTGGTGACAGGGAAAAGGGCAGTAGAGGACTGTCGTTAAACCTCAGGTTCCTCCTGACACTTAACTAGCTGTGTGACCCTGGGCAAGTCAGCAAACCCCTATGGCCTTCCTAGGAGTTTTGTACACTGAGGAGATGACTGTGTAATACTTTGTGAATGGCCGGAGGGGTGAACAGTGACTTTCAAGGTATTACATCAGATCACACAAGACCAAGAACTCCTATTTTGGGAGGAAAGAGGAGACTAAAGGGCAGGAATGATCTGCAATGTGGGAATCACTCCTGGCACATGAAATATCATGCAAGATTTGGTTTGAGCTCCATCTGAAACAAGTTGATCTGGAGAAGGCACTTTGAGGGCTTCAGAGGGCAGATGAAAGAAAACCTGGGGGGAAATACTGTCAAGCTTTACCATTTGAGCTCCAGGCTGCTGATGTGGTGTTTCTATTCTTAAATAGTGGGAAAGATACTTCTACCCCTCAAGGGAAAACTGGCTTGGTGGGAGAAAGATCTATATGGAATGACTAGGCTGCTGTGGAACAAAAGTGTAGGCTAGGAGGTCATTGACTACTAGTCTCTTGAGTCTGAGCAGCATTCCATGGAAACTAGAAAGAATGGATTTCCTGAAAAATTTCATTTGGGGAAGAATTGATCTTAAGCGAATTTGCAGGATATTCTCTGAGCATAAGGACAGTTATCAGTATAATTCGGATAAATTATCATTCTGAAGCCTAGAGACCCAGGCATCCAATGAATTTTTGGCGATCTGTTTAATTCGCATCTTTCTAACTAGGTGCTCAGCAGTATTTTATTTGGAAGGGAGGTTTAAATTCCACACTGATTGTGATTGCACATTGTGAAGAATTGTTTCTGAATGCCAAATTGTATTCTTCTGCCCTTCAGGACAAGTTCTGCTTTCCTATGTAACTGTCTTTCTCTGGCTCATGCAAATGTATCCTCCTCTTTTCCTTCCTCTCAGATACTGTTTCTTCTTGGCATTTTCTAGGGGATGCTGAAGAATCTCAAACTGGTTGTCTAGAATTTCAGTGCTAATACTCTACTACAGGCCTATCTTCTTGCTCACCAGGAAGACAGAAATAGCTTCCTACCAAGTCTTTGCACCTCGTGAGTCTTTCTTCATCCCCAGAACTTTAACTAGACATTTTTTCCGTTTGGGACGGTGGGAAGAGGAAGCTAATGTGGGGTACGATCTATGAGAAGGAAGCACACTGTGGGTCTGGCCATTGGGGAGGGGAAGAGACCCGTTCCAGGACATCCTGAAGTTTATCAATTGCTGAAAGTGGGGAGAAGCAAGTCTTGGAATTATGCCTTCCTTACCTTCTACATTTTCTTCCCTGATGCAAAGTCTTGCAGTTTCACCTTAAAGGTAGCTCTGATTGCCTTAGGAGCCATCATTCCTATCACAGCTGGCCATATCTTGTTTATTATGCTACTCCTTAAAAATCTTCAATGACTCTCCACTGCTTCATCAGGTACCCTTAAAAGCCCTCCATGTTACTCCTTTCCAACTACTTCCTACTTCAGCTAAACTATACTATTTTTTGCCCCCCTAAACGTCCTGCACATTTCTCTCTTAGTGCTTTTGCCCAGGCTATCATTTCCTGTGCCTATAATGGATACCCTCTCTCCCTTGCTTTATGCTATGAATTTTTATCCATATAGTCAATACAACTTAAAGGATACCTCCCCCATAAAGCCTTCCCTGCCCCCCCCACTCCACAGCCCTTCTTCTCATAGCACTGCCTTTGTACCTCCCTAATGAACATATATATTACTATGTGTTGTAGTCATAGAGTCCCAGGGGAAAATCCAATGGTCAAGTGAGTCTGTTCCCTCGATACTTAGCTTCCTGTGTATAGAAGCTGGGACCATTGAATAAACTTTTCAACTGAACTCACAATGATCCTAAATAAATGGCTGCCAGTGCTGACTTTTCCTCTGGGAACTCAGGCCCTGAGACTGAGTTTGAGAACTAGAATAGGTTATAAGGGTCTAACTAGGCTATGACTTAACTGGCCTAATTTTACCCATTCAAAAGAATCCAGGGCTCCCACCACAGCCTTTTCTGAGCAAACTGAGCAAAACTGGACAGGCATGCTTGGGCCTAGCATTACAGGCCATATTACTGGACCAGCTTGGTCTGCTCCCTAAATATTGCAACTTGCCCCCTACTTCAAGAGCAGATGATTGACAGCAAAGAAGCATGTATCTCACAAAGATGACCACAAAATCATGGACTCATGCTGCTTTGGAAGGGATCTCAAAGGTCATCTAGTCCAACCTGTACAAAAATCTTTTCTAGAACATTCCTAACAAGTGGTCTTCTGGGTTTTGTTTGAAGATATCTCATGAGGGGGAACCCAAGAAGTCTTGAGGCAGCCTCTTCCACTTTTGGACAGTTGTAATTGTTAGGAAGTTTTCCTTTACATCAATTCAACTCAATTTAACAATCCTTTCTCAAACACTTCCTGTCTGCAAATGCTTGTGATATGTGCTGGTGATGCAAGGACAAAAGTAAAACAAATTCTTGTCTCCAGATGCTCACACTCTATTGGATGAAATAACACAGACACAGAGAAGTCCATGCAAAGTATGGGGTAGGGGGATATAGTTTTGCTCTGCTTCCATCATTCACCACCAGCAGCTGAAAAGTTACCTGCTCCATGTCTTATGTGGGCCTTACTTTTTTTTTTGGAGGGAGGAAGGCAGGGCAATTGGGGTTAAGTGACTTGCCCAAGGTTAGACAGCTAATAAATGTGGCAAGTGTCTGAGGTCACATTTGAATTCAGGTCCTCTTGATTCCAGGGCCAGTGCTCTACTCACTGTGCCACCTACCTGCCCCTTGAGCTCTACTTCTAAAGTTCCTAAAGGTGGGTATGCCCACAGAGCCTGTGCTACAAAAAGAGCCAAAAAGCCCACGGCAGCAGTTACCTAGAATATGGGTGGCATGCACGTTTGCTCAGAGAAGACGAAGGAATGATGGGTGAAAGGTCTTTCTCTCCCCACACATGGGACTGTCCCTGAAACAGGTTTTGCTGTTCTACAAAGAATGAGCAAGCAATGAAGAATGGTAATAGTACTATGCTGCCCAGGCTATGAGTCAGCCATCCTGTGAAACAGTGGGAGGGCAGGATCACATGTCCCTGCCAGTGATAGAGTGGCAAGTAAGGAAGAGCAGTGGGGATGAGCCCTGTTCTGCCCTCTTTACCTCCCCGACTAACTTGTTGAGGGCAGCGACATTTTAATTCTTCTCTTCGTGTCTCCAGCACTAGCATACTGCTTTGTACACAGTTTTGTTGTTGTTCTTCAGTCGTTTTCCAGTTGTGTCCCACTCTCTGTGACCCCATTTGGGCTTTTCTTGGCAAAGATACTAGAGTGGTTTGCCATTTCCTTCTCCCTCTCATTTTGCAGATGAGGAACTGAGGCAGACGAGCGAAGTGACTTGCCCAGGATCACACAGCTAGTGTCCGAGGTTGGATATGAACTCAAGAAAAGGAGTCTTCCTGATTCCAGGCTCAGTGCACATCCACTGTACCACCTAGCCGCCTTTTACGTACAATCAACGCTTAGTAAACGTTTGCTGAATTGAATCCAATTCTCCTTCTTTTCTTTCTCTACACAAAAGGACAAACTCCAAACACAGTTCTTAATAGATCTTCTGCTATGTTGCCAAACGGCGGACTGAAAAGTTAAGAATTCAGTCGATCAACCAGTTAGTTGTTCGCTCAGTGTGATGCCAAGTCTGCGCGCCTGCTTATTGGACTGATTTGACCAGTTCGTCTGCTACCTAAGACAGAGGTTCTCACTATGATTTCGGGGAGGTATCATTTCTCCTCAATCGTTCTTCGCGTCTTTCTTCACACTTTTAAATACTTTTGTTCAGTGTTTCGTTCACATTGAGCACTGAGCACACATATCCATGGAGCTGTCTGTGATGAGTACTCAAGATTTCTTTCCCCAAGAGGTTTCAACTCATTCCAAACCTATCAGAGTATGCAAGCCACTGAAATTGGATATTTTTCCAACTTGTATTGCCTTGCACATATCAACATTAAAGTGTATCTGGAATTGTTCATCTGTTGCCCAATGATAACATTTGGTTAGGTCCCCAGGAGTGCTGCATAATTCTCCCTCATCTCGCTTGCCTTTAATATTCATCCCTGATCTTGATTATTAATAAATTTATGGAACTGCGGCCCCAGTAATAATACCTGGGATGGAAGCACCTGACTATTAACCTTTTTTGCACATTTAGAATTGGCCATTTATTCTTCCTCTTAGCTGCCTACCTCTTCACCACTTTATAATCCACGACTTCAGTGAAACTTTTCCACCCTCTGGTTACCAAATTTAATATTTGAGTGAGACCCAAGGGACTTGAGTGGGCTGCCTTTGCCACACTGCCAAGGTCTCTTCATCCAGAGGCTGCAAATGCAGTTCATCTATTGCACATTAGACATGTGGAGTTTCTCTTTTTTTCCTAAAAAAATGTCAGCTATATTCCATTTCTGCTCACATATTCATAGTGGGCCCTTCAACTGGCTAAATGTATCCGAAAGATTTATCTTTGTGGATATTTATTCATAAGATGCTTTATAGTATAAACGCTCATCTCATTTTTCTATGTATAATGGCTTAGAAACCTACACCAGAATACAATAAATATATATGCATATGTATATATGGATTTGTTAGTGGTGGTGGTGGTAGTGGTGGTGGAGCTGATTTATTTCAGCAATTTGCTCCCCCTAATTTTTTACCGAAGGTACTGCAAAATTTCTCAAAGGGAAGAAACAAATAAATATTATTCTCAAAGAGAAAAGGATGAAAATAATAACGACAACGATGATAAATTAATAAGACAGAGCAGGTTAAATTTTGTTTTCCCTGGTGTTGTAATACAAGGAGCTAACACAGGAAACTGTAAAGTAATCATTCTCTAGGGTATAAAGAACCATAGGTACGGAATCTACTCCAGTAGATTCATCACAGCAACAAAACTCCCTTTATTACAGTGTCTGGGAACTAATTACATAGTGGCTACCGAGGTTTTAATTTGTTCAGGCCTAGAAACAGTGACAATCATGCATCTTCCCCACTACCACATTTTAGCAACCTCTGGGGTTTGAATTTCTGGTACTTTCAGTTCTAAATAATTAGCCGCTAATTTTTTGAAAAAAGAATTCAATCTCCTGAAGGGCAGGGACTGGTTTTTTTTTCATTTTGCCTCAGTATCCCCACTGCCTGACACAGTGCTTTGACAGTAGCAGGCATTGTAAAGGGGCAGCTAGGTGGTGCAGTGGGTAGAGCGCCGGGCCTAGAGTCAAGCAGACTCCTTTTCCTGAGTTCAAATCTGGCCTCAGATACTTATTACCTGGATGACCCTGGGCAAGTCACTTCACCCTGTTTGCCTCAGTTCCTCATCTGTAAATAAGCTGGAGAAGGAAATGGCAAACTATGTCAGTATCTTTGCCAAGAAAACCCTAAATGGGGTCATGAAGAGTCAGACATGACTGAAATGACAGAAGAGGCACTTTAAAATATTTGTTGAATTGAATTAAAAAAACACATAGTAAAAGGTCACTGTGTTCCTAGTTGGGGAGACCCAGGTTCTAGTCCCATTTCTGCTCTGTGTAACCTTGGGTAAATCACTTCATCTTCCTAAATCTCACCAGTAAAATCACGAAGGTAGACTAAATGCTATGTGCTTGCTCTGAGAAATTCACCTATTATTGTAACCCCTGATCTGTTACAGCTATCCCAACTCACATTCACACTGATGAGTTAGGGCAGGTGGAAAAGTTCCAGTGGACCTTAACAATAAAAGAAATACGGAAAGTTCTATTTGGTTTTTTTTTTTCAATTAACAAAAATCTATTTTCTCTCCTCCCTGTCTTCCTCCAACTGGGAAAAAATTCTTGTAACAAAAATGTGTATGATGTGTAGATTTTCAGGCACAGCAAATATGTTGATGTGGTTTACTTGACTTGTTATGAGAGCTTTTATTAGGGGATAAGTGAGTCAGTGCATAGTGGGAGAGATGTTTAAAAAAAAGACCATCCAGAAAACATTAAAATACACAGAAGAAAACAAAAACAAATTCAGCAGGATACATTTAAAGTGCAATTTGGTTCAATTTACTATACACTTTTAACATACAAAGAGTATATAACAGAAATTCGTGGTTTCATATACGTTCCTCTTTTCCCTCTTCTTTGCATATTGAAATGTTTGTTGATAATTAAGTTCGTAATAAGAAGAAAAAATTAAAGAGGGGACAAAAGTCAGAAATTGATAATTCTTTTGCTCACAAAAATAAAAATTGTACATCCATGGTGACCAACTTAACTGCCATGTTTTACATATTTTTTCCAGCAGGTTTCTTTTATTTTTAAAGTTTTATTGATGCCTTTTATTTTCGAAATGGTCATATCTCATGCCTCCCACATTAAACCTTCTCTTGTAACAAAGAAAAATAGTGAAATGAAATCAATTACAGCACATATAACTCTATTTGACAGTATATAAAGATGATGATGACAGCTGATATTTACATAATGCCAGACACTGTGCTAACTGCTTTACAAATATTATCTCATTTGATCCTCACAATAGCCTTGGGAGGGAGATGCTATTATCATCCCCATATTACAGATGAGAAAATTGAAGCTTAAAGAGGTTAAGTGACTTGCTCAGGGTTACACAACGAGTGTCTGAGGTTAGATTTGAACTCAGATCTTCCCGACTCCAGGCCTAGAGTTCTATCCACTGCACCATTCCACACACATAATCTTTTATATCTGTACCAGGAGGAACACTCATAATCACGTGTTCTCTGGGACTGAGATAGGTCAATATAATTAATCTAAGTTTGCCTGCTTTTTTTAGTGTCATTTGCTTTTATGTTATTGACGTTGTGCTTATATTTTGCTCTCTTCCCTCTGCATCATTTTGTATAAATCTTCCTGAGGTGCTCTAATGCACCAAGCAATAAACATTTATTAGATACCTACTATGTAGCAGGCACTATACTAAGCCCTAGGGATACCAAAAGAGGCAAAAGACAGTTCCTGTCCTCGAGGCGCTTATAATCTAATTGTGTGGGGGCAATATGCGAACAAATATATGCGAAGCAAGGTATGTGTATAACAAATAGGAACTTTTTTTCCCTTCAATCGAATAGTATTTTTCCATTACGTTCATCTACCATGTATTCAACATTTCCCTCATCAATAGGTACTCATTTTCTTCCTGGCTACCACAAAATATGCTGCCACAAATGTTTTGGTAGATGTGGGACCTGTCTGGCAGTAGGTTTGAGGGTATGTCAATTGGCATAATGTTTGCAAAGCACTTTCTATATGTACCTTAAAGCATTATGCAACTGTGAGATGTTTTTGTCTTCTATGCACAGACATAGGATCGTTGGGTCAAAGTACATGGATAGGTTAGTCATTCTTCTCATATAATTCTGAATTGCTTTTCAAAATAGATGAACCAATTTGCAGCTCTACCAACAGTGTATTGTAGCCTAATGCAGTATATGAAGGAGGGGCAGACAAGATGTCTGAAAGATGAGTACAGCAACTTGGTTCACTTGTTTATTTAAGGTTTTAATCCAACCTACTTCTGAAAAAAAATTGAGGTCACTTACACATTAAAATGCAGACCAAAATGCCATTTATGAATAAAACAAAACTGAGACCATCCGAAGGAATCAGGAATAGATGCTTTTACAGACCTGAGTTGGGCATCTAATAGCTGTTTAATAAGTGTTTGTTGAATTGAATTGAATTGAATTACAATACTTGGGCAATAAATAAACTCTGATTTTTCTGGCAGCAACAGCAAAAAGAAGGTGAGTTCCATAGCTTCGACATTCTGACAACAGACAGGATAGGAGCTTCGATGTGCTAAAGTAATGACACCACTTTCCCAAGCTACATGCAAAAATCAATTTCATTCCCTTATGGTCACACCTTAAACAGATTCATCTGTGGAGGCAAAACTTCTCCCAGAACTAGAATTTATTGCCTGGTTTATGCCTGGTCCCAGTGCTGCTTTGTAGTCCAGCTGTAAACTATGGTCACCGAGCCATGAAACTGAGATAACGGGACTGGCTGGAAGCGGAGGAAGAGACTCAGGCCCACTGCGGAAGATGGGTCTAGCAATCCAGAAAGTCTCTGGAAGGAGGGGAGGGAACACGACATACTCCTGGCTTCCGGAGATAAACAACAACTGAAATGATTTGATTTTCCTTTGTGCTCCACGTGGTGTATGATAATAATGGTTGATACGTATATAGTTCTTCCGGGTTTAAATGCTTTACATATGTCTTACATTCTTCACATTATCTCTGAACTAGTATCCCATGGTGTAAAACTCCATAGGGAAATCTGCCAAAGATGGACAGGAAGCTTGAAAGAAAAAAATTTTGAAGACAACAAATCAATTGATAAACCTTTATTACGCATCTACTATGTGTCAGACACTAGCTAAGCACTAAGGATACAAGAAGAGGCAAAATATAGTCCCTCCCCTTGAAGAGTTTACAGTTTAATGTATCTACTGGATACAAGGTAAAGTAGTTCTGATGAAGAAGGGAAGAATTATCTAAAGAGGTGGATGTGAATCACCAATAAACTTAGGGTTTTAGAAGATGTTTAAATAAAGTCAGATAGTAAATTATGAACACCAAAGCATAGCACTGTCTTATAAGAGCATGCCAGAATGTTAAAGTTCCAAAGGAACCTGAGTTATGGCAAGGAAATTGGCAGTCAACAAAGAAATTTTGTTTTTGTTTTAGTGGGATTTCCGGTGTGTGTGTGTGTATGTGTGTGTGTGTGTGTGTGTGCGTGCTCACTTTCCCTATACCTAGACAGTATGGTATAGAGGATAGTCATCTTAGTGTCACGAATCCCTGGGTTCAAGATCAACCCTTGTCAAGTCACTTAACCTCTAAGTGCCCCAGGCAACTCTCTAAGACTATACGTTGTAGAACAGTTGCAGAGTTCCATTGGTGGAGGGCATTTCCTCGTTGGTAGTTCCTGATACCAATGAAATCACAGGTCCAGTCCAAAGGGTGCATATTGGGGGGAAAAGTTAAGATTGAAAAAGAGAAAGGACATAGGGATGATAATATTGGACAACGGAGAGAAAGTATTGCTGCCCAACCCTAATTTTGTTTTTGCTTTTTTTTGGCAAAAGATAATGATCTTTGGTCTGGACAAGACAGAATAAAAATGGTAATGAGGAACTGATGCACATGATAAGTAGGTAGATAGTTTCTGACTACGGTTAGATAGTTTCTAACTCTAGTTAGTTTCCAACTGGCTTTCAGTTGATGTGCTATATCAACAAGAATGTTTCTAACTGGTTTCCAGACCAAAGACCATTATCTTTCATGAAAACAATTAGAGCTGGGCAGCAATTCTTTCTCTCTGTGGTCCTTGGGTACTCAAAGAAAATGGAAGCTTCACTGATGAGCCACTGTCAGTTATGTCGGAAAGACCGTGGAGAATAAGAGAGGCACTAAAGGAATGGAGAAGGGCAAGGTTCAATCTTTTTGGTTTTGTTTTTGAAGGCAAGAGAACAGAGTATAAGCTCACTAGGCCTGTGAGTTTAACATCAATTCCTGACAAAATTCAAGAATATATTGTTAGCAAGCATCCAGAAAAGGAAGCGGCGATCACAAAGAAACAGCGTGGCTTTATCCAGAAGGGGGTGCCAGACTAACCATTTCCTTTTCTGATAGGGTTCCTAGATTGGTAGATTGGGAATGCTATAGAAATTATCTACTGACATTTCACAAAACTTTTGATTAGGTCTTTCATGCTAGTTGAGAGTGCAATTAGGTGCATTCAGATCCAAAGAGTAGTCAATAAAGGTTCGGTTTTTAACAAAGAATGAGTTCTCAATTGGAGTTCTCCAGGGACTTGGGCTCAATGATGTACAATTTAATATTTTCTTTTTTTAATTAGATTTTTTATTTTTAGTTTAAATCACTTAGTTCTACATGTTCATTAGTTTCAAATTTTCTTCCCTTCCTACCCCTCCCTCCTTCCCCCAAAACGGCACGCAGTCCGATATAGATTCTACATAAACCTTTGCATTAAACTTATTTACACAATAGTCAAGTTGCAAAGAATTATGACCAATGGAATGAGTCATGAGAGAGAAGAAACAAAACCAAAAACGAAGAGAAAAAAAAGATTGTGAATAGTGTGCCTCAATCTGCATTCAGACTCCACAGTTCTTTCTCTGGATGTAGATAACTCTCTCCATCATGAGCCCTTTGGAGCTGTCTTTGAGCCTTGTATTGCTGAGAACAGCCAAGTTTATCAGTTAGTCATCACAGAATCAACATGTCGGTGGTTGTGTACAATGTTCTCCTGGTCTGCTCCTCTCACTCGGCATCATATCGTGTAGGCCTTTCCAGGTTATTATGAAGTCCGTATCTTCCCCATTTCTTACAGCACAATAGTATTCTGTTACATTCATATACCACTACTTGTTCAGCCATTCCCCAATTGATGGGCATCTCCTTGATTTCCAATTCTTTGATACCACGAAAAGAGCTGCTATAAATATTTTTGTACATACTGGTCCATTTCCCACTTGTGTGATCTCTTTGGGATATAGCCCTAGGAGTGGTATTGCTGGGCCAAAGGGTATGCACATTTTTATAGCCCTTTGGGCATAGTTCCAAATTGCTCTCCAAAATGGCTGGATCTGTTCACAACTCCACCAACATTGTATTAATGTTCCAATTTTCGCACATCCTCTCCAGCATTTATCGTTTTCCTGTTTTGTCATGTTAGACAATCTGACAAGAGAGATGTGGTACCTAAGAGTTGTTTTGATATGCATTTCTCTAATCAATAGTGATTTAGAGCATTTTTTCATATGCCTGTAGATATCTTTAATTTCTTCCTCTGAAAACTGCCTGTTCATATCTTTTGACCATTTCTCAATTGGGGAATGGCTTTTATTCCTATAAATTTGGCTCAGTTCCCCATACATTTTAGAGATGAGACCTTTATCAGAGACATTGGTTGTAAAGATTTTCTCCCAGTTTTCTGCTTCTCTCCTAATCTTTGTTGCATTGGTTTTTTTCATACAAAAACTTTTCAATTTAACATAATCAAAATTAT
>CM053628.1:8689524-8706767 GCA_028646595.1 Phalanger gymnotis
AGAGAGAGAGATTTCTGGCCTCAAGGCAGTACCCAAGGTAGAAAACAGAGGTGCAACAGATCTGCTCGGTAGCCAAGGGAATTTAAAAGAGACAGGAGAGAGTGAGCAGCTTAAAAGCAACCACCCTCAGTGGATGTAGCTAACAAGAGATCATTAACATACTGAATGGGGGAGCAAGAAAGGTTAGATTCCCAGAAAGGCAAGAGATTCAGGTGAAGGGCTTCATAAAAGAGGGCGGGGTAATTTTTGAAACTCTGAGGCAACCTTGTCCAGGTCAGCTGGCCAGAGAAGTCGGATGAAGGGTTGACTCAGGTAAAAGCGAAAAGGGGCTGGCTTGCAGGAGCCAAGGGAATGGACAGGAAAGTGTCCTTAAGGTCCAAGACAGTGTACACAGTGTGGGTGGGTGGCAAGAGGCTGAGGAGGGTGTAAGGATGGCTTATTGACCTCCCAAAGATCTTGCACTGGCCAAAAGTCAGAAGTGCCAGGCTTTTTAACAGGAAGCAGAGGGGTGTTACCCAGGGGGACCGGCACAGGACAAGGATGCCAGCCTCCTTGAGGCGGGAAATATGGAGAGCTACTAAGGAAAGAGAACAAATCTGTCTGGAGGCTAGAAAAGCAGTTTTTGGGTCCTGGGGAGGGCCACTGGAGGAGAGAAAAGCAAAAAGCTATGCCCCTGTGGGCTTCAGAAGACATGGGATATTGATGAACAGAAACCGGAGAGTCTGTGGCTAGAAGCCAGGAGAGTTGGATTCGGCCCAAACCCCAGGGACCAGGGGAAAAAAGCGGTCTAGCTGGGGGCTGGCAGAAGCTGACTTGGTGGTTGGCTCATGAAGGAGGAACTCAGCACAAGAAGGGTAGGTGGAGGGGGTGGCAACAGGACAGGAGGTCGGGGCTAGGTCCAGGGAGGCTGACTCACCATGGTATCACAACTTGACAATAATAACAGTTTCTGACAAATACCTTTTCTTTTTAAAGCTTCTACTTGGACCTGACAATCAAATTTTAATTTTTAAAAGAATATCCTAAAAGCCAATTATTAAAAATTAGTCCTACTGACTTTAAAAGAGTTTCTGACTCCACTGTTCTCTTTTCTTTTAGTAAAACTTCCGCTTCCAGGCTTTTCCCAACTTGTTGTACAAATAGGGATCCCAGTACTGCTGCTACAAAACCTGGAAGTTTATAACTTCTTAAATTAAACTTCTTTAAAAGACATGGTCATATGAAATGACTTAACAGTTTCCTAATCCATTCATTATTTTAACAGTACAATTGTCGATCTAACAACACTTAGAGAAATTGTTTCTCTAACAACACAGATGAACCCCAAGTTGTTACCTAGCAACATGAACTTAATTTTAGAAGTACAATAAACAATACCATAAACACAAGTAAACTTTTAGAATCATAATTAATTACCAACCTGCCTGGATGTATTTCCACCTTCATCTTATCACCATTGACATAAACTTCACTTCTGAGAAAATTCACATATGAAGCAATTCTATTTAACTTGAACGTTTGTTTTTGCCAATCAATGTACTAAATAATTTTACAATTAAGAATACTATTACAATTTGGAATCACCTGTTGTAACCAGGTCAGTTTAAAGTGACATACTGGACCAATATTCATGTTAAATTTAATAGAACCTACTCACAGATCTAGTCCAAAAGGTGGGTGGGCATAATCCTTTCCATCTCTCTACAACTTCATCTATTGGGTTTTTAACTCAGGTTATCAAGCCTTTTACTCTAAGCTGCTTGCTCAAGATTTTAATTTACTAATCTTCCACTTTTATCACAGTCTCTCTTTTCCTTTTCCCATAAACTTTAGTGACAAGCAGTAAAATGAACTCTAATTTATCTTAAGCATTACATTAGGAATGACACATCTTCACTTTTCACTTTTCACTTCTTTTTCTGGTTGGGTCCCATTACACAAAAACTTTTTCTGCTTTATGTAGGCAGAAAAAGGGTTAAAATACTTCTCCCCTTCCTTATCTTGAAACTTTTTTAGTACAGAGAAGTTCAAAGGAATTTTTCCTATGTACCTTTAAGTTTTTCTCCTGAGCAGTTACCTTTAAGTCTTTCTGCTCGGATAACTCTGCCTTTGTCTGAGTGGAGGTTATGCCAGAGCCCTGAGAACTGGGTCTTAACACTTCTCAGGCTTTTTTTTTTCTCACATACCCTGTTTTCTCCTGTCTTCAACATAAATCAATCTTCCCCCAACAACTTGACTTTAACTTATGGGCATTTCTCCTTACGGTGTTAAACTTTAGCCAGACTATGGACACATAGCCTGCTCTGTTCCCTCCTCAGGAATGCCAGTGTGATAGGGAGGGGCAAGGGGGGAGTTTACTGCCCGTTGCAGCAGCGGCTGACAGGCTACTCTCACTCATTCGCGGACACACACACACACACACACACACACACACACAGAGGCACAAACAGACAGACAAAAACAACACACAAACACAAAACACAAAACAGAGAGACACCCCAGGACAGATACCAGAAACCAGAACAGGCAGAGGTTGGACCGTCTCCAACATGCCTGGGAGATTGGTGCTTTTTCAGAAGGTGGGCCTGTCAGACTAATTAGGTCTGTCTCCTAGCCTTACTGACCACTAAAGCCGCGTCCAGCCCCGAATCTCCACCAGAACCAGAAGAGAATTCTCACCAGAAAACAGAAACCTGACTCAACTTATCCTCTAGGGCTCTGGGATGTCATAGAGATGGATTGCCCTAGAGGTTTTTTTTTTTTCTTGGATCCACAAAAGTCCCAATAGAGGGCAGGTCGGCCGGGGGGGGGGGGTTAGTTCTCCTCCCTCTAGAGCTCCAGGGGCTCTGAAACTAAAAGCCAATTATTAATGTCTCAGAAACCAGCTCCCCTTAGAGGTCAGGACGAGGAGATGCCCACTACCCAAGGATGAAACCCTACCTAGCCCAGGTCTCGGGGGGTGCCACAGACCACCCCCAGATCTCGCTGGGGCCTCCAGAAATGTTGTGCCAAAAAAAGCGAGTGAGACCCAGATATAAATTTAGATGTGGATTTATTGAAGCGCGCAACTGTTCAGAGTAATTACTCAAATCAAACAGCCCTGAGTAAAGGAAGGGAAAGAACACAATTAGATTTCCGTGGAGATGGGGACACAAACAGTGGGACAAACTGAGGCAGGATTATTTCTGTGGAGAAGGGAACACAAACAGTGGGGTCTGTGGAGATGGGAGTACAAACAGTGGGGTGAGCTAGGGCAAGATGGAGAAACTGGATGGGGGGGCAAGGCATAACATGAGGTGGTCCCTTAAAGTTTTTTTTTAATTTGCATCTCCTCAATTATTTGGAAAGTCAAGCAATTTTCCAATGATTGTTAACTATTTGTGCTTCCTTTTTTTTTTTGGAACATTCAGTACCCAACTGCCAATTTTGCCAAGTACACTTGTAAAATTATGAATCCTCCCAGCTTTTGTAGATTTTTGAAATCCTCATCTTTTGTATACATTAGTTAGATGTCCAGTATATGTATTCCATTGCTCTTTCTCTCTATTTTAATTCAACACCAAGTGGATAAAGCCTTCATAATGCATTTTACAGATTGGGAATATAAGATCATAATCAACTTGTTGGGGTTCTTTTTCCCTTGTCTCTTAATATTCTTGATCATCATTTTTCCATATAAATTTCATTATGATTATATCCAGTTCTATAAAGGTTTGTATTGCAATTGGCATTCCATTAAGAATCTAGATTAATTTGATGTCTAGTGCCACTTTTATTATATTAATCTGACCCTCCCATGAGCACTGACTCTCCCTCCAATCATTTAGGTCTTCAATTACCAAGCATTTATTAAGTGACTACTATGTGCCAGGCACTGTGTTAGGTGCTAGGGATTTAAGGAAAAAAAATGAAACACTCCCTTTTCTTTAGGAGCTTACATTTAAGCATGGAAGATAAATGTACCTCTATAATTTTTATGGTCAGATGTGGGTTTAAAGCAAATGAGTTTGGCAGCTGTGTGTGTATCTGTGTCTGTGTCTGTGTGTCTGTGTGCATGTGTGTGTAGTATGGACTGAAATGGATGGAGGTTCGAGAGAACCTTGACAGCAAAGGTCATTATAGTTTTATCATTGTCCTTATGTAAGTCCTAAGTGTTTCTAGTTAATTGTTGAATGTTTGATTGTTTTGCTGTTATAAATATGATTTCTTATTTTATGATCTTTCATGATCTTTATTGCTACCACACCAACCTTTTCAACTCTACAGAGAAATAAAGCTTAACCCTACACTTAGACTTTGGGGATACCCTGTATTATACTCAGAAGCCACTTTTAAAAAGTTTAAAGTACAATTCTTAAGTTTTCTACTTAAATCTTACTAAGAACTTTTTTTAAAAAAAATTTCTAGGTATAACTACCTGTTTCCTATGGTCTGGTCTCACCTCTAACCTTAAGTACAATAATTAGTCAATATCCTGGATGCATTGCTATCTCACACAGCTCTTTTCTGTTTTACTTGGTAAGATTTCTTGAACTAAGCTGATGGTCAGTGATGAATCCTCTAGTTTGGGCTTTCTTCTGGATTGTCTTTCCTCTGTATTTAGTTATGTGAAAATAATTGAAATGTCTTTTCATGTATTCATTTTACATGAAGGAGCTAAACACAAAAGTAGTGATAGAATTTTTAAAAAGCCAACACTTCCCTGATGACCTTCTATTCAGGTAAAAGCCAGAAGGCATCTTATGTTTTTGTTGTTTTTTTTTTTAAATAAGCCAATTCTCACCAGGGTGGCTATATACATGAATTTTAAATGTTATCTGTTATTTTTATTCATAGTTTTGATTACTTGGGAATACACCATATATTTTGTAATAGAGATGGGGAGTAATGTGAATTTATAGCTGACAAGAGTGAGGGTACATTTTATGCCTTATTGCTGTAGTGAGTGCATTAAATGATGCCCAGTATTCTGATACAGTTAGAATGCACCTTCCCTCCCCTTCCTTCATGGTAGGCCATAGCTAACCAAGTGATCACATTTGCCTTTGCACCTCTCTAAGGCACTCTTGACATATTATTGTGCATTAGGATCTTCCTTTTTTGTCTTACTCAGTTACCAAGCTCTAAGTGCTCCACATTGCCTGCTTCGGCTGCCTTCGTGGCCATTTAAACAAATTGTTATCTACTGGTTCTGCCAAAGGAAGTTTTCACATGCTTGGGGTAGTTCCCCCCCACCCCCTGCCGCAACTCACTGAAGGGTTCGAGACCCCTTGGTTACCCTCGACATGGGTTGGCCTGTCTGCCAAAACAGTTTATCTGGCTGTGGTCACTGCGCATGCTACAACTTGTTAGAGCACAAGTGAGAGTTGGGTGAATTCAGGTGGACACCAAAGGCAGAAAGCAGCCCTCACCCCAGAGGTATTAGTGTCGCTTTGACTCCAACATAGTGATGTCATTTTGATCCTCTTTGAGCATGAAGGACAATAGCCAACCAACTCTGTTACCATTTCATAATTGGGGGTATGGTGAAGGTGGGTTCTCAAAGATTATGGCAACAGGGGACAAATTCTAGCGGGTCCTACTAAGCTGGGAAACCTTCGGTTAGGAGCTTGGAGATAAATTGGATGTCATTGTGCAAGGTTCAGAGAAGTTCATCACCAGGATGACCGTAGGCTGGTAAATTTGTCAACAATAACATTTCCTGAAGGCCTCCTCTTAAGTCATATGTGATGCTCTTCAGTGAAGGGAGGGCCCATAGCAATGAAAATACAGATCCTTGACAAGTATAAGATACTGTGTATCATAGTGATCTATGGCTGTTTTTTCCCCACGATACTATTAGTTCCATAAGGGCAGGGACCCTAAATTTCTAAACTTTCTATCTTCCTCAACATCTAGCATAATATTTTCTATACAGCAGGTGCTTAGTCAATATTCGTTAAATTAACCCTTTTACTGCATCCCTTTGGTCTTGCTTTAATCTGTGCCTGCGGTAAAACTTTGCGTATGTGTTTGTATTTGTGTGTATAACTGTTTCATGTCTCATTGAATGAAAAGATGCCCAGTGTCACCAGCTGTGCCTTGGGCATTGCCATTCATCTGATGACCTCAGAACAGTAATTAGTCTGTGCAGTGAAGTGCTGTTCACAGCAAAGCATGGTTCTGCAAATAGCAGAAGGAACAAGGGTACCAAAGGGAACCAAGAAATTGTCAGCTGTTTGGAATCTATGTTTGATGGGGGATTAAGGCATTTCTCTCTTTCTGAACTCAATCCTCAACTTCTACCAATATACTTCCTTCTTTTTCTTTCCATTAAATTTGCAATTCATTAGCTCACTAAATACTGTCTGCCTTCTGAAAGAGATACTGCCACTAATGAAGAGACCAGTTTACTAAAAAGGATGGATTTAGGTCTTGCAGAGAATGGAGTTCATTACGTACCTGTTGTTCGCCACTGGTATATCTTCAGGCAGAATTATAACAACACATTTTCCAAAGAGGGCCCCATGTCGCTGGGAACACCCAAAGCTTGACATTCACTTCAACTTCAGTGTAGATTGTCACCGAGAGCCTATTTCTATCCCTTATTGTGAAGTCACAAGCTCGTGGCCTAGTGATAGGCCTGCTAAAGCTCATCATTTGTAAGGGAAATGCTGCTTCATGATCACTTCTCTTGTTTCATAATAGCTCAGCAGGACCTTTGCTTGATCAAGACCCCTCTGCAATATATTGAGTCAGCATCCATTTTGAACCTAAATGTCCCAGAGGTGGGGAACTTTCAGCCTCCAGGCCACATGTGGCCCTCTAGGTCCTCCAGTGTGACCCTTTCACTGAATCTAGACTTCACAGAACAAATCCCCTTAATAAAAGGATTCGTTCTGTAAAATTTGGACTCAGTCAAAAGGCCACATCTGAGGACCTAGAAGGCCACATGTGGCCTGGAGGCTGCAGGTTCCCCACCCCATGCGCTAGACTCTAGCCCATGTCCTACATCCCTCTTTAGTTTTATACTAATAACTACTTGGGCCAAATTTACAGGCAAAACTTTTCATTTAAAATTTCTATGTCTCACATGATATCGATTTGGGACTAAACAATACACAGTAATGTCAATAGTGACTTAACTTAATCAATTTGCCTTCATACAAGGACTTCCAGGGCCCTGCTCCCTATCCCGTCATGCAGCGAGCCTCCACAATTTCCTCCCACTATAGAAAGTCCATTTTTACTGAGATTGGCATATGATTTTCATGGTTAATCTCTATTTCCTAATGCTTGGCTTATTTCAGCATTGACTAACTTCCCTGTGAGACAAGTTAATCTTAAATTGCATTAATAGAAGTATAGTAACGAGATGAAGGTGGGAGGGGCACGTGCTATCAGTCCCCAGGTACTCCCCAGAATATGGTATTTTCAAGTATCTGAAGGGCAGTCAGGTAACAGAGAAATTAGCTTTGTTCTGCTTGGCCCTTGAGGGCAGATCTAGGAACAATGGGAACACACCTAGCTACAAAAAGGCAGGTTTCTGCTGCGTGCAAAGAAAAGCTTCCTAACAATTAGGGTAGACTAAAGAGGAATGGAATGCTTCAAGAGTTCATCACTAGAGGTCTTTAAAGGAAGACCTGATAGCCAATTACCAGGGATGCTGTAGAGAGGATTCTTGTTTGCATAAATGTTAAGTTAGACAATCTCTGATGTCCCTTCCAACTCCAAGATTCTATGGGTTTGGTTTTTGGGTTTGGGGGGGGGCAGAGCTTGTCAGGTCACATCTAGGATGTTGTACTCAGTCCTGGTATTTTTTTTGGAAGGACATTGCCAAACCGAAGAGTGTCAAGGAAAGGGCTATAAATTATAATTCACATTTACACAGCGCTTTAAGGTTTAAAAAGTACCTCCCCATTCACAACCTGGTGAGGTAAGTAGTGTAAATATTATTATACCCATTTTGCAGATGTGGAAGCTAAGGTCCAAAGAAGCTGTGATTTGTCCATGGTCACGTAGCTGTTTAAGTATGGGAATTAGAACTCAAACCCAGATCTCCTAACTCCAGATCCACTGTGCTTTCCCTGACACTTAAAGGATTAATAGTGTTCTAGTAGGTTCCAGTGTATAAAGAATTCTTAGCTCTTTCGATATTTTACATTTCATTGGTGGTAATATCATCATTATCTATTCTAGTATTTCCTGATCTTTTTCAGTTTACTTTCTGGGCCACAGCAGGTATGCTGGCCCGGCTTTCCAAGCCTTCTGTCCAGCCAGCCATCTACATTCATCCTCAACTTTATATCACACAAATACACCAATCATCTTCCATCCACATGACAATTACTGCACTGCAAATCAGAACTGGTATGTCTAAGCCTAATTGCAAAGAACCCCAGACCATTTTCAGACCCAAAATGTCAAATCACTAGGTACCATAGGAGCAGCAAAATGCTGCAGCAGGCAGAGTTGTTGTTGTTGTTGTTGTTGTTGTTGTTGTTGTGATTTTTGCCCCTTTATATTCCTTAAGAAACCTGTGTTCACTTTTTGAGAATGTACCAACAGCATCTTCCAACCCTCTATGCTCGGGGAAAAAGTTCCCCCTTCATTAAAATATCTTCTCCAATTTGACTTTGGCGAATTGTGAGTATACCCTAGTATCAGGAAGAATTAACACAACCCAAATCTTTTTTCCTCACCTGGAGCTCTCTTTCCTTAAGGAAATTATTAGAGACTGTCTCTCTCTCTGGCAATGTGTCCTTATTTCAAAATCTCTTTTAGTCAGACAAAAATAAGAATTGGCAGATGTGATAACTACCCTTCATGAGTTCAAGTCACAGAGCTCAGATGGAACTACATTCTTGGGTCCTAAAAAAACTGGCAGATGTGATTGCTGTCTGTGGGCTTGGAAAAACTGTGAGGAGGGAGAGAGGTGAACATAACTAGAGAAGAGCAAATGTCCCGGTATTCAAAAAAAGGGAATAGAGTCTAGTCTCCAAACTGTAGGGCCAGTGACCTTGACTTCCAATTCCTGGCAAAATTCTAGAGCAGATTATTAAAGGAATGGTTAAAGGAATGGTTGATGCACATCTGAAAAAGGAAGCAGTGATTTCAAAGACCCAACATTGCTTCACATAACAGATCATGCCAGGATGACCTCATGGCCTTTTTGGACAGAGTTCCTACGGGTTCATTCAGAGGAATTTTGTAGGTATCTGTCTTCTGGGACCACATTGGACCAAAGCTTTCATGTTAATCTGGTACACAAGCTGCAGAAATGGAAGGCAAAGCACGTACCACTTAACAGTTTGTTTTCTTTTAAGGATCCAGGCAGCCCAAACATGTTTATAAGCTTACTGATCATCCATGTGGGACCTCCCTCCATGAATACAAACTATAGCCTCTCCGAGCCTTCACATTTAGTCTGATTCTAATGCATGCTTTCCCATAAATCCTCCAGAGATTATCTACCTAATTGTGGAGGCCTTCCTCTTGTTCTTTGAATGTCTTGGGGATAGCAGTGTACAAACAGGGCTACCTGAAGGGCTATCCAGATGTCGTCTCCAATTTTTGATAGATGAGCTATACCCTTCTTTTTGCATCCATCCATATCCTCAGTAGTATCTCTTCCACAGCTTCTCCCACACAAATCTGTCTCCTTCACTTAAGTGCTGTTGTCTGCTTATGCCTACTGTGTGGCTTTCCATTATGCTCTGTGTTACTTGTAATAAATACATTTTAAAATTCAATAAGCAAAAGTTACAGAAACAAAAGCACGTCTAACTGACTACACCTATAGAAAACCATCTACAAGGAATATGTTTTGTGAATTTGACTAGACCTTCAGCTCTACCTTAGGACTGTGTATCATAGTAGGAAAAGCACTGAGCCTGGTTAAAGTCAGGCGAGACCTGGGTTCAAATTGTGACTTTAACAGCTGTAGTCCCATGAATGAGTCGCTTAACCCCATTAAGTCTCCCTTTCCACATGTTTAAAGAAAATGGCACAGGGAGTAGGAGAGATACAACAATGCCTGTAGCAATAGCAATAATAACAATAGCTAACATTTATGTAGTGCTTACTATATTTCAGGTACTATGCTAAGTGGTTGAAAATCATTATTTCATTTGACCCTTACAACAACCCTGATTATTCCCATTTTACAAATGAGGATATTGAGGCAAACAGAAGTTAAGTGAATCACCCAGGGTCACACAGCTAGTAAGTGTCTCAGGCTGAATTTGAACTCAAGTTTTCCTGGCTCTAGGTTTAGCATTCTATCCACTGTACCACCTAGCTGCCCCTAATACCTTCCTCAAAGGGCTGTTGTGAGGATCAAACAAAGCATGTATACACTACTTTGTAAACTGGAAAGCACTGTAGCAATATCAGGAATTATCATCTCTGGGGAAAGCGAGGGCTCTGAATGGGCTATTGGGGAGTTGGCCCCACCATCTACCTTGGATAAATGTGAAACTTCAAGCAGCCTTGAATGCAAAGATTAGTTTGGACCTCCTTGTATAACTTGTAAGTTAATGTAATCTGTAAAAAGCAGTAGAAACACTTCCAAATTTCATGAAAGAGAATACTATAATTAGGAATTTAACTTAACTTAGAAAACAAAATTGTTTTCAGAGGGAGGGATTTGAGAGGACTTAATTATGACTACTTAGATTTAATTGGCTGTACTGGGCCTGGGGATTACCCTCTCGTGTAATTTACATATCCATATGGCAGACAGATTTGTAGGAAAGTTGTAGCACCTGGGACAACATTTAGCAAATATAAAAGAACTAAAAACGACTATACATAAATATAGAACAAGAAATAGGATGGATTAGATATATTTTAAATTAATAAGTATCTGTTAGGATTAAAAACTTAAAATTGGAAAGGACTCATTTTATAGATGCAGAAACTGAGGCCTTGTGAATTGCCTAATGTCAAACAAGAAGGAAGGCAGGAAGGAAGGAAGAGGGAAAAAGTATTCATTAAGTACCTACTATGTGCTAGGCACTTTACAAATATCATTTCATTTGATCATCCCAACAACCCCCAGAGGTAGATGTTGTTATGACCCCATTTACAGTTGAGGAAACTGAGGCACAGTGGTAAAGTGACTTGCCCAGAGTCACACAACTAGTAACTGATGCCATATTTGAACTCAGATCTTCCTGACTCTTAACTGTCACCTAGATTCCGCAAGTAGTTAGTGGCAGATTTAGGATGACCCCAGGTTCTCTTACTAAATCCAGTACTTTCCACTGAACTACACTTCCTCAAGCGGCATTAATCTAGTTTATAATTTCTCCTCTTTAGTGTAGGCATTGCTAGGTGTCTCTTTCTTTATGTTGTTACAGGGAATCATTTTATAACATTTGTAAAAGACAAAACTACAATATGAACTCTTAAAAGGGAACAGTACAACTGAACTTTAAACCAATGTCATATTTCATCTGCTTTATGTCATCAATAATCAATTAACAAGCATTTGTTAAGCCCTTACAATATGTTCCAGGAGAACAGGGATTGACTGACTCTTATCTTTCTTGGTTTCCTCAACACTTAGCACAGTGCCTGGCACACAGTAGGTGCTTAATAAATATTTATTGACAATACAAAGACAAAAATCGTCCTTGCTCTTGAGAACCTTACATTCTAATGGAGGGAGACAGTTGTAGAAGGAAATAGTTTGCATCAAGAATTCTTAATGGAAAAAAAAGTTCTCATTTAACACTTGGGGCCCACCTACAAGACCTAAGCCATCAGTTGACTTGGAGCCAAGCAATGGAGACACCCATTTGGGGGCCGCTGTGTCATTTGGCGATGTCACATTCACAAGTGACCTTGGTGAGTCAGATGCTTTATACCAACTACTTTGAGTTTGAGCTTACTCTCTCTGGGGACCGAGGTGATCAGGAGAAGAGAGAGCCTCCAGCTGTGAGTAGAGCAGTGCTTCAGTTCTTACTGCATCTTCTCAGTAAATATCTTTTTGTAAAAAGGTAATCTGTCACATTGTTGTTTATTGGGGTGCTATTCACTGAATCTGCCAGTGATACATAGGAGACACTAATTGTAACTGGTGACTGACCTTGGGGAGAACACACCAGCTATCCTTTGGGGATCTGACTTGGTATGCAGGGAATCGGGCTAAGAACTCTCAGTCTTACTACTAATCTCTTTTTACAAAGAGTTTATCAATATATCTAATTTTTATATTGTCTAGGTTTCTTCCATATCCCTCTCCCTCTGTGTTCTTTAGAGAGCCATCCCTTACGACAAAGAATTTTTTTAATAGAGGAAGAAGAGAAAAATTCAGCACAACCAATCAATACATCAAGAAAAGCTGACATTACAGGCATTGTTCTACACCTGTTGACCTCCAACCTTTGCGCAGCAGTAGAGTGTCATCTCATATCTCTTTGTGCCAGGCTTGTTCTTTTTTCCCTAAGTAATTTTTAAATTAATCTATCCTTGCCCAGCATTCCTCCATTGAGTAAATAAAAAATACATAAATCCCTCAATACCAATCTACATAGTCCAGCAAAATAAATTTGCATATTAGCCACTTCTGAAAATGTAGGTTTCTTTCTACATTTTAAGTTCATCACTTCTTTGTCAGGAAATGGATGGCATGCTTCCTTTTCATCCTTTTGGATTTGTGGTCTATCGTTGTGTCGATCAGAGTTCTAAAGTCTTTCAAGTTTTTCTCTATAATGTAGTTACCACCGATAAATTATTCTAGATGAGCTCACCTTGCCCTAAATCAGTTAATAAAGATTTTTTTCTCATTTCTTCTGAGATTGTCCATTCCATAATTTATTATGGTAGAATAATATTCCATTACGTGTGTATACCACAACTAGTTCAGCCATTTCCCAATAGGTAGTCATTCCCCTAGTTTATGATTTTGGGTTACCACAAAAAAGCAGGTATAAATATTTTTATGCATGCACATCTTTTTCCTCCTCTTCTGATTTCTTTGAGCTATAGACTTAGTAGCTGGGTCAAAGAGTTTGCATAGTTTGGTAACTTTCTTGGCAGAGTTCCAAATTGCTTTCCAGAGTGGTTAGACCAATTCACAACTCTGCCAACAATATACTAATATGTTTGTTTTCTTTCAGACTCTTCACCATTCGTCATTTTCCCTTTTTGCCATCTTTGCCAGCCTGATGGTGTGAGGTAGCTCAAAGTTGGTTTAATTTGCATATCCCTAATTATTAGTGACAGATCATTTTTATGATTCTTGACAGCTTAGATTTCTTCCTTGAAAATTGCCTGTTTATGTCCATTTGTCTATTGGGAAATGGCTCTTAATCTTAAACATTAGAGTCAGTTCCTTATGTATCACCAATCTTGTTCTTGTAATTTCCCAACATTCACTTGGAAATGTTTTGTAGTTGTTTTTTTCTGTCTACATTGTTTTAGTAATTGTGAATATTGTTTTCCTGGCTTGGCTTATTTTACTTTGCTTCGATTCATAGGAACCTTTCCATGCTTCTATTTATGTTCATCATTTTTACAGCATAATAATATTCCATCACATTCACGTAACACAGTTTGTTTAGCTATTCCTCATTCTTAAAGATTCCTTTCAAAACTTGAGGCCTACTAACTGCTATTGAATATGTGTTTGCTAAGCATATGAGATCATGAGAGAAGCTGATCATCTTTGTAATTAGTTTTTCAGAACCTGAGAAGTAGCTACTAAATGACACCTCCATTCAGAGTCATGGTGGTGTTAGGTATTTTCTGATCAGATTAAAAGGTATAGACAAGCTTTTCACTCAAGAATATACCAATGCAATGAAACTTATCTCTGTCTGTGTACATAGGACTCTGAAACAAGCAGTTAGTCAACTAATGAATCAATCCATATGACTGAACTGATAGGTCAGTCAGTCAACAAACATTTATTAAGCACCTACTATGTACATGCCAGGTACTGTGTTAAGTTCTGGGGATAGAAATAAAGGCAAGAGAAACTCTACCAGTCCCTTTTCTTAAGGAACTCCCAATCTAATGGGGAAAACCACATGCAAACAACAATGTACAAACAAGATACAGAGAGCCTAATTTGGAGATCATCTCTAAGGGAGGGCACTAAAATTAAGAAGGACCGGGAAAGGCTTCTTACAGAAGGTAAGAATTTAGCTGAGCTTTGAAGAAAGCCAGGAGGCTGAGATGAGAAGGGAGGGAGTTCCAGACATGGGAGATAGCCAGTGAAAATGCATGGAATAGAGAAGTGGATTATCTGTATTTGAGAAACAACAATGAGGAAGCCAGAATTACTAGATCTCAGAGTATAGGGAGGGGAGTAAGATGTAAGTTGATGGTGCCAAAGACTTTAGTGGTAAGAACGTTCTTTTCTGGGTCTTCAATAGTAGAGGCTTTTGAGGGGGCAGCTATTGCAGCAAGTGCAGAGGCAGTTGCCGTTCTGACTCTCCATGGGAGCTGTTCTCTATGATGACTACAGAGATCCAGTTGGAAGCAGGGCTCTTTGTTTCACCTACCTTTTAGTGGCAGGTGGTGATATTGAGGATGGCAGGCCCCTTCTGCACAAAAATTGTTATCCTCTGTGATGGTTGTAGAGGCAGGGCTGGTGTTCTGAGTGGGTACTGCTATTTCCAGAGCTCTTGGGTTCAAGGTCCTGGGCTTTCTCCACTGAGATCTAAGAGGCAACAGATAAGGTGGTAGTAATGATTTGGCCTGTCTGGCACATGCTATTTTCTGTCTCACCCTCAGAATGTCATGCTGCTTCAGGGAACGGCCTAAAAGTGTCAGTAGGGAGCAAAGTGTGTACTTAGCCCACCTCCAGGCCCTGTGAGTCAGGAGAAGTAGGAGCAGAGTACAACTGGGTACTTAGAATTTTCTCTGTGAAATACTTAGATGCAATAGGATCCTAGATTTAGAGCTGTCAAGGGCCTTAGGGGCCATCTAGTTCCCCCCTCCCCCCAGCCCTTGTTTTACAGATGAGGAAACTGAGGCTCAGAGAGATTAAGTGACTGACCAAGGTTACAAAAGTAGTTAATGGCAGAGCCAGGACTCAAGCCCACATCCTGGAAATCTAGCACTACATTATAGTAGGCAGCCTCCAAGCACACTAAGGGAGAGAGGGTAGAGAAAGAAAAGAAGAAGTCCCAGGATGGATCCTTGAAGTATAACCACCTTTCAGAGGCAGGAGATGAACAGTATAAAATAATTTCTTGTAGTTTCATTGGTATGGCACTGAATAAGTAAATTAATTTAGGTAGATTTGTCATTTTTATTATATTAGCTTGGCCTACCCACAAGCAAGTGGCGTTTTTCCAATTATTTAGATCTGACTTTATTTGTGTGAAAAGTGTTTTATAATTGTGCTCATATAGTTCTTGGGTTTGTTTTGGCAGATAGACTCTCAAATATTTTATAATGTCTACAGTAACTTTAAATGGAATTTTTCTTTCTATCTCTTGCTATTGGTCTTTGTTAGTAATATGTAGAAATGCCGATGATTTATGTGGGTTTATTTTATATCCTGCAACTTTGCTAAAGTTGTTTATTATTTCAGGTAATTTTTCACTTGATTCTCTAGTATTCTGTAAGTATGTCATCATATCATCTTCAAAGAGTGATAGCTTTGTTTCTTCTTTGCCTGTTCTAATTCCTTCCATTTCTTTTTCTTTTATTGCCAAATCTAACATTTCTAGAACCCTATTGAATAACAATGGTGATAATGGACATCCTTGTTTCACACCCCCCCCCCCCCCCCCCCCCCCCCCCCCCCCCCCCCCCCCCCCCCCCCCCCCCCGTAAACCAGCAAAAGAAACTGAGATTGAATGGTCAGGTAGATAGGAGAAGAACCAAAGAGAATAGTGTCGTGTAAGCCAAGAGAAGAAAGTGTTCTTTCTGGAACCAACACAGCCTGCTTAATAAATGTTTGCTGAATGAATAAGTGATGAATCCCTTAAAGTCACCTTTTTTGGGTCATGGGCCCCTTTAGCAATCTGGTAAAGCCTATGGACAGACCCAATCTCAGAACAATTTGTTTTTGTAAATTAATAATTGAAGGAAATACTAAAATTCATTTGGAGCAGGGCTGTCCAATCTTAGGTTTTTATTGAAACAATAGACAATATATTTTGATTTGCCTGTCTAGTGAGAGCTCTGTGGCTGCTCAGCTTCGTTTACTAAAGTATTTATGTAAATTTCTATGCTTGTAGGCAGGCTGCATAAATCGCGCTGCAGGCCATATTTTGGACAGCCCTGATTTAGAGGTTACCCATCCAAGTTCACACCCCTGAAATATATCCATGGGTTCTTTGGATTGAGAATGCCTTCTTTCAATTGTGAGCCAGCCCAGTGCATTTGGGAATGTATTTGCAATCTTGTCCATGACTAGCTCTCCACATTACTTGCCAAATTGTAGTGGTGTGGAAGAGGTGAAGCCCTAACTTACTACCCATCACAATGGTGGGCCTATCAGTGGAGGTTGTGTGCATAAACCTAGAGAAAAGCATGCTATAATTTTGGAACCTACTGGTAGGTGCTTTCCTTTTATGTCACAGAACCCACAGGTCTCTCTCCAGCAGGAATTGCCCTCTGGGTTCTTCCTCTTGTCTTCAACACAGTTCCTAAATGTGGACAGAGCCATTAATGTCAGGCAGATCTGCCTCCTCTAGTCTCTATTTAGAGGTCACTCTGCTGTTGGCCTGAATCTCTGAATGTGTTTCCTCTACCCTATGACCCCAAGTCCCAGGGGCTGGAGCTCTGTTCAAGGATGTGAGGCCCTGTGTTTGCTCCCTTCCTGATCCTACCCTAACTGCCCCACTCCATGTCCCAAGACACCCACTAAATGAATATGAATCTTGCAAGAAAGATGGGCCACCAGTAGAGAGGGGTGCAAGGGATATATTTCTTTTTTTTTCTTTTTTTTTATAAATTTTATTTAATATATTTAGTTTTCAGCATTGATTTTCACAGGAGTTTGAATTACAAATTTTCTCCCCATTTCTACCCTCCCCCCCACTCCAAGATGGCATATATTCTAGTTGCCCTGTTCCCCAGTCTGCCCATCTGTCACCCCACTACCCTCCCATCCCCTTTTCCCTTCCTTACTTGTAGGGCAAGATAAATTTCTATGCCCCATTGCCTGTGTATCCTATTTTCTTGTTGCCTGCAAAAACTTTTTGTTTTTGTTTTTGAACATCTATTTGTTAAAACTTTGAGTTCCAAATTCTCTCCCCTCTTCCCTTCCCACCCACCCTCCCTAAGAAGTCAAG
>CM053628.1:8707267-8758261 GCA_028646595.1 Phalanger gymnotis
GAGTTCTATGTTCCACGCTTGGGGGGATGCGCCAGCTCTACCTCACCAGCACTCCTCTTTCCCCAAGAACCCCCAACCAGGACTGGACTTAGATCTTCAGCAGGCTCTTCACTCCTGCTCTGATCTGCCACTTAATTCCTCCCACCAGGTGGGCCTGGGGCCAGAAGCAACAGCAGCTGTAGTTCTGTAGCTGCCCCACCTCCACTGCCCCCAGGGGCAGTGGCTGAACCGCAAACTCCCTGTCCCCAGAGGCTTTTCCCACTAACCTACTCTGTTGTCTTTGGTGTTTGTGGGTTGAGAAGTTTGGTAACTGCTGCAGCTCACTGACTCAGGGCACTAGGGCATGCTCCACCCAGCTCCTGGTCTGGTTGGTCTGTGCCGCCCACGCTGGGCTCTGCTCTGCTGAGCTCCACTCCCCTGTGCTCCCAGCTCTGTGCGGGATAGACCTTGCCCAGAGACTATCCAGGCTGTCCTGGGCTAGAGCCCTGCTTCCCTCTGTTACCTGTGGGTTCTGCAGTTCTAGAATTGGTTCAAAGCCATTTTTATAGGTTTTTGGAGGGACTTGGCGGGGAGCTCACACTAGTCCCTGCTTTCCAGCTGCCATCTTGGCTCCACCCCCAAGGGATACATTTCTACTAAAGAGGAGAAGGAGTGCCTTTTGAAATGTCTAAAGTTTAGAGGAATTTGTAGAATATGGGGCAGGCCTCTCAAGTGGCCCAGTGGAATTGGGATTAGGTGATGGCTTAGCTTTGCCTGGGGAACTATAGAGCTGATTAGAATGGTGGTGAGAACCTAACAGGAGGTAGTATGAGCAAGCTGCTTTCCCTTTCTCAATCAACTAATCCACAAACATACATTAAGCACCTACTATGTGCCAGCCACTATACTAAGTGCTAGAAATATAAACACAAAAATGCAGAGTCTTTGGCCTGAAGAAACTTACATTCTGTGAGAGAGGGAATATGTACATATGTAAATTTACTCAAATAAAAAGTAATTGAGGGGGAGCTAACAGGTTGGGGTGCCAGAAAAGGCCTCATGTAGAAATGTGTGCTTGGTCTGAGCTTTGAAGGAAATTAGGGATTCTAAGAGGCAAAGGTGAGGCATGAGTATTTTCTAGTCACGGGGATCACCTGTGCAAAGACACAGAGATGGGAGATGAGGTGCTGTGTGTGAGGAACAGCAAGGACAATCTAGCTGAACCTTAGCATGCATGAAAGGGAGTGATAAAATGGGCTGACCAAACTCGGGACCCAATACAACAGAAGGTAGATGGCTGTGGAGTCTTCCCTTCGCAAAACTCAGCCTATACAACTGAACAATTCCAGACCCATAAAAACAAATGATAAGATGGACTTTCCTCCTCTTGGGGAAGAGGTGTGTGCTCCGAGTATGATGCTTGATCAGGGAGTTTTATGTAACCCTAGTCTCAAAGCCCGTTGGTATGGAATTCTCTCCTCATTGGTGGAGATGAATGTCCTGCCCTTCATGAGGAGTGGGCCAGAACCAGCTAGAGGGAGAGAGTTTCACTGTTGGCAAGCCTCTTGGAGATTCTTCAAGTGCTCCAAGTGTTGTGTTGAGTCTCTTTGGGTGCTTCTGGCTTCCAGCTTTGAGAGGGAAGGTGGATGAGGCTGACCTCACTTCAGGGTGCTAAAGGAAAAGACTCAGGGAAGACGTGAGAGGAGCTGGCCTTCTTCCCAGCTAGCTACAGTAGAGACGGAGGAGTTTCCCCTTGGGTGGGATCCAGGACTCTCTCACTTGATTGAGCTGTTATCTCATTCCTAATGAGAGAGCTCCTTCATCCTGTATTGTTTGATATATATCCTCCTAGGTATATCTTCTCTGGTTTCTGTTTTGCTATAATTTGGAGAAATAGATTCCTTGGCTATTCGCTATGTATGTGTGTGGTTGTGTGTGTGTGTGTGTATGTGTGTGTGTGTGGTTGTGTGTATTGAGGAACTGGTATTTTGTAGAAAAGCAGTTAAGCCATGGATATAGAGCTTGGGGTCCTTTCTCCATTAATGAACAATGATCAGAAGTTAAACTGAACCCGATCATATCCCCTAGACTAACAATAGATAAGGGACCAGATAGAAATAATTCTATCCCAGGACCCCCAATATCTGAAGAAAGGAAAGTAGCCTCTGGCTCCAACTTCCTGCTTCTCCTGACAGGAATTAAAATCTCCCTTGAAGAAGGGGTGTGGGAAAGAAGAGGCTAGAGTAGAGATATCTGTCCTGCCTCTCTTCAAGCCACCAAATGATTCCCCCAAGCTATAGGCCAGGTTCAGCCCTTGCTACACATAGGACCTTGCCACATTTATTTCACTGGGGTTTTTTGGTTGTGTTTTATTTTCCTAGGAGAAGGTTCAGTGAGGGAGGTCATCTCAAGAAACGACTCTGATGTAAAGAACAAAAAGCATCAATACAACATTTTAAAAAATGAACTAAATCTATAGAGGCTTGGATCTTCCTATACTAATATGCTCCTCTTTGACACTGAGCATAATTTTTATAGAATTCACTTTGTTTCCCATTTGATCCTCGTAACAACTCTTCAAAGAGGTCCTTTGCTGTTGTTGTTGTTCATTTGTTTCAGTCACGTCTGACTGTTTGGGACCTCATCTGGGCTTTTCTTGTCAAAGATGGGTTGAAACTGAGGCAAACTGGGTTAAGTGACTTGCCCATGGTCACATAACTAGAAGTGTCTGAGGCGGGATTTGAACTCAGGAAAATGAGTCTTCCTGACTCCCCATGCCACTTAGCTGCCCGTGAAGTAAGTGATAACTGGAGATAATCTGAAGTGGAGGTAGGTGGGGCAATGTGAGATAAATAAAAGGATGTGGTTTCCTTGGGGAGATGCACTCTGAATTACGAACAGTAAATGTACATGTAGCACAAGTATTTAACTCAATTTGAGATTCCCATGGGTTACTAAGTTAAATGTAGAGGGTCAAACTCCCATATCTTACTTACTTTGCTAAACAGACCAATCAGGATCCATACATCAAATAACAGTTTTTACTTGGGATAGAATATCAAAGTAAAGCAGTGAGACATTAAACAAAAGAATCATTCTCAGCCCTCCCCCAGCCTGCATGTGAGGGAAGGTGTAGACTTCAGAGATAGCAGTTGAAAGACTTCTTCCTTAGTCAATCAAGCAAGCATTTATCAAACACTTTATTTGTGCCAGGGCACTGTGTAGGTGCTGGAGATAAGAAGGCAAAAATCAAATAGTCCTTTCCTTCAAATAGCTTGCAGTAGGGGTGTGGGTGTGAGTGGGGGATGGGAGGAGCCCAAATGTACGAATGTTTATATGAAATAAACACAATAAATGCAAGATAATTTGAGGGGATGAGACACTAGCAACTAAGAGGATAAGGAAAGGTCACATATGGGAAGAAGTATTTGAGCTGAGCTTCAAAGGAAGCTAGGGATTTGAAGAGGAAGAGGTGAGGTGGCAGCTCATCCCAGGCATGGGGTCAACCCTTACAAAGGCCCTGGGACAGGAAATGGAATGCAATGTGTGAAGAGCAGCAAGAAGGCCATTGCTACCACTCCAGGAAAAGTGTCATCAGTCCTTTAGTGAGATTGCATGAGCCAACATGCTCCAGGCCAAATCAACCAATTTTTGGCTCTGTTGTTACCCCGCCTCACAACTGTGACTGGGTTAACTGGAAAAAAATGGCCAATCAGACAGCTACTGGACCGCCAGATTTGTCTTCCTTTGTGGAAGGTCCCCAGCCCTTACTTCTAGCTAAGTTAGGACTGAATTCTACTTTTCTTTGTCTTAAAGTATAGGCTGTATCCCTCCCACACTGTCATTGCCTCCTGCTAAGACTTTCTGAGGTTGTGTCTCCAGCTCCCATCATGCCCCCCCCATCCTGGTAACTAGCACTGGGCCATGCAGATGACCTTGAAGTCCCAGTAAGCCTAGGAAGGCACTAGAAACACAGAAAGGGGAAGGGCAAGGGCCAATGGCCTTTTCCAGCATTCTTGCCTTCAGGCAAGCCTCATGTCCCTATCACATGCAAGTGAATTTTTACAATACCCAAATGGAAACATTATATTATACCAGATACTGTGCTTTAGGATGGTAGTTCTAGAACTAGAAGGAATTCAGAGGTCACTGTATCTTTATCTCTCATTTTACAGATGGGAAAATGCAGCCTAGAGGGGCAAAGTGATTTGCCAGGGTCTGCTAAGATTTGAATTCAGTTACTCTGACACCAAATCCAATGCTCTTTCTCATCTTTGACCCTGTATGCCCAGTAGAGGACACAAGTGACCAGAAATGGAGGCTAGACAAATCAAGCATGACAGATGGATGTTACATTAGTGCTTACTAAATAGTGAAAGAATCAGGCTTTTCTTTCTTTTCTTTTTTTTCAATTGGAGGAAAAGGTGAGAGTGAGAGAAAACAAATACTTGTTAATTGGGAAAAAACCTGCAAACTAAAAAAAAAACCAATCAGAACATACCTGCCAGGGGTTGGCTAGCTCTTCTTTGGAGAACATACAAGGAAACTGATGGAAGGAGAAGGCTTGGATGAGTCACTATAAGCACTGATGAAGGAAGAAGATGAAAGATCTATTAAAGTATTGAAATACACTTTTCAGATTTGGGGCTTTTTACATCTTGATTTTAAAAAGCATCCAACTTTCTTAACTGGTGATTATCTAAAGCAGCATACATTTTGTAAAGGAAAGTCAGCTTAGCATCACTGGGAGAGGGAACTTGTTCATATAACATACAGGGTGTTAGCCCCATTAATATTTGGGATTTAAGGACAATTTAAGGACAAGCTTGCTTACAGTATTGGAGGTAAGAAGGTAGAGGGAAATTGAGTTACATCTCCTTCTCTGATATTCCTTTGAATGAAATGTAGTAAGAACTGAACCCCTGGAGACATGGTAGATTAGTGGTCAATGGAAAACTGTGGGAAAGACGAAGATATGTAGGATTCCCTGACTGAAGTTAATATGCCCTTTAGCACTAAAATGAGAATATTTCATTACCACTCAGACCTCCTGATTTCTTTGATCAGCTTTGTTCTTGATCCAAGAGACCTTAAATGGGCCCTACTGAGATCTCTCTTGGGGAAGTCTTCAGGCAGAGTGCCTGGGAGACCACTTGGCATAGTGGGCATTCTTTTTCAGTAATGGGTTGGATTAAATGGCTGCTGAGGTCCCTTCTAACTCCCAAAATCCAGGATTCTGTAATTTCATGAAAATAGAGTTAGTACAAAATTCTCCATGAAGTGCAATTTATGTGATAACTGTGGTCAAAAAGCCCAAAATAACTAGTTATAAAAGAAATCGTTTAAAAATTAAGATGTAAAGTGTCTTTTCAATTGGAGTTTAAATCTGGCAGTATTTCAAAGACTATAAATGGAAACCTTGGTAACAGATGCAAAAAATTCTACAAAGACTTAAATATGAAGACATGTTCCTTATATTTAGCCTTTCCATTGTGAGATCATAAAAACCACATTGTTATCAAAATTAAATACCAAAGAAGAATCTGTGCCAAAGGAGCCCATAAAACTAACCACTAACCTGCCCTTCCTGCTGTTAACTTTAGAATATTCTGATGTCCATACAAGGCTGTTACCCAGACTCCCCCTCATTACTGTCATGGCATTACAACAAATACAATCATGTAAAATGCTAAATCTATACAATGTCTACATTGCCATGAAACTCTCAATTTTTATGAAGACAAACTGGTGGCAAAAAGTGCATGTTCATTCAACAAGTATTTATTGAGCACCTACTATGTGCAAAGCACTGTGGAGGATTCAAAGCACAAGATATAGCCCCTGCCCTAATTAAGGAGTTTACAAACTAGTTGAGAGCTTAAGCCATATCAACATGAAGAGTTATTAACAGTACAAGGTACTGTACAATTAAATATGCCAATTGAGGAGTCTGAGTAATAAGAATATTGTATATACTCTTGGTCTGGTTTAGAAAATAGTGTCTAAGAAATTTTAGGGAAACTTGTGATATTTGTTATCACTTTATAAGTTTGAGTTTCTGATACTAATACCAGAAGATGTTTCTTCTCTACTGGGTACTTTGTCTGCAATTAAGGTAAGCTCCCGCTAGGTAGACAGTAGGGCCATGGTTATGGTCTTATGATGCAATCAAACAGACTCTCCATTGGCATAGTTTAATGAGTCAAAGACAATAGCTGCACAAAATTATTCATTTTTAAATCAAAAATATAATTCCCTATTGAAATATCTAAAGATAAATATTTACCAACCACCATATTTATTAAAATAAAATGCTTGGAGAAAAACCAAGAAATAGGATCATCCCAGTACAATAAATGTTTATTAATTAATTGGTTGATTCTATTTGTTAACCATACTGTTAAGAGGCTTGGTAGGGGACAAATGCACAATTAATGACTTAAATGAGATCTTTGGGTCATCCATGGGTTTCAGTTCATTTCAATTCACCAAATATTTATTAGATGCCTATTATATACGGCATTATGCTAGGTACCCAGGATTCAAAGACAAAATAAGTTCTTGACCTCAAGTGACTTAGAATTTGACAGGGGCCATGACATGTACATACACAACTACACTGTAAGTCAGTTTACCTCCCTAGCACTTAGTTTCCTCATTTGTAAAATTAGGGGAATGAAATAGAGCACCTCTAAGGTCCTTTAAGAAGTTGGAAGAAGGAAAACCTCACCTTTCGCTCAGGGAACCCAGGAAAGCTTCACGGAGGGGAACCAACTAAGTTATATATTGAAGGTAGGAAGGAATCTGTTCCAAGCATGGGAGGCAGCACATACAAGGCGCAGAGAGGAAGAAAACAGGCTGCAAATTAAGGACAAAGAGTCATTTAGTTTTGCTAGAATATACAGCATGTGAAGGGGATTATTATGGGACAAAGGGAAAGAGATAGGTTGGAATTTGGTTGGGAAAGGCCTTGAATGGTAGGATCTCTGCTATACATGCCTCTCCTCTGGGTTTCCGGAGCCTACTCTTGGCTGGGTACAGTATCTCCCACTGAACAAGTAGCTCTGACATAAGACATCGAGGCTGATGGGATGGAGGCAGGGGGCAGGAGAAAAGAAAAATCCCTTGCTGTCTCCAAGAGGCAAAGGGGGATTCCTTTTCACCAGCTGGATTCTTTGGCCATAGGTGGCTCTTCTTCTGCCAGAGCTGCCAGAGCTCATACTCCTCAGGAATATCTACTTCTACTGATGCCCTAGAGGGTGTGGCTCACTTTTTAAAGGGCTCCCAGGACTGTGGCTGGACCATCAGCCAGCCAACAGCTAGCTGCCCTCAAATTTTAGCAAATTCAGTCTGAGAACTTCACCCCTTATAAAGGAGCAATAAGGTGTAAACACTTCTTTATATTTCCTTTAAGACCTTAACAATTCATTATTTCTGCTACCTGCCCCTCACTTTCTGAGATTATATCAGCTGAGCTGGGGGGAAATCAATCGATCAGGGGCCTCCTGATCAACCGTTCTCCACTATACCTGGAAGAGGCAAGAGGAACCTGACAAATGTTCCAGTTGCAAGCCAACCTCATGCAACCCATGAACGAATAGTAAGCAGGCCACCGCCTTTTTCCTGGCTCGCCAAGAAGATTAATGTCACATTTTAAATAATCATTTCACTTCCATTTTTATTGTAGGTAATGCTATAATTTTAAGTTGCTATAGTAACCGCATTGGTTTTGAGCGAAATGAAACCTCAGCACTCTGATTTTAATTGTTGGGCTTTGTTTGCTATTCTGGTTACATTAAGAGATAGAAAAAAGTGGGGAAATGGACCTTGTTGCCAAAGAAGAGATGTTTGTTCACCCAAATGGAGTTTAACCCTTCTGGTTATCTTCTCTTAATCAGGTGCTATACTGGGGTGATTCAGAAGATGTCAGTCTCATTATCGAAAGAGATTGGGGATCCATTAATTTCCAAACTGTTATTTGCTGCATTGAAATAGACCTGTTTTCCATATAACAAAATGAAGGAAGGCTCATAACCAGCTATTAGCCTTCTGGATAAAAGAGTGCACAAGATCATAGTCTTAGAGCTAGAAGGGACCTGATAAGTCATCTAATCCAACCCCTTCATTTTACATATGAGGAAATTGAGGCCTGGCAAGGGAAAGTTACTTGCACAAGGTCACAAGGCAAAAAAATATAGATAGATACACATATATACATATACATATACATATACGTATACGTATACGTATACGTATACGTATACGTATACATATACGACATACTACTCAAGAGTTTAACCCAGTTCCACTGACTCCAAAACCAAGGCTCTTTTATCTGTTCCATTCAGCTGTTTTTGAGGTCCATATCATTAAGAGAAATATCTTCCTGATTCCACAGTATGTGTTGAAAAAGAAAGTTGAATAGGCTTAATCATTGCATTTTAACCACTGTCACTGACAACTCTATGTAGCCCTTTGTCAGCAAAGTGGTAGATGGAAAGTGTAGTTTTTCCCAGCTGGAAGGAGAGACCAAAGGATCACGGGAGGCAGGAAGCTTCCCATGGGATGAGGAAGCCCACAAACTTTTGCTCCCCATGGAGAGGAAAGGGGTCAAGGAATGTGGACACACACTGACCAGCCAATTGCAAATAACTAGAATTACTGTTCCAAACTGAATATACTCATGAGTATTTGCAGCCTTGTGTGGTTCACTGAACCAATTAAGGAACGACCTCCTTGAACAGAACTTAGAGGTTTCCCTGACTGTCATTGGGATCCGGTGAATTTATTCCTCTGCTTCCTTGCCTGTCTCTTTCATTACTGCATGGAGAAGAAACATCACTTATCCTCAGGAGTTTCCTGCTATCTTTAAACTTTGTATATGTGCTTTATGTGCTTTTATAATGAGCTTTGACTCTAGATCAGGGCTTCTTAAACTTTTTCCACTCGTGACCCCTTCAGCATGACCTGTGACCCACAGTGTAAGAAGCGCTGCTCTAGATAAAAATAAGGTGATTTTAATTGCAATCCGAGCGCGTGTTTGTTATAAAGGAGGGGGTCGTGCAAACAGAAGGTGAAAGAGAACCAGTGGACCAATAAGAGAATATCATATAGTTGATGTTTTGGTAAGAGAATCATTTGTTCTTCGATGTTCAACTGTTTTCTAATTCCAGAACTGCCAGTGACAAAACAGGTGGTACACCTAGCCCTCCTTAGGAAATGATTGTGGAGAAAAAGATCTTATTATAAAATTATTTTAAAGTAGCTCCTTAAAAGAAAGTGTCACACCCATTAATTTTTATTACCTCTTTAGAAAAATAAGTGTGCCTATAGCAAGCCACTGAGGACTCAATATACTTCCTAAAATATGCAGTAAGAATTTTCCAAATGACTCAAAACCATAGGTTTGCATAGAGAGTGTAAACCCACGTTCCATGCTCATTTATTTTCAAAACTAACCAAAATAGTTGGAAATATGGATGTGTATAATCCTTGTATCAGAGGCTTTCATATAACATGAAAGGATCTGGGTATGCTTTGAGGGATTTCTTGCTTCTCTGGATCATTTCCCTCCTTCAGAGAATCTAGAAACTTCACTAACTACCACCACCCGTTGGGTTGTCACCAACTTCCCCTGAAAGCACAAAATTCACAGGGCTCAAAGGATGAACAGGCTCAATTATAGGTCAAAGAAAACACACAAGGTGCTGCATTAAAAGCCAAGCTTACAATGGAGCTCATAAAAATTATTGACACTCATCTATGTATAGACCTCCACGGAGGCCTGTGTGATCTCAGCCATAAACCTTGCCCGAGGAGAGTAACTCCCAGCAGGTGTTGCCTCTAATTCTATTTTCTCAGTTCTATTCCTCCCCACTAATGGTCTTTTGGTCACTCTTTGTGGGTGTTCTTTCTCTGCTTCCTTTGTCCAGCTTCACAGTGTAGCTCATTTCACTTGCTAAGTTTCCACAGCTCCAAATAAATGAGAGGGCTGAAAATCTCTCCAGTGGCCCATTCCCATCATGATTCTTCTGCTGTCCACCAAGAATTCTCTAGCAGATGGTATTGGTTCAGTCCTGTGGCTTTCAATTAGCTGTGTCTCAATCAGAGGGCTTATCTCATAGCTCGGGATGATATTACAGAGCTCCCTTGTTATGATCAGGGACACTTACATTTTATCTCTCTGCATCAACTTGCAATGTAATACAAACAAATGGCCTACTCAGAAAGTTTCTGAAGGTCCACTGACCTCTGGCTTCACCAACATGCCCAATAGTCAGGACTACGCTGCCTCTCACAATTCCCAGACAGGACCAGGTTGGAACGGGGTGGCTCCGTCATCCCATTTCCTTTCTTACCCAGCATCATTCTAAGCTATGTGTCTCCCATCAGCGTCAGTACCCACCAAGAGGCTCGAGTAGAGGTTCCAGATTCCCCACCTTCACTTGGCCCCTCAGAATCATCAAGTCCCTCTGGAGACAGCTGCACAGTCCCAGCTCCTCATGATATATTGAATAGGGGGGTTTACTGAAGGAAAAAGAAATCACTCCCCCAGTGTTGCTGCTCCTGCAAGACAAAAGGATTTACATTCTCCAAGAAAGATTTTTCTTAATTAAAAGAGTTTTGCTTTATAAGAAACAGGAAGACAAAAATCACAAGGTCATGTTCCTCTGTCTTTAGCATCCCAAAGTAGTGGCCATCTACAGTACTGGGTAAGGAAACTCATTATTGCTGCATGAATACTATTGATACAGAAATGGCACATTTTAACTAAGATACAAAAAGTTCCTTGAAGATAATTAGGTCCTTCACTTCTATTGAAAGGAAGCAAGTATTATTTCAATATTTTTAGAAATAGGTAGGTTGAAATACCAAGGGTGATGTCTATTCAACTGTGGTCAAATTGACACAGGACAAAGAAAATCAGTGAACTCAATTTTCCAGTCTTATTCGAGATTATTAATCATCACAATGATTCCGTGTTAGCAAGAAGACCAAGCTTTATAATTCCAAGTCACAAAGGCGAGCTTTGGTGAATCAGTCTATCTGGAATGTGCCCTCTAGGCTGGTTCCCACTGTGGTCTGAACCATCATCCCAAGAATGCAAAGGAGCAGCTTTTGAGTCATCAGTTTCTAACCTAATCTCAATTGTTTAATCATACATACCCTTTCATTTCAACTTTTCACACCGAAGCAGAGTAGTTGTGGGGCTCTGGGTTTGGTTTTTGGTTTGGGTTTGGGTTTTTTCGTATTTGCAATTAAGAGTCAAAGTCCTCACAAAATCAAGGTAAATGAATAATGAACCTATTTTCCTTGTCATCCCTCCCACAAGACACTTATCTTAGAAAAATTATGCAGCTTATTAACGTATTTTAAAGACTTTTTGTTTTGTTTTGCTTCCATTTTTACTATTACATTTATGATGGAAAACCCCCAGAGAGGCTCCGATAAATCCCCAAAGATACACAGTCGCAAAAGAGTCTCAAAAGGGGAATCATCAAGGACTCCATGTGCTGAAGAGACAGGCAAAGTATGAACGAATATAATCTGTCCTTTCCATTTCTATTAACATTAAATATTCTTGCCATCTCATAGTTTATTTTTAAAGATACACATTTCTGGGAAAATTCCAAAATCATTATGATATAAAATTATTATGCCATTAATCCAAGATTTCCCAACATCAACAAGGGTCTACAAAGATGACGCTATTTGTAAGATTTGTGCCAATGCTGTTACTATTTCTGCCTAATAAACACATTTCTATCTATTCTTCTGCACAACATGACTTTTACCCATGACATTGACCCATATCTCAGTAGTACCTTCTGTAATTAGCACAATTTTGTATTTGTTGAATCAAATTTAACTCAACAATACGTATTTCAAAAAAGCAAGCAAAGAAACTGTTTCTTTCTAATTGACATTGAAACAAATGATTAGCATGCTACAGTTCTTGTCTAACTCGTTTCTATTCATTAATTATTCAGGATTAATTCTTGGGGAAAATTCAGAGAATGCTTATGATGATGAGTTTTTAAGATATACAACTGTTCTAGGAGATAAGAAATGTTCATGAATTTATCATTTATTGAAAGACACCATAAAGATCTTAAGTCTGCTAAAAATTGCCTTCTGCTTTTGTTAAAAAAATAATTACTAAGTATTGATGGAGAATATGCATTAATGTATTAGGACCAGGTTACAACTCACCAAATTCTTGTAAGATTAATTAACTTCATGCAAGGATGTATAAGAAAGACTTTGAGTACAAGATTCAGAGTGACAAAATCAATCCATCAACAAATGAATTGAGAGCCCATTATGTGCATAGGCACTATGAGCTATAGAAAGGAGCACAAGTTGCTATCTTGACCCTCAGGGGGCTTTAAATCTAGATGGTGAAAAGCAAATGCGAAGCCAAATAATAATATTGATTTATTTTCTTTTCACATGTCATTCTCTCTGAATTAACCCATGATGGACTACTGCAGATGTCACCAAGCCTTCCCTCATTGCACCCTCTCACCATTGGTATTTAAGAGAAGTCAACATTGTCATTCAAAACTACTTGCCCACCATAGCCAAGTAGCTCTAAATGCAATACTGGTAGTGAGTTGCGACGCACAGGTAGATGTAACCTCTCTGGACCACCAGACATTGAACTGAGTCTGAGCAAACACGGAAATAAATGCCCATGTGTTTATTGTGCTATTTGATTTTTTTTTTGCATCACCCAGATGCATTCTAGGGACAAGGAGCCTAACCTCCCACGAAGGTAGGGATTGAGGCCCAATGGGAATTGGATCAGAAATTCGGGAAAGATTATTCAGTTCCTAGACATTTAGTTTAAATAGAAGTTTCTGGCAAGGATGCCCCTGACTGGAGGCCCTCCTTGATCAACCTAGAGGCACAATCTGCTAGTAGCTGACACAGACCTTCCAGTTTCTTGTAAACTTACCGGACTCTCCTAAGCTTTCTTCACCCTCAAAACAACTGTCCAGGAACCCATACTAGACGAGGAGCTCCATAAGGGCAGAGACCACCCCTTAGTTAACGTGTTTGTTTCCCATATACCCAGGACAATGTTCTGCACAGAATGGGTGCTTAATAAATGCTTGTTGAAATTGAGTTACAGCCACACAGGAGACATCATAAAACAGTACGTGATTAATTGCCAAACGAGCAACGATAGCCAGTGTTAACTATCAATTCAGAAGAGGGAGCAGTCCCTGAGTTAGGCAGTCAGGTACCTGTATTCAGTTTGTTTAGCCATCCCACTCATGCCTCTGAGCCTCATCATGATGAGTCTTCCAGATTCCAGACCCAGCACTCTATCCACCGCACCAACTAGCCATCCTCCAAAGTTCATACTTTAGGATATAATAGCTCATGGGTTACTGTATCAAAAACTTCTAAAGACATTGCCAGCCTGTTCAAGTAGAACTATTTTTCAGACCCCCAAAGTATATTCTGACAGTAAATTTTTTTTGACCAACATTGTTCTCTCAACTCAAACGCAACCTAATAAGATAATGTATGCCAAAGTGCTTCGAAAGGTATCATGTTCTAGATTCATATGCAAGATGTTTATGTCATTTCTCATTTTTTTCAGATTTCATTAACTTTATTAAGGGTCTGCTGTATGCAAAACCTTATGTATGGCACTGGGTGTACAAAGATTAAAACAGAAACAATCCCTGCCCTCGAGAAGGGCATTCTCCTCAGATGATGTAACATGTACTCAGATAAAATCAAAGTGATTTGTGGGGTTTGAGAGCACTGGCTGGACGATAAAGAAAGAAAAAGATTCTGAGACTTCCCAATGAGTAGGGAGTGATGTACAGGCATCTGGAACAGCTTGTGCAAATAGATGGAGGCAGGAAATGGAATTTTAGATACAACAAACAGCAAAGAGAACAATTTAGCTGGAATATGAAGTACGTGAAGAGGAATAACATGAAGTCTGGAAAGTAGGTTGCAGCAAGACTGTGGAAGGCCTTAAATTCTAGGCAGAAGGAGTCTGTATTTTATCCTAAAGGCAATAGAGAACCACTGAGTGGTTTCGAGGAGGGGAGTAACATGGTCAGACCTGGACTTCTGGAAAATTATATTTGGCAGGTGAGTGGAAGAAGGATGGAAGAGGAAAGAAATTAGAACCAGGACAACCAATTAGGAGGCTCTTAAAGTAGTTTGGGCAAGAAAATCACAAACGTCTCCAGACAATCAAAGTTAAGAAACTTTGTAGATTTCTGTAGATATTGCTACTGACAATGTCAAATAAGTCTGATGAATACCACGTGAGGATGTTGGTATTGTCCCATGCCTTCCTCCCACACCAGCTATGCCATGCTGCAATCCCAGTAGCCATCTGGTCCAAAAGAACTGGCAGTGATCTTGTCAGGAAGCAACTCTAGTGAGATGCTACCATCCGTTTTCATATTTATTTCTTAATGATCATGAGAGTGGTATCTGAAGTCTTGGGTGCTCCATATGTGAATGAAGAGGGCTGCCCTCCTGGCTGGAGAGAGAAGCCATCAATTCTAAGGAATTAGTCATTTTGGAAAGCCCTAAGTGTAGTGCTGTGATCCTTGCAGGGTCTGCCCAAACCTATAGAGACTTGAGTTTCATCCTCTGGAAAAGGGATGGATGACTAGATCATCTGTTAAGTTCCCTTTATCTCTGAAAGTTCCATTTTCCAAAGATGAAAAAACAAACAAACAGTTCCTGAACGCTTCATGAAACATAAGTAAAATGCCTTTGGTGTGCCCCTCATTTTCTACCTTTGTCTGTCCATGCCTTCCCTGGTAATTCCAAGATTTACATGAGTAAGCGTGCATGTTAATGGTAAAGATTAAAATGAGAAGCAGTGAAATAAGGAACAAACATCTAAATCATGCATGCATAATTCCTGTCCTAATGACATTTTGGAAACCCACGATATTGCTGTAAGTATTTCTTCTATTTCTAGGAGGAAAAAGAATATTAATGTTGCATGCCCAGAATACGAAATCGGTTGTGGCTAATGAGACGTTCAAGGGCCTAAAGCTGCACGCTCCCCCAGTGGCTGGGACTCCCACCTGGGATTGCCCCACCCCGGCTTTCCTCCCTTCTCTGCCCAGAGGACAGCTGCATCCCCAGGCTCTGGCCAGAGTTGCCAGGGTGTTCCACGCCAAGAAACATTTCATGCTATGTTGCAAGCTATGAACTGATTTGAAAAAAAATAAACGTCCTCGTTGAACGCCAGCATTTCTGCATTTCCTTTGGAAGGACTACCAGAAGGACGGAAGACATTATTTGTGATATAAGTGGCAGGAAAGGCATGAATTCTGGTCAGGTGCAGCTGTAATGGCCACTCACAATAGGAATTAAAGCCTTTTAATAGTTCAGCAACATCAGAAGATACCTTTTTCAAATTGCTACTTCCCAGATCATTCATCTCTTCTTGTATACCAAAAAAGTTAGGCTTCCCCCATTCTTCTAAATAATAACTCTGCCTAACTAGTCTGCACACAAGTATTCTGACTATGATCTCATTGGAGTAGGAGTTCCCTCCAAGAATGCATACCCAGACCCATCTGTGTCCACCCAAAGTGTTGGGGGCCTCCCTCTAGCTCTCTTGACATTGTGTGGGCACCACTGGAATCCAGGGCTGTCCATCAGTTCGTTCTTAGTCACATGACCAACTTGTCTTTCTGTCAGTCAAGTCAGTCAGTCAGAGGGAGAGGTATTAGTCTACAACTGTGATTCCATTTGTGTTGGGACCTCCTGGTTTAACACCTCCCTCCACAAGTACAAATTAGTAACTCTTTTGTAATTTCTGATCTTAGAGAACTACTTAGATCACTGAGAGACAGGTCAACAATCATTTATTAAATGCATACTATGAGCCAGCCACTGTGCTAAGTATTGGGGATACATAGAAAGGGAAAAAAACCAACAACAAAACAAAACAGTCCCTGTTCTCAAGGAGCTACACTCGAACAAGATAGAAACAGCATACGTTGGAGATCACCTGGAAAAGGCTTCCTGGAGAAGATGAGGATTTTATCAGTGCTAGAAGGAAGCCAGGAGGCAGAGATGAGAAGGGAGAGAGCTCCAGGCATGAGAGACAACTGGTGAAAATGTATAGTCACGAGATGGAGAGTCATGTGCAAGAAATGGCAAGGAGGCCAGGGTTGCTGGATCTCAAAGCACATGGAGAGGGAACGAGGTATAAGAAAACTAGAAAAGCAGGAAAGGGCCGGGTTACGAAGGGCTTTAAAAGTCAGAGGAATTTACCAGAAGTACTAGGGAACCAATGTGACTTGTTGATTGTGGGGAGGATGGTGGCATGGCCAGACCTTCATTTTTAAGGAGATCACTTGACAGTCGAGTATAAAGGATGACCCAGTATGTGTCAGGGGCAGGATTTGAACCCAGGTCTTGCTACCTCTCAGGCCATATCTACTACATGGGTGGTATCTAATTCAAATAGAAATGGAACCCTGCTGGACACATGTTGATTCTTCAAAAAACAATAAAATTGCATTATCTGCATTGGATTTTGTTTTTATTTATTTTGTTAAACATTTCCCAGTTATGTTTTCATCTGGTTCGGGCAGTGTTTTGGAGTTTCGTGGCTGCCTGAGTGTGGCATCTCCATAGTACATGCTGCTCCCTCTCTATCACAGCTTTGGGTGCAATAAGAAACACTCACATTTTGAAATTGAATCAAAGTCTTTGCCCTCAGATCAGTTATATAGGCGTTAGTGAATTGGGGGGTTCCCAGGAAGGAAAACACACAATCGGTACATGGTTAGCAATAGGACAGATTTATTTCAAAAATATATACACGGAGCAATTCAGGTAGAAATCATCAGTTCTCTGGTAACTCTGAAGTCTTGTGGCAAAACCATGTAAACAGAGCTTTTAGTATAGCTCCTCCTAGCTCTGCTTCCTGCCCTCAGGCCTGTGCCAGGCCCCAGCTGGCTAGGCTCGCAGGCCCCAACAGACCCACTCTTCTTTGGGGTGAAGGGGAAAGGGTGAGAAGGGGAAATGGGAAAATCCCAGAAGGGAGCAGCTACCTGTCAAGGCAGACTTCAGCAATAGAACATGAGCTGGATTTGAAGCCACAGAACCTGAATTCGAATCCCAGCTCTGCAACTTACTGCCTCTATGACTTTTGGCAAGATATTGAGGCTCGGTTTCCTCCTCTGAAAATGAGAGAGTTGAGCTAGGAGGCCTCTAAGTTGCCACCTAGCTCCCAATCTATGCTCCTTTGATGCTATGACTCAGGATGTTCAAACCTCTGGGAGCAGGGGTCAAGTGGCTTAGCAGATAGAGGTGGTTTTGGAGTTAGAAAGACCTAGCTTCAAGTCCTGCCTCAGACGTATAGTATTTGTGAAATTCTGGGCAAGTTATTTAACTTTTCGGTGCCCAGTCACTTCTCTACCCCTAGAATCTGTAAAACAGTCAGTCATCTGCCTTGGGAATTTCCCTACGCCAATAAAATTCCAGATGCAGAACATCACCCCTCCCACCTCCTACCCCGTAAGATAAGAAGCAGTCAAGAAATAATCCTTTTCAGGAAAGACCTTGGGCTGTCTCCTGAGGACACAAACCTACATGGGAGAAAAGAAACTCAGGGCAATTGAATTACAAAGTGGTGCCCAGTGATATGAAAAGAGGTGGGTAGCTGCCATCTTAACCCCAGTCTTGGCACGGCCTACCACCTGCTGATATGATGAATATTCTCTCACAATTTGAAGGACAAATGACTTTCTTTTGCACTTAAAGTCACCTCTGCACAATGCATTCTGTTACCTTAGGGGGCAGAAGGCCAAGCCAAACTGCTTCCAGATCTTCTTCCACCTGGTAGCAAACAACCCACCAGGCAGGCCGTCTTTGAATTTGTGTGTACACATTGTTGCCTGTCTACCAGATGAGATAACATCTGGTGTGCCTGCCAGCATGCTTGGCAGGAACCCTCAGGAGAAAGAAAATCTCCTTTGTTCACAAGGGAGAAAGAAATCATGGCAAAGAGCACAGAGAAAAGCACCTGGTACCGTTCCTCTCATTGGCATAGTCTGTGATCCCAGAACTGGGTTCCTTCAATATCTTCCACTTGGGCCCCAAGGATGGCAGAGCTCTAAGAGTGTCAGTATCTGGAGAAGAAGAAAGAGAGGAAGCCCAGGCTGGAAAAGAGCCACTCTTGCTTCAATGGAGTCGTTGGAGAAATGTCCAGTGCTCAGTAGGAAAAAATTTTGAAATCCTCATAAAGCAATTGACTAAAATGTTCTTCTATAGTAGCGAACAAAAGCGTCTTTCAATGGATACGGCTAACTCTTGACATAATTTTTGCAAATTCCTGTTATACTTGATTCTCCCCATTCGAAAAACAAAAGTCAAAGTTCCACTTAGCTGTGTCTGCTTTGTTCCTCTGTCTCTCTTTGTCTTTCCAAATTATCCTGCGTTTACTCATCTGTCTGTGCATTGTGTCTCTCCCATTAGAATATAGGCTGCAGGGGCTCAAGCTTAAGCAGGGGCAGGTTTTGATTTTGTTTGTTGTTGCTGTTTGTTTATTTATTTGTTTGTTTGTTTTTAAGCCCAATGACATAACATAGGGTTTTGCACATACAAAATGTTATCTGAATTGAACCAATAGGAATAACTCAGTCAATGATTCTTAGCCTCTGATAGTTTTTTGGTGTATCCAAATCCTTGCTATAGTGGGCTGTCAACTGAGTAACCAAGACCCCTAGGTTTCTGTAGACTGACTGGACTTACCAGTGTCCTTGGACAGTCCAGTGAACTAGGCTTTCTCAACTCTGATGATGGACTCCATGAGTCTCGTGTTCTTCTTCACCTTGGCTTCTCTGCTCTGGTTTTTCCTCACTCAGGAAGGTGAATGACAGCCCAAGGGATTTTGTAACCAATTACTTTGTTTAGGAGTTATGTACAGCCAAATACTAATTTTATTGTTCCCAACCCATTATTCAAGCAGGAGACTTGGACTGGTTTAAAAGTATGAAGTGCTGCTTCTAAAGCGCTTTGAGATCCTGCAGGATGCGACCCAAGGCATAATAATGTTATATCATAGAAGAGTGGGTAGGCACAGGAGTGACAGGCCACATGGTGTGTTAATCATTTAATCTCATTTCTAAATTATTCAGAAGGATTCCCAAGACAAATGTTCACTTCATTTTGACACCAACTTCAGGTAGACTTGACGGGTAAAAAGCAGATTGCTGCTTTCGTTTTTTTTCCTCTGCCCTTTTAAAAAAATTCACCCTTACAAGCCACTAATGTTACTTAACTTCCTTATCAAAGACGTAGTTGCATGAACAGAGATGGTGTGTCAAACAAAATAGAGATAATACCCCAAAGAAACCGATTTTCCCCAGATACCCTTAAATCCCTAAGGTGGTCAACAAATACTCAGGCCTGACAGAAATGACTTTCTTTCTTGAATTCAATGGAGATTTGGCTTTTTCAAAGGTGGCCCTCTGGGACACTCTGAAAGCTTTTCACAAGATTGTATCATTTACTTGTCTGCCATGACAAAATGCCAGAGAAAAGGAAATCGGGAAGGAATGGCTCAATGTAGTATGAGAAAGCTGGCTCATGCCAAGGTCATAGTCTGGTGGTTTAGTTTTCAACCACAGAGTAAGTCATTGAAGAGACTGGGACCACAAAAGCAGCCAATAAAACGGAAGGAGCTCTTCTAAAGAAGGGAAAAGATCAGGGTGACTTAAGAGTCGGCCTTCTATCACCCAGAGCTGTATGATTGTAATGAAAAATCTTGGTCCCAAGAAATAGATGAGGAAATTAACTTCCTTTCCTGCCTTGAGGATGTGGAGGACTATGGCTATATAATGTTGCATACACTGTAAATGTGACCCATATACAAATGGGCCCACAAAATATACAGAAATAGAAAAATGATATACAAAAACAACTGTGATGCAAATACAAAAAAAGCATTGATAAAATTTAAAAAAATAATATTCTGCTTTCTGAGATGGGAAGAGTTGGGAGTTCTCCCTTAAATCAAGTCAATAAAAAAGTTCCTCATGTTGCTAATGAGGATTCTTCCAATATTTCCAGTTCTTGATTCTTGACATCTTTATAGTAGAAGGGGGAAAACCTAAAAATAGGAGTTGCCAAGATGGCAGCAGGAAATCAGGCCTCCTCCAAATTTGGATTCTGAGCTTTTAACGCAGTACATTGTGGAGGCAAACTTCTCTAGCTCTGAAAACTGAGCAAACAGTAGGTGTTTTAGAAATATTTGGTGAATGAATAAGTGAATGAATGAAGGAGCCCTTAAAAGAAAAGATGAACACACAGTGTGGCTCTTATTATTCCAAGAGTTTAATGAAACAGTGTTCCCTGTGTTGTCTGCACATTGCTCAAGTCTTAAGCAGATTTTCATATTCTGTGTAAGTCAAGTGATGGTGAAAATCTCTGCAACTGCCACTGCCACTTTTAAAACATACCAAATTTGGGGCAGCTTGGTGGCACAGTGAGTAGAGCACCAGCCCTGGAGTCAGGAGGACCTGAGTTCAAATACAGCCTCAGACATTTGACACGCTTTACTAGCTGTGTGACCTTGGGCAAGTCACGTAACCCCAATTACTCTGCCTTCCCCCTTGCAAAAAAAAGCTAAAAAACATACTGAATTTTAGTGATCTCTACAATTATCTCTATTAACAGACAAACTGCATTCCTTGCTCTGGCTACCCTTCTTTTCATAGGCCAATCTCCATATTCTTTTTCTTTTCCTTCATTCCCATTCTATGGATAATTTTATTATGTGGGAGAAGGTAAGGCCAGCTAGGTGGCCCTGCAGTGGATAGAGTACTAGGCCTGCAGTCAGGAGGTTTCATCTTTGTGGGTTCAAATATAGCCTCAGACATTAGCCGTGTGATCTCAGGCAAGTCACTTAGTCTCAGTTTCTTCATCTTTATAATGGAGATGATTACAAGCACTCCTGTGCCGTTGGAAGGATCAAATGGTTTAAGGTATACTATATTATATTATATTATATTATATTATATTATATTATATTATATTATATTATATAATTATATATAATATAATATAATATATAATATATAATATATATTATAATATATCATATATATTATAATATATAATAATATAATAATATATTATATATAAGGTATATTAAGCACTTTGCAAAATTTAAAGTGTTATAGATAGATGCTAACTACTAATGTTATTCTTAGAAGGGAAATTTCTTCCACTTTTGGGCCATTTTGTACTATTGCCTCACATAGGTGAGGGAAGGGTTTGAAAATGAATTGCTTCAGTGCCTTCTTCCACCAGTCCATTTTGTTAGGATCATAGGGATAATAGCTTTAGAAGGGAACTTAGAGTGCATCGATACAAATCCTTCATTTTAGAGAAGAAGAAATTGAAGCCCAGGTTAAGTGACCTGCCCATGGTCACACAGAGCTAGAATTCCAAAGGTCAGATTTCATCCGACAGCCACCTTTTTCCATTCTAATCTTAACTCTCCCCTTCCTAGGTGTCTATCCAAATAGCCTCTTTAATTCAAGGCTTAGTCCATGCCCTTCCTCCTCGATGATGTCTTTCTCCTAGTACTGCAGACCACACGAAGCCCTCCCTTCTCTGAATTCCTATAGGACATGACTACATGCAATACATACATGTTCATACTTGAAATACTCTTTCATCATGTCCTTCCTATCTTGGATCTCTAACAATGTTGTCAGTGCCATAAGGCTTTGGCTCGTGTCTTATGCTTCTTTTCTATCCCCAGCGGGGCCTAGCACCGTGCTAGGCACAAGATAGGCCCTTAATAAATTCATAATTTAAGAAATTCAGATAAAAAATGAAAATCTCTTACCAGTGAATATGTATTAAGCAGTTACTGAGTAGATGACTTCATACCAGGTGCTGCAGGAATCTGACAATAGCAATTATCTATCATTGGTGTATATACTATTATCACTTGTGGCCCAGAGACCCTCAAGGGATTCTGGGCTCAAACAATTCTGGGTTTGATACTGAGGGCCTGACTCCCCATATTCCCCCAAGAGGTCCCGTATCTCCCTTTGGATCTGCTCTTTCCCCAAAATAAAACTGCAGGGAAATGCATAAAGCCACACTGAGGCATGCATGACTTGTGTCTAGGCCTCCCCAAATGTGGGTGACAGCATATCTACTCTCGTATATACGATGAGGATATGAGGTATGTGGCAGATTCTTTTTTTAATGCAAAAGACACAAAAGACTCACAGATGAATGAACAAATACAGGAAACATGGGGTAGGGCCTGGACCTGTGGTTTCATTGAGATAAGGAAGTCAAGGGTGAGAAAACTGCCTCTATCAACGTAGGTTACCTTCTCCTCTGTAACACATAGTCTTAAACGGCTTTCCCAGGGTCCCACAGACATCATGTGTCACAGGATTTGAACCCCAGTCTTCCTGGCTCCGAGGAAAGCTCTCTAGCCACCCTGCCAAGCTGTCTCAAATAGTTCAGTGAGTTTCACAAGATGCCTCCAGAAGGTAAAGTCACTTTACCCTAATAGCCTTACTCGCCTCAGACCTTTGTCATCTGAACAGCCTGCACCAATACCACGATGGAATTTGAGGCCTCCAGTTGTGAAATCCTCCTATTGGGAGAAGCACGTAGGTGATGGAAAAAATATAATAAAAAAAATTTTTAAAGCCTTAAGGGGCTGCTTGAGATTCACTGAAATTAATAGGCAGGATCTGACCCCACGTCTTCCTGATTCCAAATTCAATCCTCTAGTCAACTATAGCAAACTGCTTCTAGCTAATCAATATTATCGCTCATTTTAAAAACATAAATTCAACATATAGCTAATTTAAAGTCCTTTTTTCTTTCTTCAGGAAATCTAGAGAAAAAGAAAATATTTTAATTGAGGAAATGTAGTTTGGGCATGATAATTCTTTTGGAGTCCCAAGCTGGGACTCCTTAGCATGAATATTATATGCTAAGACATTAAATTTGAGGATTTCATAATGAGGTTTCTCAATAATATCAAATACTCTGCATAGGACTTATGCCTCCTGATATTTCAACTAGGACCTACTTGGAAATTTTGTCACCATCAAATTTGCTTTTCCCAGAGTTTCAAGCTATAAAATAAATTATTCATAATGAGTTAATTATCATCTCAATGTACCATCATTCCTATTTTAAAAATGATATTCAAGAGATTAAATACCCAGGAATTTAATCACAATTTGCATACACTAGCTTTGAAAATAAGTAGCAGTCTCTTGATCAGTGCAAAATCACAAAATCCTCCTGATGAAAAAGAGCCCGCAGCTGAATTAGGAGAACTAGAAAGAGGCATTCACTCTAAGAAAGCTAATGACCACCCCCAAAGGTCATTTACAGTTTGTTTCGATAAATTGGCTCACATAACTGATTCTTCTGAAAAGAAAGAAAATAGTTTCTATCCAATTTGAGGTGATCCTTTGGTTTTTAGAAGAATGAGAATTGGGCTTCCAAAATTCTTTTAAAACATTCATTCTCTATCTTCTCTCCTGAATGCAAACTCCTTAATCTGGCGTTCAAGGCCCACTACCATAATACTAACCTAGCTTTACAGTATTATCTTTTTACATTATTCCCCTTCAAAAACTCTAGAATCCATGGAGGGTTTTGCTAAGTTGTTTTTCCACCTCTTTCTTATTCTTGTTATGACTTTTGGGAAGGGAGAGCGGGAAGGGAATATGGTGGGGAATGTAGGTAATGTAGAAATAAAATATATCAATAAGCATTTATTTTAAAGTCATTTGATAAACTGGACTACTCGGTGTTCTGTGAACATATACCACACTTACTCACCCCTAGGACTCAATGTTTTCTCCCCACAAAATGTCTTCCTCCCTACCTTTTTCTCTTGAAATCCTACACATCCTTCAAAACCCAACTCAAATGCCTACTCTTGTAAGAAGCTTCCCTGTCCCCCTGCTTCTTGGAATTATCCAAGTTATTTGTTTCTACACAGAGGTACTAAAAATGGAGGGCCCCAGAGGGAATAGGGAGCCCTCTCTGCAGCCAATAAAGTATTGTGGGTTTTATAGTGTTCTTATCTGGAGCTAACAGGATAAGGCCTTGGGGGAAGAGAGACATAGAGACTAGTACTGAGTCATGCCAGTCGGGAGAGGGAGGACTCCTGGGCAATTGGTGGCTAATTGATATTCAAACTGTTTACTATCTTGAAAAAGGGGCTTTGGTTTTACTACTGGTTTTACTCTGACATGATGACTCAGTTGCCCTGTCCTAGGGAACTTTAATCTTTCCCTGGGCTTCTTCCTTTAGAGAGTAAGGGAGGCTACCGGATTTCTTACAAAGGCTCCAGCTTTTCCTGGTTCCCACTGCCCTCTCTCCTTCACCAAAATATCATATATAGACATGTTTATTTGTTTCTATGTTGCTTCCCCTGAGTAGAATGTAAGCTCCTCGAGGGGAAAGCCTGTTTCACTTTGATCATTCTATCCCCAGTATACAGTACAGTGCCTGACACATAGCAAGTGCTTAGTGAATATTTGAAGCTTGTGTTATTTCTTGTCATATCTCCCTCAACATATACCACACCATGCCTTGCACTTACTCTAGTGTTCAAAAAGCTTTGTGATTTCATTGGTGAGGGAACTCCTTCCACCCAAACAAAAGCCTTCCTGCCTTCATAGGACCATCTCCTCAAGCTGTGGCTGTTAAAAACAAATGACCACCCACAGGCCAACCTTCTGGTGATCACAGGATCAGAGACTGAGAGCAGAAGGAGATCTTATCTTCTCATGGCACAGAGAGTGAAAGCAAGGCCTATAGACAGGAAGTAGCTTGTCCAAGGCCATATAGGTAATAATAAGTGGCACAGTCAGAATTTGAACTTGGGCTCTCTGTCTAGGCTAATATTTAGATGAAAGACACACAGACTTACAAGGAAAGCCTTTATGTAGGCGCTTCAAAGCAAAGCTTTGAAGGGAGCAAGGGATTCTAAGAAGCAGAGGTGAAGAAGGACTAGATTCTAGGCATGGAGACCAGTCAATACGAAGGCAGAGAAGCCAAAGATGGAGCAGCAGGTAGGCCAGAGCTGGTCAGAAATGGTGCCCAGAGTTAACCCAGGGTTTGCAGATGGTAGCTGTCAGCACCATGTCTATGGGATGCCAAGAATTACAGATAGAGGGTGAACAGCTAAGCCTGAGAGCACCAAGAACTGGGGGGGGGGGGGAGTTGAGAGCCTAATCTAGGCAATGGGCCCACCACCACCAAGCAGGGCATCTGACATCCAGGTGCACACACAAATCAAAGGCATGGGCAAAATGGCAAGGCAGAAACCAGGCAGGCCAAGGCATAGAGTGATCCTAGCGGGTCAGCGGAGGCAGCTGACCTGAAATTAGATGAAGAGACAAGCAGGGACCCATTAGGCCTACATGTTGGCAGGACAGTGATCATAGTCTGAGCAGGTAGTCAGAAGCTAGCTACTGAAGGGCAAATCAAGGTGGTGGAGTGGGCCAAAGGGCTCTCTTCTCTCTTCAGAAGCAATCGAGAATCCAAAGAGCATTAGCACCTTTGAGTGAAGGACAAAGGCAAGCAGACCACTGCAAGTGCTGTCAGTGAAGGGCATCTCACTTCTAAGGCAGAGTGCTGGCCTAGCCAGGAGCTCCTGTCAATTTCCTGCTATGGCAGGAACCAGTCCCAGCATGTGGGCATCCCAGAGCCTAGAGGGCAGAGAAGGGGGTGGTGTAGGAAGTATCTGGAAATGATGATAATGTAAGAACAAAAGGCATTGGTGTAATTCTTTTTTTTTAAATTGAAGGTAGTCAAATTAGACTTCCTAATTATGTCACTTCTATAGTTATTGGTTCAGTTATTTGGCTTAGTTATATTTTAATCTCTCGTTAAGTAGGGTAGAATTAGGTAATTCCAATGATACAGCTGCATTTGTAATTGAACTATTATAGTTGATTCTCCTGAATCTATTAATCTCTTCTTAGAATTAGAACAGCATTGCCTAAAGGGTCAAACTTTTGGAAATACCCACTCAAGGGAGAATCAACATAACAGAAAGCTGCTACCATAAGACAAGCAAGGTAAACTGAAAGAAAAAAACATTTAGAAAGCAGATTCACAATTGGACACGAGAGGGGAGTACACAGATGTAGAAGGAGCTAGACCAGGCACAAAAGAATTTTCTCAATTCTCTTGTAACCTCCTGAGATCTTTCCGTCATTGACCTTGAAGTAACTTCTGGCAAGCTGGAGGGTATCATTTCCTAGAATATCATGGTGAATAAATCCAGTAGCCTGGTGACCCTCGCTTGGCATTTCCAAGGAAATTTACAGCTGGTAGTGATAAGGTTGGGCACACTAAAAGCCGCGTATTGATGAAATTCTGTTTCAAGAAAACCTGGGCAGGTTTTACATAAAGAGCTCCATGGAAAAACATCCCCACATGCAGCTGATGCTCGTGATGATTTGTTCAAAGGTTCAAAAGTTTCTAGGAATATTATAGACATTTCAAATTGATTTTAACTCTTGTGGTTGTTATGATTCCCTGACTAAGCAACTCTCAGGTGCCCGGGAGAGGCGGACCACCAGTTTCCACTCCCCGGAGTGTTTACTGGCCAGGCCCAAGTGGCAAAGAAGCATAGAATTTTAAAGCTGGATGGAGTCTTAGAGATTACCAGTTCCTCCCTGCCTCCTCCTACCCCATGCCAGCAGAATGTAAGCAGTTTCTGTCCTTAAGGAAAAAAGAACTTGTACAGAGAGAAGTACACAGTACATACGAGAAAAATACAAAGTAATTTGGGGGCAGAAGATAGGAGTGCTTAGAATTCAGGAAACAAGGAAAGGGAATACATTGACAAAAGTGAATAAAGGGTGGGAAAGAAAAGGGATGTTTAAACCGATCACGACAAAGTTGCCCTTTCGAGGAGACACGGGGTAAGTTCATCATTCTGTACCACTGCTCCGATGAAAGATTCCTCAGCATGACCCAGTCTCCTTTACTCTGTGCATTGAACAAACTGCTGATAAGTCATTTTCTTTCCCATGAACTTCAAAGTTGAGGAGTATTGGCCCCAAATACGCCATCACAGGAAACATATATCCAATTACTAAATTGGCTTTCTGGTCATGCCACATCTGCGATATTGGGCTCCATTCTTCATGTCATATTTTAGGAAGAATGGCATGAAGGATTTCATCAGAGAAATGTATGACTGAGGGGGGAAATGGTGAGCCAGCCACATAGTAAGAGCAAAGAATGAGTGAATGGAAAAAAGCATTAATTAAGCACTTATATGCCAAGCGCCCTACTAAGAGCTGATGATACAAATAGAAAAGCAAGACAGCCCCTCTTCTCAAGGAGTTTACGTTCTAATCCACATACTATGAAGTAGAGTTGAAGGAGGCCCCTAATACTTGGGGTGGGCCCTCATGACAGATTTATAGGAGGACATGGACTAGGGTGGCATAGACAGGGTGACATCTGCACCCTTGGAGGGAGATCTAGAGGATCGAAGTATTGATTAGCTGGAGCTCATCTGGAGGAGAGCAGCCAGGTTGGCGAGTTCATGTCAGAGGAGGCTGGGTTAAAGGAACTGAGAAAGTTTGGCCTAAAGAAGAGAAGATTTAGAAAACAAATGACAGATGCCTCTGAGTATTTAAAGGTTAGCTTTTGGGCAAAGAATAAGACTTGCTTTGCTTGGCCATAGAGGGCAGAGCTTGGAGCGATGAACGGAAATTGCAGAGAGGTATGTTTAGGGGAAACTTCCTTAATAACGAGAGCTGTTTCAATGTGCCAGTGGGCACCTCAGGACATAGTGGCCTTCAGGCCTCACTCTTCCTGGTTTCAACTCCTTGGAACACGATACTCTCTTGGTATCCCAACCTCCCAACCCCTTTCCTGCCTCCTTTTGTGTGTTGCCTTCCATTGGATTGTAAGCTCCTTGAGGGCTTAATAAATGTGGATTGGGTTGGAAGCACAGGTTGGAAAACCCCTTATTGGGAATGCTGTAGAGAAGATTCACCTCTTGGCAGTATAGGTTGGCTGAGATATCCTCTGAGGTCCCATCCAATAGAGAGATTCTGAGGTGCTGAGTCAGACTCTCGGGCAGTTAAGTAGCATGGAAGCTGACCCTATAACTGTCACTACCACCACCATTTCCCAAGTGATGTGGTAAAAGGCATCTAAGGAACTTGCAAAGCTGAGGACCAGACTCTTAGGATAACAGTGACCCACCCAGCCTCAAAATATGGCAACTCCATGAGTTCCAGACAAAGCTAGCCTACCAAAAACTGGCCTGACTCAGTTCTTTGCTATGCCTTTATTCTCCCCGAGAGACACAGAGGGAAAACATTGGAAGTAATCCATTCAAAGAAGAGGTTTTCTCTCTGCCCTGTGCAGAAATTCTTGATTTGACACCAAATATTTGAGAGCACGATGAAGTGGCTGATGAAAAGGGCAAAAGCCTCAAGAGGATTTCAAAATGCAACATCCCAGCAACACTTGCATGTGAAATGTGAGGCAAGAATGCAGAATTCTCCTTCCCAGAACCAAGAAAATGTTCTCTGGATTCAATGTCAAATTTATAGCACCAATAGATTTAGAAAATACAAATAAATAAAATCAGCATCTGCCAACAATTGTTTTATAAGTGTTTAGAGAGGATCTTGTATGTGTTCATGTATGTGTGCGTATGTGTGTGTGTGTGCATGCACATACATGCGTGCATGTGTGGGGTGGAGTGGGGATTTAAATGTGGCAAAGCATATTTTGATTACTTGAGTGCTAGTCAGTCCATTACGTATTGTGGGCTTTATTGGGTGGGACCACTTAATTGGCCAACTTAGAAACTTGAGTTCAAATACAGAGTAGAGATTCAAAGGGTTAAAAAAGTAAGAAAACTTATTTCCTCTTTATTTTATTTTAAAAAATAGAAGTCTTTTAAAATGAAGGTATCGGAAGTGGGGACTCAAGTCCGAGTCTGCTACCTTCAAGACCTGGGTTCTTTCAGGGTACCGTGGCTGATAGCACTGGACTTTAAGTTGTGAGAACTTGGGTTCAAATTCTGTCACTAACTAACTATGGGCAGGTCACTTGGGCTCCCTTGACTTCACTTACCTTATCTGTAAAATAAGGATATCACTGCTACTACTTAGCTTAGCATGGTGGGTGGCACGTAGTAAGCACTTTATACGTTTGCTGCTGCTGCTGCTACTCCTCCTACTGCTACGACTACGACTACTACGACCTCTTCTCCTTTCCCCTCCCCAGTGCCCTTTTCCTCATAAATAAATGAATAAATGCTAGCTAGCATTTATTTGGAGACAGCTAGGTGGCACAATAGATAAAATGTTGAGCCTTGAGACAAGAAAACTTCAGTTCAAATGTAGCCTCAGACTCTTACTAGGTGCACGACCCTGGGCAAGTCACTTAACCTCTCTGGGCCTTAGTTTCCTCAACTATAAAATGGGCATAACATTAGCACTTACCTCCTAGGGTTGTTGTGAGGATCAGATGAGATAATATCTATAAACATTTTGCAAATCTTCAGTGCTACATAAAAGCTGGCTATTATTAATTTGACTGTACCACTCAGAAATAAATACTAAAGAAAAAGACAATGTTGGTTTCTGAGACCAGGACTAGAATCCACCTTATAGATTCACTACAACCTATCAGGCATTTATATTTGGGGACACAGGGTATATGGCTGTATCATGTCAGGCAGGGGTTCCCAAACTACAAAACTCTGGGTACCTGCAAACTTAGTGCCAGTCCAGAACTGTGATTTCAGCAGTATAAGGAGTTCTTGGTATGGAAATTCTCTCCACTGATGCAAATTTGCAAGTCAACTGTAACCTAGAGCCAAGATATCCATATTTTTTGAATTATGCAACCCTGTCAGTGAAAAATGTTTGAGCGTGAAACCTGATATGCATCTTTACTTATCTGTAAATTACATTTATGCCACAGTACACTAATAATTATCTATTAATAAAACTTCCACAAAATTAGCAATTTTTAAAGAATGAGACAAAGATGATAGCCTATTTGGTCCTAAAATCAATAGGGAGCCACTGGAGTTTGTTGAGGAAGGGTCAGATCTGTGCTTTAGGAAAATCACTGACAGCTGAGGGGAGGAAGGACTGGAGAAGGGAGAGATGAGTCAGGAAAATCAATGAGGAGGCTGTTGCAGTGGTTCAGGTGAGGAAGGCCTGAACTAGGGTGGTGAGTGCTTCAAGCAAGAGGGCATCTGGAAGAGGAAGAATGGTGATGCTGATGAAAGCAGGAATTTTCTCAATGGCACTTGCCCAGCTGCTTCTGTTGTACCTGCATCTGGGTTAGGTTATAGCTGCCCTGAGGGGGCTGATACCCAGCTAAGAAGGGAGGAGGAAGTTGGGTACTTGCCAAAGGGTGGGAGGGGTCAGAGTAGTAGCAATGAAGGGGGATATGGGTGAGTGTATTTATTTTGGATTCGAGCTCTCCCCCCAAAATTTGCTGTTTAGAGGGAGGGTGGGATGTGACCCATCTTCCCCTCCTCCTCGTTGGTAGATCAAACAATCCTTGGGGTCAGGCCATGGCCTCCCAGGGTGTCCCAGCCCCAACTTTGGACAGCACTGACTTGAGACATGTCTAGAACATAAGAGCTTAACTAACTTGCTCAGAGTCCTAAAGCTAGTATGTATGGAAGATGGGACTTGAACTTGAATCTTTGTGATTCCAAGGCCTACCTTCTATCCACTACAATCGTTAAACCAATGAATAGATCCTGTCATACAGATAAACTCTCTCTAGCAACCTTGTTATTATTGTTGTTTTTAAAGGTTAGGTTGGCATGACAGTCCTTGCTGTAATTATTGTCACTAAGCCCCCCAGAGGAGGTTTATTCTGCTTTCAGAATCTCCGAGGTATTCATGGACGGCTCTGGCTGACCACATGCCATCTCTTACTCCAAAACTCACTTCCCTCCTTTCCTGGCTGTACATATTGCCAGTCATGTCTTTTATGGTACTTCTGACAACCCAGAAAGAAATGATGTATTGAAACTATGTCAACCTGTAGTCTTGTTTGAAGGCTATTTAGTAATGTTGGTAGTAAGCTATGTAGCTTTGCTGTCTTGCTTGGGCCTTCTGCATGCAAAATCACTGCTTCTCCATTGATGTGGTGGACTCCAGGCTCTGAGCGCTAGGTGGATTTTAGCATCTGGGTTTTCGAAAGAATAGCCGATTGTTTATGAATACCTTTCCCCTCATTTCCTTGCCGCTGTTATTGCTCCAAGTATCGATTCGAGTCATTATATGGGGAAAAAATGTAGACAGCAACATTTCATAAAAAAGAACTGCATTCCAAAATTAAAACTTATAATTGAACTCACCCTTTCTGCCCCGTTCTCTTCTTTCTAATGTGTATGAGCAAACCTGTTTCAGTGCTATCTAGGCTTGGGAAATAATCTCGTCCTTCCCCCCAGGGACGTGCCTTTCCTGGCTCACTTCAGCAGAGAAACTCAAATAGCAGAAATCACTGTAGCACAGTCCATGAGGATGGTTTTTTCATACTCTTCTTTTATTAGAATTTCTGTGCTTGCTTGACAAAAATCAATACAAATGAAGTTTAATGCCAATAGCATTGATTTCTGATTCAGCATGCTCTTTCATTGTGCTTGGAAGAAGTCCTGGGGGTTTAAAAAAACCTACCTAGAGCAGGCGTACTGTAAGGAGTCAGCTCGGTGGCTCAGTAAATAGAGGGAAGGACTTAGGTCAGAAGAATTGACTTTGATTTCTGCTTCAGGACTCTGGACAATTCTCTTCACATCTCTCAGCCTCAGTTTCCTCACCTGTTAAATGAGAAGGCTGGACTTGACAGCTCTGAATCGATGCTCCTAGATTCGTGGTGCTTAAGTATTTTTTTTAATGTGGAAACTAGTTATGCTCAAATACTCAGTGGCTCTGGGATCTCATCAATGTGGACATTCCCTCCAATGATGCAGACTGCAACTTATCCATGTCCAAACCTCCTCTCGGACTCTTATTGCTGCCCTCCAATTCATTCAGCAGAAGGGATGCATCCAGAATGCAAGAGGCCTTCCTGACTCTTTCTTGACCTCACCTAGTTGATCCTTGCTCTTACTGCATGGCCAGCCCACCTTGTTTTTGGCTCTTACATTTCTCGGGTGACACCCTGTTCTTCTTTGTAATTCTTCATTTGCAAGGTGTTGCAGCCTCCTCGTGGCCTCCATACACTTTCCCGCTGCCCTGCAGGGGACGCTCATTTTCAGTTCTTCAGAGACTATCATTACCATGGCATACAGTCATACAACAACAATGGGGAGATACTGATATTTTTAATGGACATTTACAAACAAATCTAACGTAGTTAAAATTAGAAGGGAAAGATGTAACTGGGAAAAGGGTCTTGGCAGCAAATTTCCCTGATGAAAGTCTCATATTCAAGATGTATAAGAAACTCATTCAGATTCAGATGAACAAGAGCCATTTCCAGTAGCTAAATGGTCAAAAGATATGAGCAGGCACTTTTCAAAGGAAGAAATCTAAGCTATCAATAACAGTGAGCAGAATCAGGAGAACGATTTATACAATGACTACAACATTGTAAAGGAAAATAACTGTGAAACACTTCAGAGCTCTAATCAATACAGTGTCCATTTGTGACGCCTGAAGACTAATGATGAAGCATGTTCCCCATCTCTCGGGAGAGTAGTGGTAGACTAGAGCTGCACAAGGAAACATACATTTACCGACATGGCCAAGGAGTTGTTTTGCTTTGCTTACTTATGGTTGTTGGTTACAGGGGAAGGCTTCTCTGACTATTCTTTGGGTCTAGACATTCACCTGGTTTTTAATCCACTGAACTGGGCTCTCTCGCAGACTACTTCTCCCCATCTTGTCCACAAGGAAAGTATGAGTGACTCACTTTAATCCATTATCATCAGAAGCTAGATGTACCAATTCAGCTAATGAAGATAGAGCAAAGCATGAACTATTTTAGAAATCAGATGGAAAAACAAAACCTTCTTTCCAATAAACAGATATGTGATTTTATTACATTTGCAAAAAGCTTTGCTTTTTCCCCAAATACTCAAAATGTTACAGTCTGTTTTTAGATATACAGCAGCTGAACAGTTCTGAAACCTGTTCTCACTATAACTTGGAGTTAATTGATTAGTATGGTCTTTATGACATCACCCAGAAGTATGAATTTACTCCGATAATGCCGTCATGCATGCAGAAGAGTTCAGTGCCATGGTTTGACCCAAAGTTCCGGACAAACTAATCAAGATAAATTCCATGGGATCTCCTCCATTACACATATATAGAGACAACTGTCGACTAGTAACAGAGTGCCATGATTCCAGTGAAATCCTGCGAAGATATCATCACTCTCATGAGAGATGCAGAATCTCCAGTTGGAAGCCATCAAGCTCAACCTCTACCCCTGCTGCCCATTTTACTGACAAAGAAACTGAACATTCATACAGCCTTTGCTTGAATGCCTCCAGTTAGGGAGAACTCACTACCTCAGAATAAGCCCATTCCACTCTGAGATGGCTCTAACTAGTAGGAAACTTTTCCTAAAATCAAGTCTAAATTTGCTTCTTTGAAACTTCTTTCTCCTACTGCAAACTCTGCCTTCTGGGGCCAAACAAAATAAATCTCATTCCTCTTCTACCTGATAGGCCTTCAAATATTTGAAGGCTATGCATCTCCAGTTTGTTTGTTTTTTTTTAACCAATCCGTGTTGGGCATGAACACAAGGCCCTTCACCATCCTGATTTCTCTCCCTTGGATACTCTCCAGTTTACCCATGTCCTTCCTAAAATATGGTACCCAGAGCTAAACATGATACCCAGGAACAGTCTCACAAGGATAGACTATACCCTCCTGGACACTTTGCCTTTCAATGCAGCCTCATGCAAGATGTCAAGGTCAAGATCAAGTCCATAGCTTCTTCGTTGATCCTGGTGGAAGCTCCTACAAAACCAGCATTCTGCTAAAATGAGGCTCTGAAATGAAGGGGAAAGGAAACATTTAAGTGCCTGTTGTGTACCAGGCACTGTGCTAAGTGCTTTCAAAATGTTATCTCATTTGATCCTCACAAAAACCCTGGGAAGTAGGTGCTACTATTGTTCTCCTTTTAGAGAGGAAGAAACTGAGTCAGGAAGTGGTTAAACGACTTCTCCAAGGTCACACAGCTAATAAATGTCTGAGTCTGGATTTGAACTCAGGTCTTTCTGACTCCAGACCCAGCACTCTGTCCACTGTGGTGCCACCTAGCTGCCCATGTGAATTCTTTCAGCTACCCTGAAATGAACTCTTCACTCTGAACAAGAGCATTTAAAACCTTTGCTTCAAGGTGGCAATATATTAGCACTTTTTCCTCTACTAGGCCTACAGAAGGGATATGTTTTCAAACATTTGGCCCAAAGTATCTTTCTTTTCCATCTGTGTTATCTGTCTTTATAAAGCTGGAGACCAGTGCTAAACAGCAAAGTGGGCAATGTTTGTCTTTGCTGTTTTCTAACCTAAAAGTTTCCTTTTTCATGACCTTTGTTAGGTAAAAATACCTCTTTACTGAATCAGCCAATCAAAACTAAGTGTGAATAAGTCCTGGACATCTTCCTGAAATGAAAACATTTCAATTAGGTGCAAAAAGAAGTCTGTTCTAATTGAATGAGGGACGTGATCATTCCCTGGGGAGTTTGCATATAAACAGAAGCTAGTTCACAACTGGAGAGAGACTTTGAGGGTCTGGCAATAGAAGGCAAAGAATGGAGATTTTAAGAAGCGAGCAGGGGGCAAAGCCAAGATGGTATATTAGGGGCAACCACCCAGCTGAACTCTCTCAACATTCCCCTACAAACAACTTTAAAATATCACCTCAAATCAAATTTTGCAGTAGCAGAGCCAACAAAAGGTCAGGATGAGTCATTTTCCCAGCCTAAGAAAACTTAGAATGGCAGAGGAAGTCTGTGACCCTGGGGTGTATGCCTGTCCAGAGGTCACTCGTCAGCACCTTTGGGAGCTCTCAGCCCAGAGACGGTGTTGGTGGGGGAGGTCAAACAACTAGTCAGAAAGAGATTACAGGAGACTCTTTTCTGGCACTGAGTACAGATGGCACTGAATGGCAATTTAGTGCCCATATACTACTTTAGGTTGCAGTTCTGGGTCATAGTTCCAGGGCAGAAAGGAGCACTGAGAATCAGTCAGAAGGGAGCAGGGGCCCTGGATGCAATTCCAGGGAAAAGAGAATGCTAGTGCACGTAGCTCTAGGGGACCTTCCTGGCCAGAGTGTAGAGCAGGCGAGCAGTGACCACAGCTCTCCCAGAATCACACCACCTTGGAAGCACCAAAAACTTGCAGATCCTCAGAACTAACACTGAAAACAGCAGTACGAAAAAGTCTGAAGCTTGTGACGGTGCCTCCTCACCCCAAAATGAGCAGAACCCAACTTTAATATAAAGTTCAAAGGCAAGAAATAGGCTGGAAGAATGAGTAAACAACCAAAGAACTTAATCATAAAGGTCTACTGTGTTGGTAGGGAAGACCAAGATAGAAACTCAGAAAAAGACTACAATATGAAAACAGCTGAAAAAAAACCTCTAAGAAAAATGTTCATTGGACCCAAGCTCAACAAGATTCCTAGAAAAAATAAGGAAAGAGATGGATGGTAGAGGAAAATTTGGAAACAAAACGAGAGTGATGCAAGAAAATTATGAAAAGAGAATTAATGGGTTGATTTTAAAAAGGCCCCAAAATACTGGAGAAAATACCTTAAAAAACAAAATTAGCCAAATGGTAAAAGGAGTACAAAAATTCACCAAAGAGAAGAACGCCTTATAAAGCAGAATAGGCCAAATGGAAAATGAGATACAAAATCTTGCTGAAGCAAACGATTCTTTAAAAATTAGAATTGAGCAAGTGGAAGCTAATGACTCCATGAGACATCAAGAAACAATGAAATGAAGTCAAAAGAATGAGAACAAGAAATAAAGTTAAACTGCTTACATTCCTTTATGAGAAGATGATACATGTAACTCTTAAGAATTTTAGCATTATTAGGGCAGCAAAAAGGAGTTTACATAGACAGAGGGCATAGGTGTGAGTTGATTATGTTGGAATGATCTCAAAAAAAGTGAAAGGGTAAAAAAGAGAGATATCCTGGGAGAAGGGAGAAAGGAGAAGGTAGAACGGGGAAATTTTGCTCACATGAAAGAGATGCCAAGGAAGAGTTTTTATAGTGGAAGGGGAAATGGGAGGGTGGCAGTCAATGTTTGAACCTCACTCATCAGAATTGGTTCAAAGAGGGAAGAATATATATACACACTCAGTTGGGTATAGAAATCTAACTTAGCCAATAGGGAAGTAGGAGGGGAAGGAGATAAAAGAAAGGAGGGAATGATAAAAGGGAGGGCAGATTAAGAGAGGTTAGAAGCAAAATAGACTTTTGAGGAGGGGCAGGATAAAAAGAGAGAAGAGACAGAAGAAAACAAGATGGAGGGAAATACACAGTAATCATAGCTGTGAATGTGGATCAGATGAGCTCATAAAATATAAGCAGCTTAGAGCCCCATGGGAATGGGTGGGCTCCTCACTCTTTTTGCCTCCAGATACTATAATATGCCCTGTTGTCTCTTTACCCAGATGTCTCCAGTAGTCTGGATTTCACCTCAACCACAAAGAGGTAAGGGAATAGCTACAGATTCATATAAATGTAAGTTAAGTCAGCAAGCCAAACCTCCATCTAAATGGTAGGACTCTTCCTAACAGGGAGCTTGGAACAATTGGGATGGTATTTCTACCTTTCCTTTTTATATAAACTCCATAAAGCCCCAAGCCACGTGGACCTTGGGTGGGCGGGTGAGTGGAATCCATATTTCCCCTAGGCTTAAAATAGCTAATTATTATCATGGGGTATTGCAGAAGACCAAAAGAACTTTGGAACAATCTAGCAACCTGAAGGGGCCAGTTTGTCCCCAAAGCAAAAGGACCACACGTATACTGGGCTAAGGCATCCAGATATGTGCCAAGGTCAAGGAACAGCTAGCGTGAGAGTAATAAAAGTAGATATTTACAGGTACTGAATATTCGATAATGATGACATTTATATAGAAAGGACAAGGAATTCATCTCTTCTTTGTGCCGTGTATTTATATGTAATAGGTATATCCACAATATTGTATTTTAAAATGAATAGTTTCCCATGGAAATCATGCTCCTTTCAAATCACTTTTAAGATCTTATTTATCATTTGGTTTCTTTTTCAATAATTTAACCACAGTGGAACACATGGTTTATGGTGCTTCTCCATTTAACCTCAAGGTAATTAAATCCACAATAGACATCTATTATGGAGAACTTTCTCAATCAACGTCAGCATTTCAACTGTTTGAAAGTACACGGTAACATATAGGATAATGATTCCAGAAATACAAGGGAGGCATCATCGTGCTTAATGTGTATTATGACATTTATGAAATGTTAAGGAGGGAAAAAAACAGACGAAAAATAAGGAAAAAAGAACCATTGAAGGCACATATGTCAATTTTATGAGCGAATTGCCACCAGCCAGTTTTCCCTCTGAAAATATTCAGAATTTTTTTCCAGTATCTGATTCTCTCTCTGCTTAAAGTTTAGTTAACTAAAAAGGCATAATAGTGATAGCCTTTTCCCTCTGTACCCAGGAAAAGCAGCAAAAGAAGGCCTGCATCTATGTGGTTTGTTCTCTGTGATATGAGGGGATAATTAACTCATTGCCCTCATGCAATGACAGTGATTTCATTTAAAGCTTTGGAAGAAGTAAAACTAACAGTTAGCTCCCTGAGGAGTCCTTGGATACCACATTATCCTCAGGATCCATGGGTTTCCATTATTTAACTGGTATTTTTCTGAAGTAGTCTTACCAAGGCAATTCCAAAATACAAAAATACATACACACAAACTTTGGCTTGACAAAAGAAATTCACTGGGTTGAATTTGTTTTAATTTTTAAAATTTTTTAAAAATATTGATCCCAGTAAAAAGACTCCCTTGTTCTTATACATGTGTTTACAATGAAAATTATCATAATAAACCTATTAGTGTCCTACTCTTCTGCAAGATGGCAGTAAGACACTCCATTTGACTTGCTTTTCCAGGAGCGGCCTGACCTTACACTGAGGCCTCTGCTTTGTCTCACTGGGTCTTCCTTGTCACAAAGCATAGTAAGAGAGTAGATCAGAGTTAGAAGGGTAATCACAGAACTGAGAGGTCATTTGTCCACAAGAGGAGCAAACAGGAATGTCAAAAATCATTCCTAGAGCAGCATATGTGACAATATTTGCCTGTCATAATTTATGTTTAAAAATGTTTAAACAGCAGGATGAACAATTATAAGAAATGCACATTTTGTTTTTAATTAGTGGCATTTGGGCCTCTTCAGCATGAAATTGGACCTATTCCTTTGCTGATTTAAGCTTTTTTTTCTTTTTTATCCTGCTGTTCAATATGTCTTATTTTAGAGTAAATGCTTTCAGTACACATTTGAGAAACTGAATTTTTACTGACTGCAGAACATCATGGTTTGAGTTCCTGGGCCCAGTAGGAAAGAAATAAGCATTTGTTGAGTGCCTACTATGTGTGCTGACTGCAGGACATCGTGGCTTGAGCTCCTGGGCCCATGTAGGAAAGAAATAAGCATTTAGCATTTATTAAGTGCCTACTATGTGTCAAGCGCTTTACAAATATTATATCATTTGATCCTCACAACAATCCTGGGAAGTAGGCACAATTATTAGCCCTATTTTACTGGGGAAGTGATTTGCCCAGGGTTACAGAGTTATTAACTTTCTGAGGCTAAATTTGAATTTCGGTCTTCCTAGCTCCAGGCACAAGACTCCAATCCACTCCAAACCACATACCTGTGGCCTCTGTGCTCTATTGTCTGCACCTGGAACTGAAAAGGACAAAAGAAACAGACCCCCCCGAGCTTGATTCTCAGGGCCCCAGGACTCTGGGTTCGTGACATTCATGCTCTGGGTGACCAGGATCTTGGGCCTCTTGGATGCTGCCAGAAAGAGAGAGAAAAATGTCCTGGTCTGGTAGTTCAAAAGACACAGCTTGTTCCAGCTACACAGCCAATAGAAACGAGCTTCTCTTCCCACGTGGTTGGGGGGGAGTTTAGAATGTTGTCTTCTAGAAGCAGATTTTTGCTGTTTCGCCTCTATCTGAGGTGATCTGGGCATGAGCAGCAAAGTCCTACTACAAAAAAATAGAAATAAAAAATGTAAACCAATGCAAAATGAAATTGTACTCACATTCAATGAACTCACGTTCTACTTGGAGGATGCTACATGTACACACATCATTAAATATGAAATATAAATACATGCATATATATGAAATAAATTCACAGTGATGGGCACTAAAATGTGGGAATCAGGGAAAAGTTCTTGAAGGGGGTGGCACTTGATCTGAGCTTTAATGGGAGTTGGGGGTTACAAGGGGCAGTTAGGTGGCACAGTAGATAGAGTGCAGGGCCTAAAGTCAGGAAGACTCATCTCCCTGAGTTCAAATCCAGCCTCAGACACTTACTAGCTAGTGACCCTGGGCAAGTCACTCAACCCTGTTTGCCTCAGTTCCTCATCTAAAAAATGAGCTGGAGCAGGAAATGGGAAACCACTTCAGCATCTCTGCCAAGAAAACACCATATGGGGTCATGAAGAGTCGGACTCGACTCAACAACAAGAGCAGAGGAGGTTGTGTAAAGGGACGGTTATTAAAAGAGACAATTTATGATCAGTCAGAAAAGGAAGAGCAGAGATTACAAGAGCTGAAAGTGAGGAGGGAAAGCCTAGGCCCTAGGCAATTGCACTGAGGCAGGAGATGGAGTGTTTTGTGTGGAGGATAGCAAATGGGCCAGTTTGGCTGGAGTATAGAGGGCATAATGGAGAATAACATGTAATCAGCTTGGAAAGGTAGACTGGAGCTAATATTATGAAAAGTTTTAAATGCAGAACAACGCCCCGGGGCAATGGAGATTCACTAAAGTTTCGTGAGCAGGGTGAAATGGCTCGATTTGTACTTTGGGAATTGAAATCTGTCAGTGTTGAGCAGGATGGGTGGATTGAAATGCAGGACCCTAGATGCAGGGAGATCAATTCAGAGGCTGTTGCAATAGGGCAGGGAGGAGGTGAGGAGAGCCCTGAACTTAAACCTGGCATTTCCACCAGGCGGCACACACATGGGGTTGGAAGATAGCAATGAGGTAGCGCAAAAACGGAGTACATGGATGGGCCTTTCAAGAAGGGTAGAGCAATTTGGGGTATCAATGAGCCTTCCCAGGTGGAGAACAGGGGCACAGAGAACCTGAGCTAAGCAGCCTCTGGCGGCCAGCCATGGGCACTGCAAAAGCTCAAGCACAGACAAGCAAGGGACAGAGTGGAGGCACAGGCGCAGTCTGGCCACCACTGCTGGCCATTGCCGAAGGGGCAGGAGCCTCCTGAGGTGTCAGATAATCTCCTGTCAGCCCGGTGAAGACTGGAGGTAAAGAGATTGAGGAGGCAGTCCATTCCCATGGGACTCTAAGCTTCATCGGCTGTGCAGTGACCACCTGCTCACCCCACATTATCGCAGGAAAGCAGAGATGTTAAAGGGGCAACTGGGTGGCTCTGCCCTGACAGACCTGGCATAAGATGACTGGGTGCCACCAGTATGTGGCTGGGTGCACAGAAAATTTCCTACCGGATTCCTTTCCTGCAGATTTCCTTTTCTTGCCTGGCATAATTGGATTGCAGAATCCCAGAGGTGAAAGGGACCCTGGCGGCCCACACCCAAACAAGAAGCCCTCCTACATCATACCCCACAAGTGGTCATCCAGCCTCTGTTTCAAAGCCCCACTGAGGGCAGACCCACCATTTTTCAGAAGCTCCTTCCAGTTTGGGAGAGCTGTAAATGCTAGGAAGGTAAGGAAACTTTCCCCTGACATCCAGTCTAAATCTGCTTCTTTTTATCCCTCACTCGAATCTTTCTGGGGCCAAAGGGCACAAGAATGTTCCAGGTCACAGCCCTTAAGATAGGAGAAAACAGCTCTTCCGTCTTCCCCTAAATCTAGACTAAACATCCCCAGTTTCTTTGACTAGTTCTCCTTTGGCATGAAATTCAAGTGCTTCACCATCCTGATTGCCCGCCTCTGGACTTTCTCCGCTTATCAATATCCCTCCAATACTCTAGGAGAGGTCTGACCAGGGCAGAGTGCGGCAGAACTATCACCTACCTAGTCCTCTAAACTCTGCCTAGCAATACAGCCCCAGAGCTGTAGGTTACCTGCTGCATCACACTGCTGACTCGTGTAGAACTTCCAGCCTGCTAAAACCCTTAGTTTTTTTTTTTCCAGACAGATTCGTTATCTGACCTTGCCTCCATTTTCTTGTACTTATGAATCTGCCTTTGAAACCCCCTGTAAAACTTGACCTTTATTCCTTTTCAATTTCACCTTATGAGATTTAGTTCATTGTTTCAGCTTCTTGTGGATCCTGACTTTGTTATCCAGTGCGGTAACTATCCCTTCTGGTTTTGTGTCACCTGCAAATTTGTTGAACATACAAAAAAAACAACAACAACCAGGAATAGTATAGTAAAAAAATATGCTTTAATCCGCATTCGGACTCCATCAGTTCTTTCACTGAAGGTAGATAGCATTTTTTATTAGTCCTTCGTAATTGTCTCGGTTCATTGTATTACTGAGAGTAGCTAAGTCATTCACGCTGATCATCTTATAATATTGCTGTACGATGTTCTCTTGGTTCTGCTCACTTCACTTTGCATCAGCTCATGTAAGTCTTTCCAGGTTTTTCTGAAAACATCCTGCTTGTCATTTCTTATAGCACAATAGTATTCCATTACAATCCACAATTTGTTCAGACATTCCCCAATTGATGAGCATCCCCTCAATTTCCACTTCTTTGCCCCCACAGAAAGAGCTGCTATAAATATTTTTCTACATATAAGTCCTTTTCATTTTTCTTTGATCTTTTTTGGGATACGAACCTAGTAGTGGTGTTGCTCGGTTAAAGGATGTACACGGTTTTATAGCCCTTTGGGCAATAGTTCCAAATAGCTCTCCAGAATGGTTGGACCAGTTCACTGCTCCTTTTTCATATCTCCTCCAGTATTTGTCATTTTCTTTTCCTGTCATCTTAGCCAATCTGATTGGTGTAAGGTGGTACTTCATAGTAGTTTTAATTTGCACTTATCTAATCAATAGTGATTTAGAGCATTTTTTTCAAATGACTATAGACAGCCTTTATTGCTTCATCTGAAAACTCATTGTTCATATCCTTTGACCATTTATCAGTTGGAGAATGACTTTTATTCATATACATTCGACTCAGTTCTCTATATATTTGAGAAATGAGGCCTTTATCAGAGATACTTGCTGTAAAAATCATTTCCCATTTGGCCAATTCTGCTTTTTAAGGAGTTCTCCTCTGTGGGTTTTTATGCCTTTTTTCCATTTGCCCAATTCTGGTTTTTTAAGGTGTTATTTTCTTCAGTATTTTTTTGTGTGTGTTTCTTTTACCAAGCTATTGACTCTCTTTCCATAATTTTATTGCATCACTCTCATTTCTTTTCCCAGTTTTTCCTCTACCACTCTTATTTGATTTTGCAAATCCTTTTTGAGCTCTTCCAGGAATTCTCAGTGGCCTTGCATCTTCACATTTTTCTTTGAGGATTTGTTTGTAGTTGTTTTGAAATCATCGTCTTCTTTTGAGATTATTTCTTGATCTTCTTATCACCATAGTAACTTTTAATAATCAGGTTCTTTTTGAAGTTTGCTCATTTTTCTAACCTATTTCTTATATTTTAACTTTATATTAAAGTTGAGATGTGCTTGGGGAGGGGGAGGGACACTATTCCAAACTTCAGGTTTTTCTTGCTGCTGTTTTCAGAGCTAGTTCTAGGGATCTATAATGTTTCAGTGCTTCCAAGATGGCATTATCTAAGGAGATGTTTGGTTGCCTCTTTCCTGTACTGTGCTCTGATCTTTACCCGGGAAGAGACCTTGTTCTCCTGTAGCCGCAAGCATGCTGCTCTTGGCCCTGGAACTGTGCGCAGAGACCCTGTGTCCCTGCTGCCACTCCTCTTCACCCTGGGACTGCAACTGGGAACTGCATTTGGACAACGCGATAGGCTCATGAACCGAACACCAGCAAAAGGTCCCCTGTAATCTATTTCTGATCAGTTGTTTGACCTTCTTACCACCTGGGTGCTAAGAGCTCTTCAAGCTGCTACAGCCAGCGTTGCAACCATCTCCAAGGCCTGTGTCTGCCTGCTAGGATAGGGCCTGTACCATGCTTCCAGCCAGATCATTACCCCATGAGACAGACCTTTCTTGCTGAACTCCTAAGTTGTCTTGGGCTGGAAAATTACTTCACCCCTACCTTTTGTTGGCTCTTCAGCTCCAAAATTATTTGAAGTTGTTTAGACGGGAATCTGGAAGGGTTCAGGTGAGTTCCTGCTCCTACTCTGCCACCTTGGCTCTGCCTCATTAGATGATATCTTGAGATTTCTTATAGAATCGGAGGTTTTCTAAGTTGGAAGGACCCTCAAAGGTCATCTTATATGTAAACTCTCAAGAAATGCTTGTTTACTGGGATTCAGACATTTCAAATAAAATAAAGTGTAAACTTTGGAACTTAATATCATTTTGATGATTCTATTAATTCAATATGTGGCCTGGGTTTTTTTTTTATTTTAGAACTCACAGAGTTCCAAAAATGAATTACAATGACATTTTTAATAGTGTGACAGTATATGGTACTTCTGACAACCTCTTTTAACTTGCTCAATAGAAACCCATTATCTACATAAAGTTTAAAGGAAATTATTTGGTATAATGATCATTGAGATTTAATCAGAATTTGATGACTTTAGCCTTAAGTCATACAGATTTCTATTTGGACATTAATAATTAAAGAGTTGGAAGAAGCCAACTGGTTTATGAATGTTGCAGAGTTGTCATGCAGAACAGATTTCATTCAGTATTAAACTCTCTCTGTGCAATGCACTGTGCTAGGCACTGGGGAAGAGGGGCCTTACAAAGATGAGATTAAGATAGAACATTTGAGATGAAGGCATTAATAATGAGATTGCATAGGATTCAAAGTTTTTATAGGGTTTAGAGTTGAAAGAAATCTCAGAGATCATCTAATCAAATTCTCTCATTGTACTGGTGAGGAAATTGAGGCCCACAGACTATAACTTGCCCAAGCTAATATAAGTAGTAGGCAGAACAGAATTCAAATCAAAGTCCTCTGACTTGAAATCTACTACTCTTTCCAGAGAAGGAAAATTCTTGAGAAATATGTTACTGTAATCAAATCGACCACACCATGGTTACCAAATGGCCATCAAAGGTAGATGGCAGGGAAACAACTGAAGTAACTTTATTTGTACATTCAATTATCACAATATTTCCCTGGAGTAGAAGCATAGTTTCCACTGCCAAAGCACTGTATTAGCTCTCTGGAACAACAAAAATTTAGAATAATATGATTGCCTAAAAACACTTCTGGCAGGGGAAACACAACAGTGAACTAAAGAGAAAAGTTTTAGACTGAGAAGCCCCTTCAAATATTTTCTTATGTAGATTTAGCATAGATCCACCAATGTTTATGAGGATTTTAGGAAAGTAATCAGACTTGGTCCTTATTGTTCCAGAGACATGATGGTGAAATACACCCATCCTCTCAGGAGAGAGGTCAGGGACCCGTGCAGGTAGAATTAGGGACATGCTGTCAGATGTGGGTAGCTTTTTTTCCTAACCTCAATGGTTTTCTTTGTTGCAAGAGAGGAGAAATTTGAAGGGAAATAGCTATGGTATAAAAGCTAGAGGCAACAATAAAACTTATTTTTTTAAGTAGATTATAGGATTTATAAAGAGCTAGCACTGTTGCAGGACAATGTGACCCCAGTCTACCTTTCCAGACTGTGACAAAAGGCATTCCAATCGCTAGCATTCACACAGTGTTGTAAGGTTTGCAAAGTACTTTCCAAAGGTTTGCAAAGTACTGGAAGGTAGGTGCTATTATTATCCTTACTTTACAGATTAGGAAACTGAGGCTTAGAGAGCTTAAGTGACTTGCCCATAGTCACACTGCTAGCAATGTCAGGTCTTCCTGACTAAGGAGCTGCCTCTATTTGTTGGTACCAATGAAACTTAAAAATTCATATTAGCAAGCTGCCCCCTAAAAGAATAATATGAAAAATAAAACAAACTGAAATTTATAGAGCACTTTAATGTTTATAAATATCATCTCCTTTGACCCTCACAATAAGTCTGTGAGTGAGGCATTATTATTATTATTATTATTTTAGATTTGCCTTCTATTTTCACTGGCATAGGATTCTTCCTATCATTAAGGAATTCCCCCAGCCAGTGTACATCAGCATCTTTCCTCCAACTTATGGTCATAGGCATTGCATGGGGTGACAGCTCTCTAGCCACCAGGCAAGCCTACCTCTTATGCAGAGGGACTACAATAACATAAAGTCAATTTGGGGAGGCAGGCAACTTTGGTCACTGTTAGTACCATACTATCAAAGGTAAAGAACACATCTCTCCTTTCTGTTAAAAGTCAATAAATGAATTGTATATCATAGGTGAGTTTGATTGGGTGTTTGTTGGAAAGTGCCAATACAATTTTTAAAATATTTTTGTAAGTTCTTAAAGGCCAGAGGACTTTGTCATATCCTAGGAGGATATAGCCTTCTCTCCAGGAGTATTTCTTCTCTTTTCTTTTTTGGAGGCAATCAGAGTTTAATAATTTGCCCGGTTACAGAGCTAGGAAGTGTCTGAGGCCACATTTAAACTCGGGTCTTTCTGATTCCAGGGCTGCTGCTACGTCCACTGCATCACCTAGCTGCCTCCAAGTGTGTTTAACAAATAAGACTGTATTTGTTTTGTGCTCAGCTGTCACAAATGGGCATATCTTGCCCATGTTGGTAGGGATGCACTTACAAATGTTTAACAAACAGCTCTCTGAAAAAATATATGCAAGATATATTTTAACTTTAATTTGCATTACTAGCATTTCCTCTACGGCTTTCATTGGTCTAGGCCTGGGGTGGGAAACCTGCGGCCTCAAGGCCACATGTAGCCTTCAGGATCCTTGGGTGCAGCCTACTGACTTAGTCCAAATTTTACAGAACAAATCCTTTTATTGAAGGGATTTGTTCTGTGAAGTTTGGATTCAGTCAAAGGGCCGCACCTGAGGACCCAGAGGGCCAAATGTGGCCTTCTGGTTCCTTGGGTGCAGCCTATTGACTTAGTCCAAATTTTACAGAACAAATCCTTTTATTAAGGGGATGTTTTCTGTGAAGTTTGGATTCAGTCAAAGGGCCAGACTTGAGGACCTAGAGGGCCACATGTGGCCTCAAGGCCACAGGTTCCTCACCCCTGGTCTAGGCAATCAACAAAACAATCACTCAAGCTCTGATTTGTAGCCTTTGCCCATTTCCCAGGTATAAATGCTCACTGAAAACTTAACAATCAGCAGAGCTGGTTCAAACTGGCATGCCCCTGCTAAGAGGCAAGTAAATTGAATTAAGCCTGCAAAATATGAAAGGTACCTTATTGCATGTGCCAAAACTATCTGGGGCACTTGTGTCCCATTCAAGGGCCAAGGTCATTTGTGCTTCTTGTCAGAGGCGGAAGTCTAATGACCTTCACAAGCTCACCGGCAACTTCCCTGTGTTGTCTTGGGGTTCTGGTTTCCATGACTTATTTTGCTCGGCTCTGCCTCATTCTCATGTGTATAGGAAATGCTTATTAGAAAAACGTGATGAAATATAACATTAAAAAGTGTTTTGAAAACAATGTGGTATAAAAATAACCTCAAAGCTTTCAAACACAGTGTAATTATGGCAGACAGTTAACTGGAAAACAAGAAAGGAGCATCATGCATAGTATTGCTTCACAATTGTAAAATAACCAGTCACAAGTGAGGTTTCCTTTTTGTGTGATTTCTGGGATTTGCAGCTCTGCATGTAGAAATCAGATTCTATCTAGAAAATCAGCCTTCACTCAATGGAAGATGATGTTCTGTCCAACTACACTGTGTATTGAAAAGGTTACAATCATGGCAAGAATAAACTATCATTTATTTGGGAACACAGACAATCTGTGACTGCTCAAATCTGGGCAGAATAATAATTTTGGGATTTAGGAGGTGACCTTTAAAACTGATTTCCTACAAAGCCGTCTTCTATCAAAATCATTTTGTTTTCCAGTTTTGAGTATGCCACTTCTAACAGAAACTATAAAGGTGTCTTTATATTTATGCCTTTTGAAATTATTGAAATAAGGCAAGCAACAAAATTTATTAGCTTCCTCCTTTGGGCCAGGCATTGTGATAGGTGCTGGGAATCCAAAGAAGACTATTACATTCTAATAAGGGAGAGAACAAAGCTGGAAGGAAACTTAGAGGTCATTGAGTCCAACCCCCTCATTTTACAAATGGGAAAGCCAAGGCCCAGAGAGATTAAGTGACTTATTATCTTATCTCAAGTGGGCCCTCACTGCAAAAAGGCTTCCTACTGTTTTATTCCTCCCTAATTGATGGTCTCTCCTACTTCCCACAAGTATTGTTCCAGCTCTCTTCTTTCCTCAAGCCTCCCACACCTTTCCCTTCTCTTACCTCCTCCATAGATCTCATTTCATACTTTATTGAGAAAGTAGGGACCATTCACCATAAGCTCCCTCTTTCCCCTTTCTCTACCTCTCAAAGCTCCCTGACAGCCCTCTCCATTCTCTTTTGCTTTAGTCCTTCTCCCATCCTCTCCTTTCTCTTCTGACAGATGGTCCCCCAAATCATCCTTTCCCTTCGTTCATCTTCAGGCTTTCCTTATCTACTGCTTCCTTCCCTGATGCCTACAAATATGCCTTTAAAAGCATCTTCCCTTGTTCTGACCATCCCCTCAAGCAATCATCCTGTCACTCTCCTCACTTTTTAAGCAAAACTCTTCTTAACTTCTCTGAAGTATTGGACTCTGATGACCACCCTCACTTACATACACTTCCCTCTGGGTTTTCATAACAATATTTTTCTCTGGGTTCTTCTCACATGTCTGACTATTCTTGCTCAGTCTCCTTTGCTGTATTATCATCCATAGCATACCCCCTAATTGTTGGTGTGACCCTAGTCTCAGCCCTGGGCCTTCTTTTCTCTACCTACATTCTATGACCTCATCCCCTCCTGCGGGTTTCATGACATTTCATTCTTCATCCCGTACTTTTGCACTGAACTTTCTCTCGTTCTCTTGACATGGTGCAGAGACCAAAAGAGCATGGAGTCACTACATGACTGGCCTTTCTCTTTTGCCATTCGTGCATTCCCTGGGGACATCTTTTATACGGATTCTCTTGAGCAAAATATTTCACAAGAGTTTTTCACCTTGGACATGAACCAGATATATTTGTTCTGAATAGGTACCAATAGTTCTTTTTATTTTAAAAAACTTTAAGCTTGATTTTCCTGCCTATTATAATTATCCCTGATTATATTTCTTTAAATAATTAAAATAGGCTATGATGAATTCTGTTACTGAAAACAGAATCCCACTCTGGAAATTTTAAATTGGCCCTGCAATTTTAATGCTGCCACTGTAATATATGGACCATAAACTCATTTAGCCCATCAGAAAACTCATTCGGAGTGTTTCATTTTGTGGCACTTACATTGAATAATAAAGGCCTCACTCTTACACACCGTTTATAAATTCAATACTTTGATCAAGGCAGAAACATTTGTTGGTTACGGCTTTATGAGATAAGATATTTTAACCTGAATGTTACATTCTGATCTTTTAATTTAAGGTGCCGTCTCTCTCTGTCATTGCAGACTTGATCTTGTTCATTCTGGTAATGTACGCCCCCTTCTCTCTACTCACACCATCTTACCCTAGTTCAGGTCTGGATCCATTGTTTCCATGAACTATTAAAATCGCCTCCGAATTGGCCGACCTACCTCACCTTGGCCAACTCCAGTAGAGCTTCTCCATGGCTTCCAAAGTGCTATTCCTAAAGTTCGCCTTGCTAGTCAGCCGACTCCAGTGGCTCCTCATTCACTCCAGGATCAAATAGCAATGCTCCTGACATTTCAGGCTCTTCACAGCTGCTCCCATTTGTGTTGGTAAGCAAAATGGGCTCCTTAGCACTTAGTTCAACAAGTACCCTGGAAGAGTTTGGCTTTTGTTTGCTTTGAGTAATTCAGTGTATTTCCCTTGAGTCTAACTAGGTGCTAAGCCCCAGGCCCAAACCCCTATTAGGTGTCAAACCTATGGGGGTGTGGATTGGCAACTAAGGTGGGGCCCAAGGTGGGGCTAACTCCAGGAAGGGCCTAGTTTACATGTCTGGGACAGCAGAGGCTTTTAGACCACGTGGGTTTAAATCACTCTTTGTGGTGATTCTAGTTCACGTGGGTGAGTCACATGTGTGACTCACCTCTGATACTGAAAAAGATATAAAACCAGGGGTTGGCCTTCTCCTCTAGGGAGCTCTTTGCTGCAGCAGTGGTGGAGCGTGACTCTGGGCCAGCCCTTGTTCTGAGCTCCTGGGCTAAACCTAGATGTTGGTAACTATGAAATGTATTGGGTCTATCTGTTTGTAATTTGTTTAAGGGCTCTTGAGATAGTGTTGATGAAGAGACTCTGGGCAGCTGTAGCTAAGGAGCCCTCCAGCTTATAAACCCCGATGCTGAGATTTGTTGAACTCTGGTAACTATGTATTGGGATTTGAATCAGACAAGGTCTGTCTGTTGATGTTTGTAATTTGCTTGTATTTTGCTCTGAAATTCAGGGTGCTGGCTTTTTCCCCTGAACTAAGTGAACGATATTTGTGTGCTGAATTAAAGTAAGCTTGCCAATCCCTTCACCTTGCTCTCCTTATTAAGGCGGATCAAAAGAACCTGTGTTTTTGCGGCATGCTGGCAGCTTTCTGGGTGCTGGCTGTGGGTGGATCTTATACCCCCACAGAAGCTGCTATCCAGACTGTGGAAACACTATTCTATTAGCTGGTCTTTGGATACCTGCTTCCCTCTATGCTCTCTGTAATCCAGTCGTACTGGCTTACTTGCCATTTGTCACACACAACACTCCACCTCTCATGTTTGTGACTTTGTACTATCTCCCATGCCCCCGTAATCCCTAGTTTCATTTTAGGACTCAGTTCAGATGCCAGCTATGGTGCAAGGCCTTTCTGGGAACTCCCAACTGCTACAGTCTTCACCTTTAAGGTTACATTATATTTGATCTGGATACACACACACGCATACGTACATATATACACAGGGTGTACCAAAAGTCTTAGTGTAGTTTTAAGCCTTTTGGGCTTAAGAAAAATTTACATTTTCAGAGCTTAAAACTGCACTAGGACTTTTGGGACACTATATATAGGCCCATGCCCCATTACGGTGTAAACTTTTTCAATAATAAGTAAACCTTTACTTAGTACCTACTGTGTGCCAGGCACTGTGCTAAGCGTTGTGTTGTTAAGCAAAATTGTCTCATTAGCATGGCTTTTGTTTCTTTTGAGTGGAAGTACTTTCAGCTGTTAAGTGCTAAGCCCCAGGCCCAGGGCCCTGTCAGGTGTGAAACCTGTGTGGTTGTGGATTGGTGACTTAGGAGGGGCCAGCTCAGGAACCAATGGTCTCTGGTCATTGAGGCGGGGCTTGAGAATGCCAGAAGCTCAGCTGCGAGGAAAGGTGAGCCAAGAGACAGTTTCAGCGGAAGCGGAGGCTGCTGCAGAAGCCAGAAGCTGCAGAGGCACGAAGCTGCGGAAGCAGGGCTCACCCATGTGTAGACCAGGAGTGCGAGTAGGAACGTGAGGCCAGTAAAATGATTTGGCTAAATGCTATCTTGTTTTTCTGTGGCCTCCTGGTTACTCTTGCGAGGTGGGCTTTCTGGGCCTGGAGTCTTTTTGTCAAGATGTTGGAATGGGGAG
>CM053628.1:8767845-8789313 GCA_028646595.1 Phalanger gymnotis
CCCTGTTTACTAGCTGCTTTTTCTTATTTAGGCCCTTTATTTTGATGTTTTTTTCACCTAAAGTCTCAATATAAATTAAATTATAATAACATTGAAACTGCAAAAATTAAAATACATGTTGCAACAAAAGCTCTACTCCCTGTTCTCTACTTTGCCACTTTGTTGCCCTCTCATACCCCACTGACAACAGCCCTGACGCCCACACTTCTAAGCAAGCAGAGGAACCTCTCCTCTCAAGCCCCCAAGTCCTTGCTCTCATACCACCGGAACCTGGAATTTTTGCTTCAAGTTTCCCAAAGCCCAGCAACCCCTATTAGGAAGCAAAGGTTCCTCAGGGACCCTCCTCAATGACTCCTCAGACCTTTAATTCACGTGCTGGACTCTACAGCTTTCCAGCACTCCCCGTTCCTTAGTCTCCCTCCCTTTTCCTAAATTTCTGGCTGGACCACCCCCAGTCCACAGCAAGCTCTGCAACTGTGGGGAGAGAAGAAAAACCTCTATGTTTGGTATGCCTAATATATGTAATGATTTGGGAATGCAATTAATGTCATCTGAAATTTTTCTGTTTGTACTATTATTGTACTTCTAAATGTAGTAAAATTCTCCTATACTGTAAAACTTGATTGAATATTGTGAGCTAGAAATAGTGTTAGACAAAGAAATTTTTAATCTGAATTTTGTTGAAACTAAAAAATGAAAACAATTTTGTAGAACTGGTTAAATTTCTTTCTCAGCCTTGCTAATAACCCTGTCTTCTCATGTTTTATAATTGCCATTTAAAAAACCAAGTATTCCTACCCTTACCTGTAGTTAATAGAAGGTCACAGCTAAAACAATTTGGCCAGCACTTATGAAACTTGTAAGATTGTTAACTAGGTTTTTTGGGATTATTGTTTTAATGTTAAAAACCAATAAAGTTCTACAGAGATAGAAGGAATTATGTCCTCCCACCTTTAGGGCTAGATTTGTGGGTAGGCTCTATTGAGTCTACTATGGATATTAGCTATGGTAAAGATATTGGTTATTGTGAATTATTACTATTATTACTGTTCAATTGATTATCAAACTCCTCTGCCTAGAGGGGAAGCTGACTATACCTTTTTAGCAATGATTCAAATTCCTTAGGCTTCCTTTTTACCTGGGCCAAAAGAAGTAGTTAGAATACTGGCCCAGCACATTTTAAATCGACCTGCTTATAATAGGTGATTCCAAACTGTTTGCAAAACTTTCCCTACAAAAATGTGAATGGAGCTTAGAAATGTATGTTTGAATAATTTAAAAAAAGTGCATATTGTTGTTTGGCATTGAGAAATTTATTAACTATATATGCCCAAGAAAATTCTATTTACTTTGAGTTTACTGTTCAATAAGGGGATGGTGGTGGAATTCATTCCCAGGAATATTACAAAGATAGCATGATTATAAAGGTGCTTAGCACAATTCTTGGCATAAAATAATTGCTTCATATTCATTAATTTTATGTGAATTTTCTTCAATGTGAGGTGAATGATTCTCTGTATCAGGCAATTTGGGATCACATCTGACTGAGGTAAAGCCACTGGAATGGTAATTAATTGGTTGGTTTTGGTTTTAAAGTAAATGTCGTTAGGCTAAGAATTGTACTGAGTTAGAAAACTTTTAAATCATTCTAATTGACCATGTCTTATAATATTTTGTAGTGTTGTAATTTAAGAAACCATAAATTACCAAATTTTGTCTTTAATTGTTTTGCTACCATTTAGGAATTTGTGAGATTGTTAACTAAACTATTGAGGTTATTGCTTAAATCTAGCATTTATAAAAGTATGTTTAGTTTTCTTTTTTTTTCCTCTTCAATTGTGTGGAAAAGGTTTGGTGATCAAATTTAAAAATTGTTTAATACTTAGGAAATAATAATATCAAGATAAATTGTAAGCCATTTCTGAGAAAGGGAAATATTTTTATGAACAGAAGTTTTATAAAACCCTTTGCGTGATTTTTAGAAAGCCTCAACCTTCAATAAGTATGCTCAGAGAAACAGCAAAAGATAGCAGACAGGCCCAAGGTTTATCTATTAACCCCTTGCTGGGGACCATGTTACTTCTCCTTATTTTGTAAAATTGCCAAAGCCCCTGGAAACTATCTGCATGGGTAGGGTCATCAGTCCCGGGAAAAGAACTTGTTTGAGTTATGTAAATTACAAACAATGAACTTAGCTTGCTGAGAAGCTGCAAGTTTATGTACAATAGATAGAAAGGATTTTAATATTTGGTTTTTACACCAGGACAAGTTTAAAGTTGAGAATGGAAAATGTTTAATGAAAACCCTTATGTATATGAATCCTGCTAAATCTTTATTACTTATTGCAGCTCCGTGAAGTAGAAGCAACTGTATCATGCTCTAAGCTGTGGTTGGTAAGACTTGCTGTTTAAGGTAAAAGGCACTTAGGACTGTAACTAATTTTGTTTTGAGTTTGAATTTGGGTATGCCACAGGTCCCTGCTTTTTCCCTCTATAGCAAATTTCTGTGATCAGAGCAAATAGTTAGTATAAGATATAAGCTTTTTTTGTGTTATCTTACTAGGCAATCTAATCTTATTTCTATCTAGAACTAGAACATGTGCAGAAATTTATACAACCTACTTAAGACTCACCTTAAGATGTTCTCTTTATTTAAAAGGACTCTAAGAGCAGTAGTATTTTTCCTATGATCACTCTTTTACTGCTACCAATGTGAAATCCCATTACAACACCTTTTTGACTAAGAAACTTTGTGATATCTAAGAATTCTGCAGTAACTAGAAACTTTGTTTGTTATAATACCCTGAAATTAGTGTTACTTAAGGACTTTTTCACAAACTTAGCAAAGTTTTATGAACAAGGGTATAAATGCATGTGAGCCACTTAGGGCTCGCATTGTAAATGTTCCTTAAGCAATGCGAGAATGTTATTTTGTTATTTGATTAATATCATGCTTGTCTAAAGTTTTGTTGCAATTAATAATGCTAACAAGAAGAATTGTTTGTGGTTTATTTTGTAAATGCCATCCAAGAAACATGGCATGACTAAAAGGCTAAGATTCTATATGCATTGTGTTAAAAATTGACAATTTAATGTATTTATGTATGTACTGAAGCCTGTTATTAATTCCTTAAGTGACATTTCATCGTCCTAGTGAGGAAATTAACAACGGATGAATGTAAAGTATAAGACACTGGCTTCTGATGTGAATTTGTTAAATATTACAATTGGTCATGGTTCAAATTTTGAGTTTGTAAAGATGATCAGGGTTATAAGGATTAGAAATGGTAATTTAAAATTGTGCTAAGATCACTCTTGTAGGAGAATGGACAGAAAGCTGATTCCTACAAGAAGAGAAGAAGAAGATTCTGAGATGCTGTGCTGGAGATGGCTAGAACAGATACCAAGGACCTGAGGATTTCATTGACGATGTTCCCTGCCAGACAGCTGTATAAGAAAGGACTTTTTGAATCTTAAAGAGACAATTGCATTTTTATTTCTTTTTGAGTCTATGTATCCATATTCATAAAGGGGACTGCCCCCTTTGATTTGTCAATGCGTCGATCAGTCCTTCCTATATTTACTTAAAAGGGGATAGTTAAGGGGAGGAATTCAGATGTATCTATAATGGTGAGGTGTCTACAAAAGAAAAAGGAAGGATTGATTGGAATACTGAAATAGTGAAATGCCCCTCTTCCTGGTATTGATTCAGAGGGGGTAGCAAAAACAATTATCGATATTTTCAAAAAATTTAACCCATTTAATAATGTATTTTTAACTATTTTCCATACACTACCTTATATTCTTTGTTTGGTCATGGTAAATTTTGTATCTACCTTGTGTCCTTACGATAATGAACCTAAGGCACTAACTAAATAAGGCCTAAGTGTCATCCAACAAGTAAAAGACCTCAGTGGCACTGGAACCCAAGTTTTCTTTTCAACTCCAGGCCTAGCAATCTACCCAGTGAGCACATTGTACAGACTCTTTAAGAGAGACATATGAGCAAAGAAAGGGTACTTTCAAAATCATTTGTCTTTCAACACAAAAGCTATTATCCAGAGCTCCACATGACCAGTGCCAGCAAGTTCACTCTTCAGCAGAACTTCATAGTTTGTATCAACTTCTTTTTTCTTTTCTTTCTTTTTATTTAAAGTAACAAATCTCTTCTCTTTGCTCCCTTTCGGGCTTGGCAGTGTTCTTGAAATGTGCTCCGAGGAAGACCCAACAGTCTCTGGCTTTTTTCCACACGATATCCAGGCTTCAAATTCACACGGACAAATTGGAGCCTCTCTTGATGGATTGATTTATTACCTTTCTAAGTGTAGCATTCTCACATTTATTTCCAGAAAGTGGGTTCATTTAGAACATCATCATTCGGGGTCTTCCATTAACTGTTTTTAAGGACAACATAGACTGAAACTTAAAAGATAAGGAAGAAAAGGAAGAGAGGTGATGGATATTTTGCTTTTGTCATTTAATAATATCAACCTCCAAGATTAGGAGTAGTGACAGAAATGAGCTTCATCTTTTGGCTGGAAAAGCTAAATAAGATGCCATAGAATACGAGCAGTTTATTATTCAGTAAAAAGAAAAGAAAATCTGTGTTTTATCAGTTGTGGGTGCTTAATGACTATATTAATTAAAAATGTCTACTAAAGTGACTCATCACATGTTAGTTGTATGTTCTTAAAATAGATGCATGCAAATACCTACAGGTTCTCCTTTTGATTAAACAAGTTTTCTTTGAGTGCTAAATTTAAAGGAGCTAAGATCCACAATATTGTCCCTGTAGTTTTTTTTAAATGAATTACTGACTACAGATCAATTTGAAATGTACAGGGTTGGAATAACACACATGGTCTTTTGAAATATACATGTAGGAGAGAGAACAAAGTCTTTCCACTAAGAGCCCTGTTTCTCATTGGAAATGTTTTTTTTTAAATAAAATGATTTGATTAAAGAAGCTTGGGCTGTTACTTTAAAATCCAACTTCAGATGGAATAGTCGCTTTCATGGGACACTCGTGGAGCTGTCTGTCTGGGGCTTAGTTGTTCATTAAAAATGAAAACCAAAGGCAAGAACCTCAAAGCACAAAAAGCAAATTTGGTTCTGCAAGGCTCATATCAAGGACACCGGTATTTCAGTCAATTGCCCAGTTTAACTGTTAACACATAGCTCCATCCCTCTTTATCTGCTGATCTCTAGCATGGGCTGTGGAAAGTAATTGTGTTTCAGTCTTTCCTGAATGTTGTTTTCTCTTTTTATTTCAACCACTGAATTTGTTTCACTTTCTCTTGGTGCATTTCTCTAAGGTATGTTAGGTTTAAATACATTTGGCCAGTGGGGTTTTAATAAATATATCAACTTACTAAAATCTTGGGGAACAAAAATTACTCACCTATTTGACTAACTTCCCACTTATCTGAACTCTGGCCTTTACCCAGGGACTACCAGAGTTGGATGGAAGCCCAGCTGTGGGGCTGGTAGTGACTTGGGGGTGGGGGGGAGGGAAATAAGGTGTTAAAAATGTTACTGCATAGATCTACTCCTAAACTTTTTTGGCTTTGTGAATGGTATTTGAGGGGCCGTGTCCCAGTAGAAGAGGTGAGGTCTCCTGCTGATGTAGGAGTTGCTGTGGATATGTGCAAAGGGGGAAATTGTTCTCCTGAAGGGGTAATGACCTTTAATCCAGCTAGCTCTGTGCAAACATGCATGTGATAGGAAGACTGCAGCTACTTGTTCCCAGCTCAAATACTTTAAAAGTGAAAAAAGTAGTCAAGTGGTGTTTGGGCTAAAAATGTCACGGACAGTCTTGGGCTGAGAGCGAGGGTTCAGACCCCAGGATCTGAAATTCAAAGAAATTGAACTATCTCCCCAATTCCTTTTGAATATTATTTTTAAAAATGTTTTATTGATGCTTTAAAAACATAGTTATCATTTTCCAATGACTCTCCCCATCCACAACCAGCACCATCCCCACCCCAGTAGACCATGCTCTCCCAACAAAGTTGTTGTTCATTTGTTTTAGTTGTGTTCGACTCTTTGTGACCCTGTTTGGGATTTTCTTGGCAAAGATACTGGAGTGATTTTTCATTTCCTTCTCTAGCTCATTTTACAGATGAGGAAACTGAGGCAAACAGGGTTAAGTTTCTTGCCCAGTTAGTAAGTGATTTTGACTACAGGCCCCACATCCTATCTACTGAACCACCTAAATGCCAAGTACAAAGTACGGTTAAGCAAAACAAACAGCACATTGGTCATATCTGGCAAGGTATGCTTCATTCTACACCTATAATCCACCACCTTTCCTCTGGGAGAAGGGAAGCAAGCTTTGCCAACAGTTCACTGATGCAATTGTTAGGCATGGTATTGCTTAGAGTTTTGATGGCTTTCAAAGTTGTTTTCTTTTACATTCTACTGTTCATTGTGCACGTATTTCTTCCTGGTTCTGCTCAGTTCACTGTGCAGGAGTTCATAGAAGTCGCTCCAAGTGTCCCTAAGCGGAACCCACTTCCAACAGTACATTCAAATTAAGACTGATGAAACTTGGGAGCCTCATGGTCACATGGTCCCACCCTCCAGTTTCTGAATGAAATTGAGATTAGCGTTAGAAATTTAGAAACCAGACTGGAGTCTAGTCCTGAAGACTCAAATTAAGCCTTGATTTGTTTGAACTATGTATGTTTAGAGTGTATAAACAACACAGGAATATTTTCCCTTTCCCCCTCCCTGTCTATTTTGGGTAACTTGAGTAAAAGAAAACATGTCCCTGTTCCTCTCTCCTCCCACCAAGCTATATAGGATAGTGAGTGAAATAGAACACTGATACTGAAGAGGATGGGCCAGCAGGGAGATAGTGACATAGCGACAGCAATCAGGGGCAGAGAATTACAAAATCAGACTTATAGTTTTCAGACTATATAGATTTCAGGGGTCTTCTAGTCCAATGCATATCCAAAAAAGAATCCCTACTACAACTTATCTAATAAGTGACTATCCAGCCTCTGCAATGAGGGGAAATCTGCTCCCTTCTATGATAAGCCATTCTATTGTGGATAGTCCAAATTGTCAGGAATTTTTTTCTGATATTACGCCTAAACTGTCTTCTTTGCAAATTATACCCATTGCTTCCAATTCTGCTCACTAGCCTAAACATAACAAATTGCATCCTTTTCCAGCATAACAGCCCCTCAAATACTTGATGACACTTATTGTATCTAATTGTGTCTAAGAGAATCTTCTCTTCTCTGGCCTTGACAACATCCCAAGTTCTTTCAACCAAACCATGTATGGCATAAACTCAAAACCTTTCAGTATCCTAGCTGCCTCCCTTTGGTTGCTCTCCAGCTTAACAATTTCTTTTATGGTGCATTTCACTGTAGTTGTGATTTGATCAAGGATGAGATAAGGGCTATCACCTCCTTATTTGTGGAGGTTGTGCTTTTCTTTAAAAAAAATTATTCTGAACTTAAACAGCAACAAAGAACATTTTTATATACATAGTAGGAAACAGAGGATTGTATGAAACTGAATTTGCATTTAATACTGCTTTTTTTTTTAAAAAAAAAAGGATGTAACAATTCTACATGGTACTGTCAAAACTCTCCCATTTGTGCTTCACTACAAAGTTCCTTCTGGTCCTTTCTGTGAATTTAATAGTTTTTGCAATCGCCTTTTTCTGACATCAATATTGCTAACCCCAAATCACTAATGCTCGTTCCTACAATTAAACTAAGAGAAAAAAGAAAAAAATCTCTGTAACAAATATATGTAAGTTAAGCAAAATATATCCACGTAAGCCACAGCCGAAACATTTTACACCTTGAATCCATCGCCTCTTTGTCAGGAAGTGGGCAACATGCTTCATCGTAGGTCCTCTGGAGACGTGGTGGATCATTGCATTCATCAGAGCTCTCGAGTCTTTCAAAAGTTGTTTTTCTTTTATCAGTTGTTCCCTTGCTTCTGTATCAGTTTATACTACCCAAGATCCTCTACAGTTATTTCTTTTGTCATGTCTTATGGCACAGCATTATTCCATTACAGCTGTATATCACAATTGGTTCAGACATTCCCTAAATGATAAATACCCATTTAGGTTCCACTTCCCTTTTTCCCCTTTTGATCCCCCTTTCAGGATCAAGAATTTCTTGATAATTATTTGTTTCGGTGTGAACTTTAAGATTTTGTGGGGGTTTATGTGTGGGATGTAGAAGACACCAACAAAGAATGTTAGAATATATAATATTACGTGAGAAATGAATTAGAAAGTTCTGCAGCCCTGAGCTGTGATAGATCTGAGGTGGGGCAGGGGTGGCAGATAGGAAGAGGCTGTCATCAAGTTGGCTGAATCAGAGAAGGTTCCCTGGATGAAAGGGCTTTGAGGGTTCAGGTGACAAGATCAGAGGAGAGGGGAGCTAGGAAGGCCTGTGATCAGGCTATTGTAGGAGTCCATGAGAGTGGTATAGAGGGATCGAGCTAGGGTGACAGTCTCAAGAATAGAAAAGGAGACATAATTCTAGAGATATCCCAGAGATAGAGCTCGCATGACCTGGTGATTTGTTGGCTCCCCGGAATCCAGGCTTCTGGAAATGTATCCCAGATCACATTAGTGGTTGTTTTGTTTTGTTTTGTTTTGCTGCTATAGGATACCATACTGTTGATGAATATTAAGCTGGAAGTCCATGAACACTTGTGTATCTTTTTCTGACCATGCCCAGAAACTTTGTGGGGGGGGGTCCCTATTGCTTCTAGGATGAAACGCAAACTCCTCAGTGTTCCATTTAAGGCCCTTCACAACCTGACCCCATGCCTCCTTCTCAGCCTTGGTTAGTATTTCTTTTTCCCAAGCACTCTGTGTTCCAGCCAAGCTGGCTTATTTGCTGTGGCCCTGGCTGGGCCATCTGGGGACCTTCTGTATTCCTGCAAGCCTTTCTCTAGCCTTCCTTATTTCTGCCTATTGGATCCCTGATCTTCTTTCAATATTTGGCTCAGTTGCTAGCCCTTCCATGAAGCCTGCCCTGAGATGCTTCCTGTTTAGTGTTCTTTCTACCTTGAAATTTCTATTTAACCTTATACTCATTTATTTATATATCCTAAGCTCTAAGTTCCTTGAGGTCAGAATCTTTTCTCACTTTTGACTTTGTTTCCTCAGTCCTAGCTTAGGACCTTTACACATTGTGGATGGACATAGCGTATGACAGTTGAATTACATTTGTTGAAACAAATATGTTTTTTGACAAGCTTAAGCGGTGAAGAGTAGGGTCAAGGAAAAGTCAAGGTATTGAGGACATGAGCATATTTCCAAGCAGATAGGAAGAGGCTAGTGAGGAGTTAGAGACTTGAGATGCATTGGGTAGGAACAAGGGGTTATGACTGGAGTAAGGTCTGAGAAGAGGATTAGAGAGAATGAAATCCAGGGAGCAAGTAGACTTTTAGTAGGGATAACTCATCTTCTTTTACAGAAGGGAAAGGAAGTAGTGAAAGGGTGAGGAAGCTGAGCAAAGTTTGAGAAATGAAGGCGGAGAACTGAGGGTATTGATGTCAGATGGCCTCAGTCTCAGTGATGCAGGAGATTGTGCAAGGCAGAGAATGGGAGAATGGCACTGTTTTTACTTTTCCAAAATTTCCTTTTGCATCCCTTGCCCTCTTCTCTCCCACAGAGCCACCCCTTATAACACAGGATTTTTTAAAAAAAGAAAAAGAGGAAGTAGAGAAAAAATCAGCAAAACCAATCAATATGTCACCCCCCTCAAAAGAAAACACCTGACAATATATGTAATGTGCCCCTCTCACGAACTTTCCATGTCTGCAAAGGAGTTAAGGGAGTTGTCTTCTATTTTATCTTTGGGGCCTAGCTTGTTCTTTGTAATTTTGCAACATTTCTATTCAGTTGTTTTATGGTTTCAGTTGTTTGCAGTGGTTGTTCTTCCCATTTATGTTGTTGTAGTCATTGTGTATATTATTTTCTTGGTTCTGCTGACTTCACTTTGCATCATTCATACAAATCTTTCCAGGCTTCTCTGTAGTCATCATATCGGTCATTTCTTATAGCACATTACATTCATGTCTCAGAGTGAATGTAAACAGGAATTGTTCTGTTTTGGCCAGAAACCCTGAGGGTCTTCCCCTCACAATTTGATTTTTTTTTTCTGGACTAGGTTAAAGATGCCATTCTTCGATTCATTTTTTTTTACCTAGCCTTAATCACTGAATGGGCATTGCCTCAGTCAAACTGAGATTTGCTAAAGACGTTAGCTTTAAAAGGCCAAGGTCCCCCACTACATCTGGAGCCACCTCCCATCATGCCGACGTGTATCTGGCCACTGGACCCAGATGGCTCCAGAGGAGAAAGTGAGGGTGGTGAATTTGCATAGCCTTCCCTCACTTAAATCCAATTCACTTGCATGTCATGGCATCACCTCCATGATGTCATGGTCCTCTTTGAAAATGAAGGACAAACAACATTCGTGTACTATGGTTTGTTTAGCCATTCCCTAATCAATAGACATCCACTTTTTTGCAGTTCTTTGCTACCATAAAATTGTTACTATAAATATTTTGGTGTCTATAGGGCTTTTCTTTTTATCAATGACCTCCTTGGGGGATATGCCTAACAGTAGAATCTGGGTTAAAGCATATGAACATTTCAGCCACTTTATTTCTATAATTCCAAATTGATTTCCAGAATAGTTGTACTAATATACAGTATATGAATGATTTACTCAGTCAACAATGCATTAGTGTGCCTTTCCTTCCACAATCCCTCCAACATCGACTATTCCCATCTTCAGTCATCTCCGATAGTTTCCTGGCTGTGACTGAGGTGAAACCTCAGGGTTGTTTTTATTTCCATTTTTTCTTATTATTTGTGATTTGGAATAAGCTTTCATGTGTTTTTTTCAATAGTTTGCAATTCTTCTTTTGAGAATTGTTTATTCAGATCTTTTGACCACTTGTCTATGAAGGAATGGCCTTTGACCTCATATATTTCTTTGTTTCTCTAGCTTTGATACCAAACCCTTATCAGAGCTATGATACATAGATTTTTCCCAGTTAGCTGCTTCCCTTCTTCTCCTTAGATACATCAATTTCATTTGTGCAAAAGCTTTTCAATTGCGACAGTCAGTTTTAAAGTCTATTCACTAAAATTCTGGCCTTCTGGATCTGATTCCCCTCGGGGAACTAGCATCTGCCTTGTCAGGTTTCAAGTACAATTTCTAAGTTTTCCTTGCTTCACATTTTCCTAGAATACTTTGCCCTAATCACATTCTACCTGGTATCTTTACTTGAGTTTGTGACTTGAGTATATGTCTTATCCTCCTTATTTGATTCTAAGTTCCTCAAGGGAAGGGAATATTTCCTTTTTCATCAATCGATATGCATTTTTCACTGATTTCTCTTTGTCTCCCCAGAACTTGGTATCATTACTTGTACAAACACCAGCACTTTAGTAGACCTCTGATCCCCTTAACAAACCTAATCATCCCTTCTCTTCCTGTGGGGAGCTTCTCTGGCCTTTTGGCTTCCCCTGAATTATTGAAGGCCGTGCCACTGTTGGTCAGATGCTATTCAAGGAGGCAACAATTTCTTCATCCAACAAGTAGCATTCACATAAGCAAGGATGGGGAACCTGCACGTAAGTATGACGCATTCAAATGACCAGGTATTATTTAGCCATAATTTCTTTTTCCAAGGGAAAAAAATCTAAGGAACCTAAGGAAAGTCAGTAGATAGCATCTAAAATCCTCTAGGGAAATCATTTTCAAATCAAAAGTTAATTCCTCAGCTATATGCTACCCTGAGGCCACTGGGGTCTTCTACTGTACAATCTTGGGGACTTCTATTATTCTATCCCAGAGCCTTCTACTCTGTGCTTCCCGGACCCGTCAGTCAGTACAGAGCCCACAGCAGCTCTGCTTAAAGGCAATGACCACATGTAGTCTCTGGTAGGAGTATTCTGTAGTCTAGACTGACTGCAGGTGATCTCCTACTGTCATATTTTTAGTTCAACAAACCTTTATTGAACACCTATTATGCACCATGCACAGAGGGCTACAAAAACCAAAAGGAAAAGCAGTTCTTGGCCTTGAGGAGCTTCCATATTGGACATCTAAGAGAATACAAAGGAATTTTGGGTGGGAGAGTGCTAAAAAAAATGGGGAGATCAGAAAAGGCCTCTGATAGGAGAAGGTATGTGAGGTGAGTTTTGAATGGACTGAGAGATTGAGGGGGTGAGAAGTGAGAGCATTGCAAGCCTGGGGACAGCCCGAATAATGGAACAGAGATGGCGGATGGAATATTGTATTTGGGATGCATCAAGCAGGCAGTTTGGCTGGGATCAATCAATCATCAAACATTTATTAATCACCTTCTATTTGCCAGGCACTGTGGTATGTCCTGGGGATAGGAAAGCAAAAAGAAAGAGATCCTGCCCTCAAGGAGCAGGATGGAGAATGTGTGAGGAGGAATAATGTGAAATCAAAGAGGAAAGTCAGACACAGATTGGGAAAGGCTTTAAATGCCTAACAGAAGAGTGTGCATTTTCTCCTATAGACAATAGGGAACCCCAGAATCTTGTTCATCAGGAGAATAAGTGATATGGTCAGGAACTCTGGTTTAAGAATATCACTTTAGCACCCATATGCAAGATAGACAGTAGGTGGGAGAGATCAGACCCAGGGAAGTCAATTAGGAGGCTGTTACTGTGGTCCTGGGGAGAGGTGGAAATGATATGTATACACACAATTTATTTATCCAGTCTGAGATGGATTCTGGGAGAGGGGAGAAGCAACCAGAAAGATAACTTAAGTCATTGGTAGTCCTGGACTATAAATGATCATATATCATAACAGTAAATGCATCCCAAATAACAAGACAAACAAGATAATACAAAATGTGTGGATTTCTGGCTCTCCATTTGCTGCACAGAAAAAATGGCATTAATAACAGAGCTAGTAGGAAGTGACATGATCACACTTGAACCCCAGGATTGGCTTAGTTGCTTGGAGTTAGCCTGGCCATTCTCATGATCCTTGGCTACTACTGAGACCTTTTGGAGTTTATGGCCTGCAGAAGTTGAGGCACCTGAAAAAAATGCCAGCCTGCTTTGGGGCCACCTTCTCATGGAAAGCTGCTGGTGCTTAGAGACTTGCTCTGGGTGGCTGCCTCTGGATCTTCAGGCCATTGCTTATTCTCACGTTTGTGCAAATCTCCCAGATGCAGCACAATCCAAAGAGGAAATCTGGTCTCTCAGGATATTCTCATTACATTCATTATTCCTCAACCTCAAAGCATGGGATTAATGCCACCTGAGAACTCTGCCTAGAAGATTGTCTTTTCACAAAAGCCATCCCCATCTGTGGCAGCCTGGTTCATATTTTCTCTCCAGCACTGTACTTACCTTTCAGTTCCCATACCTTCTCTCATCTCACAGATTCAGTTACTCATCTCAGTACTAATGAACAAACATCAATAGCGCTTACATCTTTGGGGGTGCCAATGGGAAAAGGAAATCTGCCAGGTTTTCAAAAGTCATCTTTCAATTTATTAGCAAGCCGATGCTTGTCAATACATTCTCACTATTGTTTCAGACAAGAGCATTATATGAGCATTTCTAATGGTATTTGAGAAGAATGGCTGAGTAACTCCACAATGAAATGCTAATCCACTCTGGTTTGCTAGAAAGGCTCAGCAGCAGTTCATCTGACTCCAGGCTGCGGCAGAGGCCTTCTCTAGTAGCCAGCCTTCTGACCGTGGCCATCTCCGGTACCCCTGTTTCGTCTCCCTCCAAGCCCCTCAGAAGTGATTTCACCCAGGTGAAGAGCTCAGCCACTCCGGACGCCTCCAGAGACGTGGACTTAGAAGTGTCTTCCAAGAAACCTTTCTAACTTTCAGCAAGTCAGGGGCTGAATACTCGTTGGGGCTTTTATGAAGGCTACTGCCATATATATTTGCACAACTCGTGTACATTTAGACAAGTAGCCTATTTAAATGCATTTTTTTCCTAGGGAATTACTCAGCCTATAACATAAAACTAGTCCTTAAAATAGCTAATTCCTCAGAAATGCCTCTAAATCACTGAAGAGCTATATGAATTGTTAGGTATCCAAGATATCCTTGGATGCAGACCGTCGATGTTCAGAGCTGTCGGTAATTAAATAACAGAACACCTTATTTTCATTCCACAATGGCAGAATTATACATTAGCAGATGTGATTGCAATGTGAAGATTTTTGCATTTTTACTCTTTCTCAAAATGTAACTGTAAAAAAATGGCAAAGTTGTTAGAGAAGAAAGGAACATATTCAATTTACACTTAGTAAAAAATGAAAGCCAAGTGGGTTGGGAGAGTCAGGAGCCCTGGAGTGGGTATAAGATTATTTAAACTCTCTGAAAGCAAGAGACAAGTGCTGCAACATGCGGAAGCAATTCTGTGCACAAGGTTTGACAGTATCTGTAAATAATAGAATACATTCCCTTTCTGTTATTATTATTTAGAGCCAGCTAGAAGACAGCAGCTATAAAAACAGCTGGCCAGGACAACTTTTTTACTCCTCCAAACTTATGGAACCTTTAAAAATGCCAAGGTCCAGAATATGACTTTTAAGATGCAAAAAAAAAAAAAAAATGAAGGCCAGAGAGCTATGATGGGAGTCCATGTGATGACTAATGTTCATCTCTTGAACTAGGTCAACATTAACTGGCCTCCTATCCCATTAATGTGAAATCTTATTAAATACAGGAAGGGTTTGTTTCTTTGTGCAGCTTATGGAGGCACCTTTGAAGTGCTGATAATTACTGGTCTGTAATGGGGCTAATTTAGTGATAACTGTTTCAATTCACCTAGCTTTTATTAGGTGGCCTACTCTGTGCTATACGGTTGCTAGGGACCCAAAATCATAAATACGGAGTTGGTGTTCTGTAGGAGAAATAACATAAAGGTAAATCTTAATTATATGCAAGATAAATACAAAGTAATTTCAGAGGAAGAGGGCCTCTAGAGACTGGGAAGGTCAGGAAGACCTCTTGAGGGAGGAGGACTTGATGTGAATCTTAAAAGGAGCCAAGGATTCCAGGAGGCAAAGATGAGGAGGAAGAGCACTTCAGATGGCCGGGGACAGCCTTTGCAAAAGCCCAGAGGCGGGAGATGGAATTTCTGTGGACAGAGAACATCAAACAGAGGCCAGTTTAGCCTGGGAAGAGAATGTATGAGGGAGAATTACTGCAAAATCAGCTTGGAAACTGGTACCTGTTTGTTTTCAAAGTATCATATGTTAATCTGAAAGTTTGGTTAAAGGAGGCATTTTATTTTATTATTTTATTTTATTATTTTATTTATTTATTTATTATATTTATTATTTTATTTTTTATTTTACTTTATTTTATTCATTTTATTTGTTTGTTTGTTTGTTTGTTTATTCCCTTAAGCATAGCAGACAGACATGATCATGGATTGGGCCAGAGAAAGTCTGACTGACTTGTACAGAAGAATGAACAGGTTTTTATATTTTTAGAACAGTCATAATTCAGCATGTTTTTGTGTTACTCAATTTTATGATCCCCATGTATGTTTAACAATGATACAAGACAATGGAATAGTTTGTAAATACAATAAGATAAGAATGTTGACAAGGGTCAGTTGAAATTACAACCCAGCGTTTCTGTGTTTAATTTACCATTACCATTCCATAGCATAGTATATGCCCATAAAATATTAAGTGAGGTAGTTTCTCGGGATTCGAGTCTCATCCTTTAATAGTTAACGGGGGAAGGAATGTTCTTAGGTCAGCCCAATCTAGCCTTGTTGACAGAGGAAAAAGGTATTCTCTGAGCAAACTTCAGAGAACAAACAAGCCCAGGTCCAGGCTTTTCTTCCAGTTGATCATTAATTCAGGCTCTGGGTCTTATTGAAATTACAACAATGATATAAAATGGTATAAAATATTCCTCACATAGAATATTTCAAAAATAATGTTAGAGAGAAAGTAGTTCTTCCGGAGGCCCCAAGTGAGGTTTTCCCAAACCTCAGACAGATCCACAATCCTACCTTCCAAATTCATTCTCTAACTTATCAGTCATTTGTTAAAAATCTACTACATGTAGCAATCGTAACCTATACACCAAATTATTCTGTATCCCCTAGTGCCTGGCATGGTGCTAGACATAGAATGGTTGCTCAAGAAATATTTCTGGTTGATTGTTAGGGTTACTCCCAGGACTAGGTGTTAAGGAAAGATCCAAAGAAAGTGAAACTAAGTTTAGCAACAGATCTGGAGTCAGGAAGATCTGAGTTCAAATCCCCTCTGAGCCTTACTAGGTGAATGGGGCCAGGCAAGGCACCTCATCTCTCTAGGTTTGTTTCCTCCACTCTAAAATGAGGAGTTGGACTCAGGGCACTCCAAGATGGCCCTGAGTTCAGCTCTATGATCCGATGAGCCTTCCCCTCCCCTCAAGGAGCTTAGTGCTTACATATAAAGTAGCCAGATCCCAATTCCCACATACATACAGACTACAGCCATAAATGCTGAAGTAACGGTAACTATGGAAATATTGTTGGAACTTCAAAGTAGTAGTAGGGTTTGGATTGGTAGAGAGCCATAGGAAAGACATTTTTTTCATTTTTATTTTGAGAAATATTTTGTTTGAATTTCAGTCATTTTGGGATGTATGGTTATTCCATCTCTCCCAAGGCCAATCACACTAGAAACTTTCCCTTGTAACAAAAAATGTTAGGCAAAACCAACCAGCGTTTGAATTTGTTACATAACATCCTATACCCACACCTGTATCCCCCACCCCCAGGAAGGATATTTCTGATGAGAGAAATAGCATGAATAAAGGCACACAGATAAAGAGGTATGAAGAGACCGCCCTATTTTCTTCATCTGCTTACTCACAGCTAGGTGGCGCCACAATGGACTGAGCACCAAACCTAATGTCAAGAAGACTTGAGTTCAAATTCAGCTTCAGACACTTATTACATGACCCTGGGTGTGTTATTTAGTCTATCTACCTCACTTTTCTCATCAGTAAAATGGGGCACCTACATCCCAGGGTTGCCGTGCAGATCAAATGAGACAATAATTGTAAAGCATATAGAGCACACATTGTTTGCCACATAGTAAGCACTACATGGATGGTAGCTATCATACTGTTAACATGACTGCTATACCCCAAATCTATTGAGGGCTAGGACTTTTTTCACTTAGGGATCCTTGTTGGTAGTGTCCAGTAGAGCACCTAGCTGGCTAAATTCCATTGTAGTAATGAGAGACAGACACAGAATCAGAGAGAGAATTCACTGAAAACTATTACCAAACACATAGATAGACTATAGAAGGAAATTTCTGGCTCAGTAGAAACACAGGAAACGTGACTCCTAAATAATGAAAACAGAATTCTTGTTAATAATTCCCCAAACAAGAGACATACAAGTATGCCTGAAAAGATGGCAATGGCTTAGCAATTGACACTTGTCCTCATCCCATAGGGGCTTGCTATACAGCCATCAGAGCGGAGCAAAAGGCCCAAGGTGGAGCTCATTGTTCTGCCCACTGGAAAGAGAAGAGACCCAAGAAGACCTGTGCCTTAAGAGTCCCATCCTTTCTTCTAATGCTAATCCCTGGGCCTGAATCTCAGCTCCTCTCCCCTAAAGAGAATAGAAGACAATATCTTATCTTCTATATTTCAAGCTCTGCCAGATCTGAAAGTCAGAGAGAATTCCTTCTTTATTTTCCTCCACCCCTGTTCCAATGAACAAGTCAGTTTGGAATCAGGGGGGTCCTTCCCTGTATTTTCCTGGATAGAAAGCTGCCCCCTTAATCCGGTCAGCCCAAAACAATGAGGACCGATGTTTCTATCTTTCCAGAAAAAAAATGTTCTGTCTGAAGCATGAGAGAAGAAGAATATACCCTCCCTGTTCCTCCACCCTTTTTTGAAGCTAGAAGCTACTTAGACAGGTAAGTTCCTTCTGTACCCTCCTTCTTTGTGGGTTGATGGTGAGGATAGATGCCATGTCCACCATATCATGGCTAAGCAGGCAAACTCCTAACAGAAAACATGACCCAGATGGGGGATAGTTGGAACAGATGGGACAGCTTAGGCTAAGCCTTAGGGAGCCAGAAAGAAAGACAACTTCGGTCCTAATATTAAGGGTCAATCGTATCAGACACAGGACGAGTTCCTGGATCAATGCCCTGCTCTTGCCTCCTTTATCATCACTCTCACTGTCATCGTAATGACCCAGAGCGCCAAGGTCTGGAAGAACAGATGAAATTTTGGGGAAAAAATTTCTTTCTTTGGGTGACTATAAGTTAGGGAGCATAGACTTAAGGGAGCTCTCAAATGAGCAATTCGCCAGCTCCTTTGACAGGGAAATAGATCTGTGGGCGACACAGCAGTGATCAGCAATGGCGTGTAGACTGGGGCAGGTTTCCAGTGGGATTTAAGATTTAGGGTTCCCTACTGTACAATTCAAACCGTAGATCTGCGGCAGGACTTGAGTTATCAGTAAACACGGAGTTCTTAATGATGGAAAAAATCATCATCATAGATATACCCTGGATAGCTTGCATTTTTCACCTAAATCTTGTAAAGTTTCCATTTAGGCTCTATTGAGGCTCTGAATGACTTAGGAGATTACCGGAGTGAGGAGTGAGAGAGGATAAATCACTTGGCCAGTGAAAACTGGGGCCAAAATATCCCATTAGTAATCGCTGATGTCTACTTATATTTCTAAACGAACTTTCTTGCCTACGGATTTTTGGCGGGATTGATCTGAACCCAAATTCATCATGTCCTTGACTCAGATGCTTGTCAGTCCTGAAGAATATTCATCAGCAGGAATTCTCACTGCTGCCTTTTCTGACTTTTTACTCCTAAGTGCTGCATATGCTTTCCATTTCCATCCACAAATCTTGTTTTTTTCCCTCTACATAATCAGGCCATTTAGAGTCTATCTCTTCAATCTCTCATTTAATTCCTCAGCAAAATCCTACTTTATCCTATGTCAAAGTTGTTGCTGAGCAGACTGTCATTGCGAATCACTGGGCTGGGTACTTCACGCATTATTTTAAAAGCATCTTGTAAGTTTCATATGGAGGGTGCTGATTATCCAGAGCATAGCCCGTTCAATTTCTCCTGACAGTCACCCAGTTTGTAGCCTTTCTCTAACGGAAAGCATTTCCTCTGTGCTTGAAGCCGGACAGCCCCTCGCGTCCTAATCTCCTTCTGATTCCCCAGATCTTGGCAACCCCGCATCTGAAAACCTTCTTCACCTTCCTTGGGCTGTAAAGTTATTCTGGGAAACTGCTCATTTGCCCTTTTAACCTGGCCCCACCCCCACCTAGGTGCTTTATTTCCTTTGCAGATGGGTTGCTATGTTTTTCAAAACCTTCCATTTATTTCAGATGAACCATTACTGTCAACAATCACTGGGGCCTTTCTCAGGTGAACAAGCAGTAACAGCTGTGGAGGAAGCTGGCTGAGGGCCTTGATATGCTAAATTGTTTTTCCACAATGAAATGTTCTTTAATATTTGATACAAGGTCTTTAATGCAAATGATGGGTCATTTTGCCATTCTATGTTTTTTAAATCTTCTCTACCCCTTTCCCCTTAAATATAGGTCTAGAAAAGAGAGATGGAAGTTGCCCATCCTGGTAGGGAAGTGGGGGAAAAACACAGGAACACTGTCCCTTGGAGCGATGCTCTTCAAGGACTGGATGAGAGGGGCAAGTGATAACCTAAACCTGCTGGAAATATTTCTTCTGTCAAGATGTCCTACATATTTGTTTCCTTGGTCATGATCTTTGGATAGATGTGAAAAAATACTCAAAGATATAGGGAATATTATGGCTGGAAGAGACTGTAGAGATGATCTGGGCTCTCATTTTAGTGATGAGGAACCCAAGGGCCCAAGAAATGAAGTGAATCACCCAAGTTAGCACAGAGTGGCAGAATCAGGACCAGCACTCAGGACTTCCAGTTCTCAAGAAGACCAGGGATCTTTACACTGTAATTGGTGTTTAGGTCAAAACTGGAAGAGACCTTTTCCTCAAATGTCCTGTGGTGTTTTGGCTTGGCACATAGTAGGTACTCAAATGCTCATTGATTTGATTCTTGGGCGTGTGTCTGAATGAATGAACCTGATTCAGCAGTCTGCAGAGAGGGGAAGGAAGCAGCTCAGGAGATCAGGGGGAAATAAATCAAAGGCACATATCAGCGGGATTACACCTAATCAAGGGACTAGGGGAAGAATATCATGGTAATAAGGAAATCATAATAAATTGAGAGTTTCAAGTGTAATAAGGCATCCTATGATGGAATAAGATGGAATAGTTGGTAGTAGAAACATCAGCTGGTACCAAGAAACAAACAACTGCCAAACATCGTAGAATTCCATATTCAACTTCTCTCCAGAAATGACCAGATTTGGTTTGCTCCACTAATTAAAGAGCTGGGAGTTAGCACTCAAATATCTTGCCTCTTACCTTATTATAAAGATTTGAAAAACCTGCCAGCAACATGAAGTGGGAACTCCTTTAACTGAGAGAGATCACAACCCGTGTATAATAAATGAGTCTTGGTGAGTTGTGTGAGGCCCAGGAAGGTTACGTTACTTGTCCACAGTCACATGACCACTAAATGTGAGAGACTGGACTTGAACATAGGTCATGTTGACCTCAAACTCAGCATTCTATGTACTATGACAGGATGCATTATTTTGTGTTAAACATGATTGCCAATTGCTGTCAAATGAGGCTCTCCTGGACCACTTAGAGACAGGTAAGCTGTGTTTTCTGATTACACCTATTGTTAACCAACATTCAGAAAAAGAGTCAACCAAGTAAGTTCACTTTCCTCTTATTTGCTGGAGTCTTTAGTTTGAGATGCATATATATCTTTCTATAGTCCTTAGCAATGTGTTGTACTCAAATTTGTATCGAGAGGCCAAAGTGCCACCTGGATGGAAACGTGTAAGTATATGGATGGTGAGATTGGTGAAGGACCCTTATAAGAGTTTTACAGAAGCAGATTTCACTTCATTCTAGTGCCAGACTTGTTTCCTGAGGAAGGAAAAACTCCTCTCACATACCACAATGATTCATGTGCATCAGGATTTATGTATTTGAGGGGCTATGTGAGCGGAAGAGGGAGGAGAGACAGGAAGCCAGGCTGCCATAAGCAGCAACGCCCCCCCCAAGTAATTAATTGCCTATATAGCCGAGAGAGCCTACAAAGAACATTCAAGGATGCTACAGTACATGAAATGTATTAACACTAATATTGTGAGCAGCTGGGTGGCTGGCTGGTAGATAACAAAGCCCGTCATTTTCATATGATCGGAGCCTTGGCTTTTAATTGGATTTATAAGAACATGGGGGAAATTAACAGGAGGCTTCTGGCAAACCAGAAACATATTTTCGTTCAGAGTCTGTGAGCCCTTCCCTATAAACTGAGGCTGGGGCT
>CM053628.1:8789413-8816402 GCA_028646595.1 Phalanger gymnotis
GAGACAGGCACACTAATCTTCTGCTTGTGGGGCTGTGAATTGACCAACTCTTCTGGAAAATGATTTCTAATTATGTATAAAAAAGGGATGAAGAAATACATACCTTCCCTTTCACCTTTGACCCAGAAACCCCACTGCTAGGCATATATCCCAGGGAGGCCCGTGGTAAAAAAGAAAGATAACAAGGAACCAGTAACAAAGGTGGGTGCCCATTGACTGGGGAAATGGCAGAATAGTGGGATGTGAAATGTGATACAATATTATTTCTCTATAAGGAATGATGAATACATGGAATTCAGAGAAACGTGGAAAGAATCAGAGAAAAATAGACATAATATAATAATGTAAATCCAAAGAACAATATAATGAGCCTGAATACTATCTAATCTGAAGCATCATGGCATAGTAGAGAGAACGCTGGATTTGGAGTAAGGAAGACCTATGTTTGAATCTCACTTCGGATACTTATTAGTTGTGTCAGCCTCGGTTTCTTCATCTGTAAAATGGGGGAGGGATAATAGCACCTATGTCACTGGTAGGTAAGGATCAGATGAGATAAAATCTATGATGTGATTTGCTAAGCTAAAGTCACTACGTAAATGTTACTCTTCTAATTAAATATGATATCCAGGCATGGCCCTGGAGAAGAGAAGAGAAAATGGTCTCTCACCTTTTATTGGTGAGGTGGAAGACTGTGAGTGTTGGTTTTGCGGAACTGCTTTTTTCCGTTTCCTTTCTTTTAAAAAAATCTTTGGTTCAAGGGGAAGGAATTGGGGGATGGAAAGATAGTGAGAAACAAATATAATGAAAGAACAAAAGGAATCCATAAAACTAAAGTCCGCTAAACTGGTACAGAGGGAGGGTGTTGTTATCTATCCCAGAGGTAACTAAATGCTCCTTTGGCCATAATCAACTCTGATGGTGACTGTCACCAAGCAGCCCAGATTATTGAAAAGCTGATGGGAAGCAGCTCTAGGATCTTTCCTTTTGCTTCCCGTAGAAAGTCGAGAACATCCCAGAGAGCCATTTTTCAACGGACTTCAAAACACCATGGCCAGAGATGAATCTTCATTGTTAATAGACCTCCAAAGAGCCGAGTGAAAACTTTCGGGGTTAACGCACACCCGTGTACTCTTGCTCGGGCTGGCTAAGACTTATGTGTTTAAAATTGCTGCTTCCTACACAAAAAGAAAGGTTCATCTGTTTTCTGCTCTGGGACAGGGTGCCCTGAACCGTCTGTCACATTTGTATCAGAGTAACCTCAGAGTGTGTATGATCCAGCCTGTCGCTGCTTTGCATTTGTCCCCAAAATGCTTAGTCATCTTCTTCCATCAGTCACAAGGGTGATACAAGGCATTGTGGGAGGAGATGAATCATACTCTCCAGGATAGGTGGCACCTAAAGATGAAGGATGCTTTTAGCCCCCTCTAAGAGATAATGGGTCTTGCCAACCCCTCTTTCTTTTTCCTTTGGAAAAAAAGTCTTTTTTTTCTTTAAACTCCAGGCCTCATAGTGAATCATACCAGGCTGAATTTTCAAAAACGTGAGCTGGCAATGAACAGCAGTGGATAGCATATGGACTTGGAATCAGGAAGACTTGCTTCCAGATCCCATCAAGCACTTACTATGTGCTAGAGGCTGGGGATGCAGACAAAAACATAAAGGTCACCGCCCTCAAGGAGCTTATATTCTCCTGGGGACTACCTGGAAAGAGCTAAGTGGTATACAGAATCATCTGAGGACAAGGCAGGCGTAAACACAAACAGCTAAAGGAATCAGGGAAGGCTTCCCACAGGACGTGGTGCTTCAGCGGAGCGGGGGAAGCTACAGTTTGGAAGAGATGGCCATGAGAAGGGGCTACATTTCAAGTGTGGGGAACAGTTTATACCATGGCATGGAGGCAGCAGGTGAAATACACATTTGGGGAACATCAGGGAAGACCCAGTTTGACTGAAACACAGAGGGTGTGACATAGGATCAAGCCAGACTGTGAAGGGCTATAAATGCCAAGCTGAGGTGGTTGTCATTTATCCCACAGATAATAGGGAGCTAGTGAAAGTTCTTGAGCAGGGGAATGGGACCTTATTCCATAGGAGAGGAAAGAAAACAGATGTGAGGGGAGGACATGGATGTAATGCACAAGTCTTTCCTTGATTCTTTGTCTTCCTCTCTGCTCCTTTAATTGCCTTCCCTGATTAATCTTCCACAGCATACCGCCTAAGTGTGGATGTTCTCAGAAGGCTCCTTCCACAGGTTGCTTCTCTCTCTTTCTAGATTCCCTCACGAAGTGATCTCATCCACTCCCAGGATTTTGACGATTAAGCTGATGGTTGTCAAATCCATAGCTACTGCCCGCTGCCCTGAGCTCCAGGCCACCATTTCTACCTGACTTAAAAACTTAACATGTCCCAAATTGAGCTCATTTTTGTCCCTTCCCCCGATCTAGGTGGATGTTGTTCAGTCATGTCCAACACATTATGGCCCCATTTGGGGTTTTCTTGGCAGAGATGGAGTGGTTTGCCATTTCCTTCTCCAGCTCATTTTACAGGTGAGGAAACTGAGGCAAACAGGGTGAATTGACCTGCCCAGGGTCTCACAGCTAAGAAGTGACTGAGGCCAGATTTGAACTCAGGCAGATGAGAGTCTTCCTGACTCTATCCCCATGGCTGCCTCTAATCTATCCTTCTAATCTAATCTCTCCAATGTATCCTTCCTCCCAGTTCCCTGTTCCTTTCTCTTGATCATCCAAGTTCAAAACCTCAGAGTCTTCTGGGACTTTTTCTCTCATACCCGCTATCTAGTTGCCAAATCCTGTGGATTTGATCTCTGAAGTCATTCTTCCAGCTGGGCCTTCCTGCTACTGCTTGTCACCCTAGTTCAGGTCCCATTCCCTGTGCTCTGCACTACTGGCACAGTGTTCTAAATGTTTCCTTTGATTCTGCCAAGATAGCCCTGCCCTAGGCCAGCCTGCCTTTGGAGGAGGAGCCCCTGCCCTGACCATCTCCCTCCCAGTTTGGCTCACTCACTCGCTGGGCTCCTTCCTCCATCCCCTTGTCAGCAGCCTTCCTCTGCCCCATCCAGTGCCGCCCCCCCCTCACCTGCCATTAAAATGTGAGCTCCTGGAGGATTCTGGGCAAATCACCTGACTTCTCTCAAGTCTCAGTCTCCTCTTCGGTGAAATGAGGATAAAAATAGTACCTCCCTCCAGGGTTGTTTTGAGGAACAAATAAGGTAATATTTGTAAAATGCACTAGAGAAATGCTCACTCTGTGATTATTGTTAGCACAGTGCCTGGCACATAGTAAGCACTTAATAAAAACACCTTCCCCCTCACATCTCTCTTTTTCTCTCCTTCTCTTTCTCTCCCTCCCTCTCCCCTCTGTTTCTCTCCTTCTTCCCCTCCATCTCTCTTCCTCTTTCTCCCTGTTCTTGTCTCTCCCTCCCTCCTTTTCCTTCCTCTCTCCCTCCTTCTCTCTGCTCTCATTCTGACCACCATTTCCTGACCCTTGACCTTTGCACTTGCTGTCAAAATCACTGAATCTCTGAGTTGGGACCATTAAAACCCCTAGATCTTTTTAGAAAAGAATATATAACCTCCTCACTCCCATCTTGTACTTGGGAAGTTTATTTTGGAGGCCACGGGTAAGATTTGACATGATTTATCCCTGTAAAATCCTCCTTCATGCTTGGCGTGGTCTCCTCACCATTTCTGCTCAGTGTAACTGGTGCCTCCTCAACAAAAGTCCTTCTGCTGATGCCCTCCAGCTTCCCCAGCTAGAAATAAATGACCACACCCTTCTTAACCTCTCAAGTGGCTCTCCTGAAATCTTGGATATTGGAGCCTGGATAGATGGAGGCTCTTTGTGTAATGCTTTAACTCCCCCCCCCACCCTGACTCTCCATTGAGGACTAGTATTAGGGTAGCAGCAGGAGAAGTGGAAAGGGAAAGTGATTGAATGTGGGGGCTAAGGAAAAGAGTCGAAAGGAATTGGCAAAGTGCCGCCACATATAAATAATCCTCTCCCGTTGCAAATTTATAATCAGAATTTTAAGACTTCATAAAAGCAGAGGGCATCGGAGTTGGAAGGGTCCTTAGAGGCTATGGAGTTCAATCTCATCCTTTTACAAATGAAGAAACTGAGGATCAGACAAGTCAAGTGAATTGCCTAACATCACACAGCTACTTAGTGAGAGAACCCAAACTAGGATCCAGGCCTCCTGGCTCCTAGTAACAAGGCTTTCCCTGATTATTCAGCCTACCTGGGCCTTCCCCTCTCCATTAGCTGGTACGTGCTAAGCAAATATCAATTCGTTTTAATTTTAGCCAAAGCAAAACATGAAGATGATTGTAAATTTGCTGAGGGTAAATTATATGATGTAGTCTCAAACCAAATGGAATAACTCTTGTATTATCTGCTAGTGTGGCTTCCTTCCAATAGTCTGGATAATCAAGAGTTTGGCTATATTTTCAGTGATGTATGACATAACCGATTATAAAGGTAATTAAGTTGTTTTTTTCCCTCTAACAAATCACTTGATAAACAACATTAACAAGTAATATATCAAGGACCTGCGATTTTTGTCAGTGTTGGACCAAGGCACATAGCAACCTCTCTCCAGAGCTGTAACTAAGGTAGGGCCAATAGGGTTCTGCACCAGGGCTCTGAATATAGATGACTCCAACAGCATTTACAATCCTTCAGCAGCATAGAAACAAAAGTATATGTAGCAGCTGGTTAGTAAGAATAATTAATTGCAGTAGGAAACATCCAGATAGCAAGCTCTTCCCCCCCTCCACCTCAGTTTTCTGTTCCTTCTGAATGGTATCCCCTGGCTCCTCCCTCCCCCAAATAAGGACATGCTTCCTGTTAACTCAGTGGGTGGGCCATGGTATTTGCTAGGGGCACAGAACTCCCTATGAGGTGGCCAATCAGTCTTAGAGATTTGCCTGAGGTTCTGAGAAATTATTTGCTCCTAATCTTATAAACTAGTAAGTGTGAAAGGAAGGATTTGAACCCAGCCCTTCCTGACTCAGGTCCACCACTTACTCTTTCATGTTGACCATCAATGTTTATATTAGTAATGCCCAAGAAATCCTTCAAATGGCACTCATCTTGTATGGGGGCCCCCTTAGGGGCCCTGCTGTCCACTCTGCTCTGCAGGCACAATTATCCCTAAGAGGCTTGCCATGGAAAAGTTGTGATGTTTTAAACATTCTTATTATTCTATTATTGCAAAATAACCTATTTAGTGCCTGGGTAATTGTGTTAACTTCCTTAGCAATACCTTCAGCCAGATTTCCAAAGAAGTCCTGATAATGCCTTCCATTTACCTCCAGTGTCTGTAAACAGGTTGGGGGGGGGTACTTTGCTCATGCTGAAGAGCTTATGTGTTGAGACAGGTGCTCTGACAACCTAGACTGTTAACAAGCTGATTTGCATCAGCAGCTGTAGCATTCAACTGGCTGAATTAATTGGTAATTCTTTGCAAGAAGAGAAAGAAAAGCCCCAAAGCTGAATGCTATTCACTGAAAATGTGATGCACGGTGTTTCTAGTGGGTATCATCCCCAGCAGCCTTTGGACTCAGTGGGACTCTACTTGCTACTTGTTTAATCAGTTGTCGAACATGGAAATATGACCCCAAATGCATAGGAGCAACATGGCCATGTGGCAAGATAATGATCATTGACACAGGACCGTAGATTTAGAGCTAGAAAAGACCTTCCATGCCATCTAGTTCAGCCGTGTCAGGAGATAATTGAGGCCCATGTTCTTGCTGGCTTCATCCAGCCCGCCCCTGGGCACATCCCATGAAGCCTCAAGCTGAAGGACTCGGATGCTTTAGGATGATGGACCAACTTCCTTATTTATCCCTTGGTCCTATGGTGGAGAATATTGCTCACTTGGGTATTAAAGGGACTGACCTCACTGCTAACTCTTTCTGTGAGTGTCTCCATGGAGGGGATCGAGGATGCCTTCCCTTATCTTGGCAACTGGGAATACCTAGAAACAGGTACATGTCCTTACTAGTTGAGTTGAACCTGGGTCTGGACCTGGGGCTTCTCACTAACTTTGTGTGTGTGTGTGTGTGTGTGTGTGTGCATGTGTCTGTGTTGTGTGTTTCCTTCTTTAGCACAGTTGACAACTTCAATTCTGAGGTGGACATGTCCAGCCTTGAAAGCAGTCTTGTGAATTAAAGTGGTCTGGAGATTTTGAGTCAATAAATTGGAGCTGATTGACAGCAGGAGGAATATTCTACAACTCTGCCCTCCTTGGAGGACAATCACCAAGCCCTGGCCTAACTTGCTACCCATATGGACCTGGAGAGAGCCGTTTAAACAGTGCAGAGCCTAGGTAAAATGTGAAATGTCAATCTAGCAGTTCCATAAATTGTGTCACATTTTCACGTTTTAATGATCATCTTCCTGGGAGAGTGTGACAGTATTTATTTGTTATTACTCCTACTTGTTTAAATCTCGGTTAACGCATGCTTTGGAGTATTTTGTGTTAAGCACTTCTGAGTGGGAGAAATAAGTAGCTATCCTATAACTTCCTATTCTCCCTCTCCTTTTTTGGTGAGGCTCTAGACATGAGCTAAACCTAAGTTTTAAGTAATTTTCTCTGGGGCTCTGGTGTTGGAAGCTTAAATAGAGAAAGTGAAAAGGAGCCAGGTCCTTCCCTTTAATGGCCAGGCTTCCCCAGACCTGATCCTGGTTAGAGCCGAGAGGGTCTCCTTAGTATATAGAGAGAAGAGGAGTGCCCTGGTCCACCTGTACTCTCCCAGGCCTAGCGGTGGTTCTGTGTGCATTGGTTACACCCATTTTACTGATAAGTAAATTGAGGCTCTCAGAGAAGATTCAACGGCTTGCTGAGAATCATACAGCTAGAAACTATCAAAAGTGAGATTTGAACCCTGAGTCTTCTCAACTCTGAGCCCCAGCCATTGTCTACTCTGCCATGTTTTCGCTGTCTCTATATGGAAAAGGAAAGGAGAGTAGGGCTCTGAACAATTTCTGTTTTCCTTGGAAATTATCCTTGATTTTCTTTAAGGTGGCTTATGCTACTATATGAAGGAAGGTTAACTTGTCCCATTGGTAGAGATAATTACTGTAGACTCTTCTCACCCATGGCCCAGAGTAACTTGGACCCAGCAGGGAGTAACTTCTTCCCACCACAGGACAGAGCAACCATTATTCAAATCAACCTTCTGTCTGGACTAAGCCTTCTAGAACTGAAATGAGTCAAGATTATCACTGATCTGATGCCCTTTCTTGCTATTCGAGCCACAGTCGTCCTGGAGAGCTAGCTCTTTTTCCCCCGCTGCTAGCATTACACATCCCCAGACTGAAAGTGAACACTCTCACAAAGAAGGTGGGAAAAAATTCTAGTATTTTTTTCATTTTGAAAGAAGCATGAGATTAGCTGAGCATTTACTCTTAAATTGCTTAATGGCGTTCGAGCCGTAAAAGGGTCATCTACTCTCAAAAGCAGCACACAGCCAGGCAGGTGAATGATGGAAGCCTGGCACACCAAGCATAAAGGAAGATTTAACCTGCCTTTCCTAAGGATGCTTGGGGAACAATATCTTCAAGGACATTGATTCAGCAATGTACCCCAAAGATAGAGAACCCCCTCCTATTACAACCCATCTATACCACTTGAGAGAGAAGCCTTAGGGACATGCCTGAATCACTGCATTTGAACCCGTGCTTCTGATGCCAAACCTAGAATTACATACCCTGTGTATGATGGATAATTAAACTTATGAAACTCATTACCACATTACATTGCATACATTGTGTATGATGGATAATTAAACTTATGAAACTCATTACCGCGAGAGGCAGTACAGGCTGAAAGTGGGGCTATTCAAATTAATCATTACCGATAAGATATTTTCTCCAGTGGTGCATTTCACATCCCATCCAAGACATGTCCAAGAACATGGATAAGGATGGATGGTAGCTTCTATAACCTCAGTGGCCCTGGGCATGCCCAGTCCAAGTACCATGGAGTCCTGCACCCCCTATTAGTAGTGGAGACCAGTGTATGGGGTGCTCGGGGAGGACTAGCACTCTGGTGTGAGGGCTGCTGAGCCTTTTTTAGGGCTGCTTATTCAACTTTGGTGTCCACCTGATTCACCCAACTCTCCCCTGTGGCTCCAAGAACTGTAGCATTCACAGCAGCCACACCCCTGTAAAACTCTCTCAGCAGATGGGCTAAACCAGGTTGATGGTAACCCGGAGGCCTCAAACCCATACATGAGTCAGAGAGGTGTCTACCCCAAGCAGGTGAAGACTTTCCCCAGGGGAATGGGTAGATGGGAACAATTTGTTCTAAAAACCACGAAAGTGCCTGTGGAACACTCTGCAGAATGCCTAGAGCTTGGTCAGACATTCAAGACACGAAGGTAACCCACTGCATCCCAAGCCATCAGCAGTGGCCTTGATTTTTTTCCTGGCACTGAACTTTGATGACTCAGGAAGAGAGAGTGAGGCTCACAACTTAATGCAACTTTGCCTCACTCAAATCCAATTCAGGCACAAGTCAAAACATCACCCATGATGCCATCAGTCATCTTTGGAAAAATGAAGAACAAACAACAACACCACAGGGGTGGGGGTAGCCTCCTCTGATTGGCTGCCTGTATCTTCAAAACTGGTGAGACTGAACTGATGGCTTGTGGCGGTGGTGGCAGTGTGGTGGCGGTGGTGGTGGTTTGCTACTTTCTGCAGCTCTTTCTGCTGCTCTCTCATCAGCTCTGTCCAGAACTGAACTGGGAAAGGATACCTCTCCCTCTCCCCCCTAACCTCCACCATGGGACTTGGGGTATTTGTTTCTATCCTGTGGTATTTGTCCTTGTGAGTTTCAGGTGCCAGTGGTGATCCTCATGGGACTTGGGAGTTTGAGCCATGGCAATGTTAGAGCCAGAACTGCAGGTGGATGGTGCGGCCAGCCCAGCATGGAAGCCCTGAGAAGACATAGGGCCTGGGACATGAGCCTGAACTGAGGGTTTGGACCTGGAACAGGAACTGTGTCATGTGGGAATCAAGCTAAACTATGAACTTAATCCTCTTCCCCACCCCAGAGGATAAAGTAGTTAGCGCAGGGGAATCGCTTGGGCCTAGGCACTGCACCGGCAGGGTATCAGCTAAGCCTCAGAGTGACTCCAATGGCTAGAACCGTTAGTCCTCTGAGCCAATTAAGTCTTAAGGACGGTTTCAATACAGTTTATAGAAAAGAATTAGTCCAGCTAATTCTTGGGGGATAAGTGAGAGTTCCTGGTCAATATTCCTCCTACCACACCTCCATACCTGAAATATTCTCCCTTCTTACCTCTGTCTCTTTCCCCACTACAGTGGGGACTGTAAGGAACATAAGCTCCTTGAGGGTAGGGACTGGTTTGCTTTTGTGTTTGTATTCTCAGCACCCAGCACAGGGCCTGGCACATAGTAGGCCTCTAAGAAATGCCAGTTGAAATGAATTGAATTGGACATTGTAGGTATTTAGTAAATGTTTTTTGAATGAATAAGTGAATAAACCAATGTTCTTTCTACCAATAGTGGGTCAGTAGTGTCATCTTTCTTTAAGACAGCATAATATTTTCCTTAAAAAAAGAACATTAGCCCATGGGGACTGAATCATTTGGTACAAAGACTGGTAAAGAATGTAGCAGTAGTTAACCATTTGGGGATCACACCAACCTCCCCTGGGCAGCTGCCCAGAAGCCATCGGCCTCTTTTTTTTTTACCTCCCATGGTATGGTTCCTGGATCTTTTGAGTGGCCCATGGAGCTGCCCCAACAGCCCAAGTGGTCACCAGTGACGCTGGGTCAGTCAGGAGCACGTGAAGAATACTCTTGCAGCAACACTCGACAGGACATAGTTGCCCAAAATAGAAAGAGCTGATGATTGAGTGGGGCCCAATGTTCAGTGTGACAAAATCTCCAGGAAGCAGGAACTAATTGAGCTGAGAACCCAAACCGGATGGCTGAGGACAATGATGATGGGTGACCTCACAGAGAATGCCCTTTTAAATAAACAGATGAAGGTGCCAGATGCTGAAAATGGGGCTCAGGGCTTCCTTTGTTTACTCTTGACTTTCCTTTTCTGTAGGGACCCTCAAAATGACTGTATCCTGATAGCACAGCCACAGAGTCTCAGAATGGAAAGGAAATCATGGCTCACCTAGGCCAAGCCCTTTCTTTCACAAAAGAGGAAATGGAGGCCGAGAGATTTATGGAATCCCAGGATCTCAGAGTTGTAAGGGAGGTCAGAGGTCGAAGAGCCCAAACTGTACCTGAGAAGAAATGCACTCTAGGTGAATTATGAGGGGGAAAGAAGGGAATAGGCATTTATGTGGTGCCTACTATGCACCAGGCCCACTAAGCACTTTATCTCCTTTGTCCTCCCAACTCTGAAGTAGGTGCCACCATTGCTGGTTATTGTTTTTCAATTGTGTCTGAGTCTTTGTGACCCCATTTGGGGTTTTCTTGGCAGAAATACTGGAGTGGTTTGCCATTTCCTTCTTCAACTCACCTTACAGATGAGGAACTGAGGCAAACGAGGTGAAGTGACTTGCCCAGGGACACATAGCTAGGAAGTGTCTGAGGCTGGCTTTGAACTCAGAATTTCCTGACTCCAGGCCTATACTATACATTGCAGCGCCACCTAACTGCTTCTTATACGGTGGTCATCTGACTTTGAAAACCTCCAGCAGGAGAATCCCACCACCTCCTCAGACAGCCGATTCCCCTTTGGAACAGCTTTCATTATTCGGAAGTTTTTCCTGACCTCAAGGCTAAACTTGTCTTGGAAACCTCCCCCATTACTCCGGTTCTGGAGCCCAAACAGAGCAAGGCTAATCTCTCTTCCAAGCTACAACTTTTCAGATACTTCGAGACAACAATTCTATCCTCCCCAAGGCTTCTCTTCCCCAGGCTACACCACCCCAGCTCTTTCAATTTGTTTGTAGTCTGAACTCCAGGCCCTTCACCATCCTGAATACTCAATTATGTCTGTCTTAAAATGCAGCACCCAGAACTGAACAGCACCATCTGAGGAGCTGAGTTTGAATGTCAGCCCTGCCCTTTTACCATCTTCCGTGACCTTGGCCAAGGGATTTTTAACCACTCTGCATCTCAGTTTACTCATCTGTAAAATGAAGAGTCGGACTATGTGATCCCAGGGACCCCTTCCAGCTCTCAATATACGATCCATGTAGTTCAAACTGGGCTACGGTACAACAGAAATATCACCACCTGGCTTCTGGACATCATGCCTCTGTTACTGCATTCCAAGAACACAAGAAGGGAAATTACTTGAATTAGGGGCTAAGGTGATACTAGACACTTGGAACCCAGTCCCACTGCGTTCATTATATGCTCCACCTTTACCTTAACTGTAGGAAAAATAGGCAAAAGGAGAAGACAATGGGAAAGGGCCTAAAGAAGCATTCTAAGCAGGCTCCCGGCAATGCTGGTTTGGGTTTGCTATGGGGGGACCTGACATACAGCTGAACCCTGCTTCCCCCCACAAGCTAAGAAGTCAAAGCTTTCAGGGAGGCTTTTCATATAAAGGTCGTCGTTTTTCTTTGGGCATTGGGCAGCCAGGGCATCGCTGCACAACAGAGACACGTTTCCTGCCTTTGCTTTTTATTTTATTTTTTTTTATTTTGGACACAAGAGCGCAAACATGAAAAGTTTCACTCAAATTTCGACATCAGATAAAGTGAGACGGCAGGACTCCATACTGTTTTTGTGTTCTTATTCAGGGTCTAAGGCAGGGGAGAATGTTAGTTTGAAGGATTTAAAAAAAAACAGTCTCTGAAAGGTTCGAAAAGTTTTCTGTGCTTTGGCAGAACTGAGTAAAGATGCTCTCTCTGGGGTCTGTGGATGCCTTCCAGATAGTATTGCTAGGGGGCAAAGCACAGGAAGATATTGACTAGGCTTTCTCTGTACTTCCTGGTCTACCTGGGAGGTCTCCGAAAGAACTTTAGAAAGGATGATGTGGCTTCATAAAGTCATCAAATCACCTAGGATATTGCAATCTAATGTCTGGAATGCTCTTCCTCCTCTGCTCTGACTACTGACCTCCCTGGCTTCCTTCGAGTAAAATCCCACCTTCTACAGGAAGCCAACCCCTCTTAACTCCGGCACCTTCCCTCTGTTCATTATTCCCTATTTATCCTGTACATAGCTTGCTTTGAATATATTTGTTTACATGTTGTCTTCCTCATTAGACCGTAAGCTCTTTGAGGACAGGGGCTGTCTTTTGCCTCTGGCTGTATCTGTAGTGCTTAGCACAGTGCCTGGCACATAGTAGCTGCTTAATAAATGTTTACTGAATAAATGAATGAATGCAGTATAGATCAACATGACAATATCATAGCTAACATTTATAGAGTGCTTTCAGGATTTCGAAGAGCTTTACAAATATTATCTCATTGGATCCTCACCACAACCCTAAGAGTTAGGGGCTACTATGATGCTCATTTTACAGATGATGAAACTGAGCTGACAGAGGTTAAGTGACTTGCCCAAGGTCACACAGCTACTAAGTGGCTATGGCTGGATTTGTACTCAGATCTTCCTGACTTCAGGGTGAGCACTCTATCCACCATAGTACCACCTAGCAGCCTCCCACTATAGGTAGCGACGTTGCAACAGAGACATCTTGTATTTATTCAAGTGTTCCAATGGATCTGCTCTCCTGTCTCTATGGGCATTCCCTCCAACAATGCAGATTGCAGTCTATCCTGTGTGACTCTTGTTCATGTCCTCCCCCAAGGTCACCACAGGGGCTCCACCCAGTCTGCCAAAGGCCCTCTTTGCTTTCTCCCAGCACTGAGAGGACGTCATTGGCACACATGGGCTGACTCTTGGTTATCTATTATTCTTGTCTTGGTGACCAGCTAACCTCTTTCAAATATGTTTCTTTGAAGACAGCTTTTACTTTCCATCTTTTTAAAGTATAACTTTAAATTTATTTAACTTATTTTCAATGGACAAGCATTTATTTTCTTTCCCTCCTCCTCTTTCCTCTCCCCTTAAAATCCTTGCAACCCCTATGCATAGTCAAGCAAAACAGATTTCCACTTTAGCCGTGTCCAAAAATGTGCATCTCATCGCAGCATTTTGAGTGGATCACCTCTCTGTCAGGAGGTGGGTGGAGTGCTTTGTCATCCCTAATCCTTCCTGGTTCCTGATGGGTTGCAGCTCACTAACAAGTAACATGAATGTCTCCATCAGCTCTGAAGGATCCTCATTTTCAATTATTTGACGACTCTAGTGTTCCATGACAAAGTCATTCAATAACACTAGTGAGACATTGGCTTTAGAAAGATGAGCCTGTGTTTTGGAGATTATATTTAGGGGGCCCAGCGGATAGAGAGATAGGCCTGGAGTCAGGAAGACTTGAGTGCAAATCTGGCCTCAGACATTTGCTTTGCGACCCTAGGCAAGTCGCTTAACTGCTGCCTGCCTCAGTTTCCTCATCTGTAAAAAGGGCATGATGATAGCACTTACCTACCAGGTTTGTCATGAGGATCAAATGAGATAATATTTGTAGAGTACTTTGCAAACCTTTAAGCATTATAAAGTGCTTGCTATTTACTACTATGTCTACAACTATTACTACTCTGACCAAGACCACGACGATGAAGACCACGACTACTACACTGAGCTTTTTCTTAAAAAGAAGCTTTTCTGTTACTTTGGTTTTATGCACCACAGTCATTATGCAATATGATTTCCTCCCACAGAGTTCTTCCTAGTAACAAAGAAAAAAAAGTAAGCCAAAGTGACCAAAAATCGATTTGGGCTGATAGTCCGTATAACATTCTGTAGCCATAGTACTGCCCCCCCCCCCCACCAAGAGGAAGAAAGTATGCCTTGGTCTCTGCTCTTGGAACCAAGAAGGGTCATTGCAATTAATCTCCTTTTGGCAGGTTAATTATTGTTTCTATTTACCTTATTGTGTTTATTGTTCTGGTTCTGTTTACTTCACTCTGCATAGGTTCATGGAAATCTTTCCATGTTTCTCTGAATTCCTCCTATTCCTCGTTTCTTATCCCACAATAATATTCCATTACATACACATACTGTAATTCGTCCCACCATTGTCTTAGCTGATAGGCACCCATTTCAAGTTACTTCCTTTTTTGTTTTTGTTTTGTTATCAGCAAAAGTACCGCTCAGAATATTTTGGTGTACATGGTATATTTCATTCTTTCCTTGACCTCCTTGGGGTATATACCCAATAGCAGGATTTCTGGGTCAAAGGGCATGAACAGTTGAGGGACCTTCCCCCCATAATTTCAAATTGGCTTCCAGTGAATTGGTTGGACTGATTCACACCTCCACTGATGGGTGCCTGTCTTGTCACAGCCCTCCAGCTCTGATGGATTTCCTTTTATTACTATCTTTGGCACTTGATTGTCTATGAGGTGAAACCTCCCCTTCTGAGCTTTACCCTCAGCCTCTACTTGAGTAATACAATAGCCTCCAAACCAGCCTCCATATCTCTAGCCTTCCCTAAACACTGCCACCAAATTAAGGTAAACTCATTGCTGAGGCAAACTTATTAGCCAGATATTCAAGGCCTACTTTGATCTGGCCCCAGATAGTTTTTTTTTCCTTTTTTCTCACAGCATCTCTACTTGGATCTAATCCAAGTACTGGATAAGTGCTTGTTGAATGAATGGCTGAACCCAAATCCCTACCACTTCCAGCAGTAGGAAGGTTCCAGCCACCATACTTTTGAAGCCTCAGAATGTTCATGCTATATTAACTGTAGAATAGAAACCCTTCGACAGCAGGGACTATTTCCTTTTTTTGTCTTTTTGCTCTCAGTGTCTAGCATGGTATCTAGCACAAAGGCATGCAGTGGGTGCTTAATAAATATTTGTTGAGTTAAATCAAGCTGCCTTTCTATCGACAGCCATGCTGTTGTGCCTCTGGAATAGGATGGGTTCCTTCTGAATGAAAGAGGTGATTTTTGCATGGAATTCCAAAAGGTCATTGAGAGGGAATGATGGTGAGGGGAACCAAGGGTCCCTGGGATGGTATTTAAAGGTGGCCTAGCACTGTAAGTCTACAATCCCTGCAGACACGTGAAGGAATGACCAAACCATCAATTCAGTCTGGAAAATGTGTGACTCTGCAGGAAACAAAGCCTTTGATATATCAATATTCCCAGGCTGGCAGGCCTGACATAAGAGAGTGGCTTTAGCTTCAACCAGGATTTGCATAGCTCCCAACATGCAAGCTCCAGGTGTCTTCAGTAGTCTGACTAATCTTGACGACAGGCCTAGGATTTAGCTCTCTCCTGCTGATAAAAGGTATTCTTTCGCATTTCTTGAGTCGTCACAGAAAAGCCCAAACCTTGGCCACACAGTCCTGTAAAGGGCTGAAGAACTCCTGTCCCATATCACTCCATGCAGTACATTGTCAGGCAACCATCAGATGAGAGATTTCTGCTCATGCCGCAGGTGTGACTCTGTCATACTAAATACTTTGGCCACATACTCATTGGAAAAGCCCCTGATGTATTGCTGTCTATATACATATCCTTAGCCTGGGTAGTCTGGGCATGCTTAGTGTAAGTGACGTGGACAGGGCCTTGAGGGGTCTTTGGGGTATGTCTAGATGGCCTAATGAAGAACCTGCCATGTCCTCTGCCATGCTCTTTTTGGCATCTCTTATCTGCTGTGCCCACTGTGGACCCCATGAACTGAACTGCTGAGAGGGGAAGCACTCTCCTTCCCCTGCTCCCTTCTCTTTCACCCCTGCTTGGAGAAACGTGGGCCTTGGGGTGTTTGTTTCTGTTCTGTGTTGTCCGTACTTGGTTTTAGCTGCTGTCGATGATCCCCACAGGATTGGGAGTCTGAGTCATAGCAACCACGGAGATGGTATTGCAGGTGAGATGGTGCGGCTAGCCTTGCATGGAAGCCCTGAGAAGCCAGGGTGCCTTGGACTTGAGCCTCAGGGAGGGTCGGAATTGGGAACTGAGAGTATGACCTGCAGGAACAGAGCTAAACTATGAACCTAAGTCTCTTCTGTTCCCCAGGGACTAAGGTGGTGCAGGGGAGAAGAGGATTACACCTCCTACTTGTGGAAGGAGTAAATTTGTATATTCATGATCATACCTTTGGAAGTAAATATTTGGTGTAAAAACTATCTTACTATTAGTGGCCAACTAGAACTGAGGTACAGGTGATCCAGCCTCTCCAATTGAAGGAATACCATTGGTGGGGGCTGGAACCTTTTGCAGAGAGCCCACACCACCAACCCCAATCCCCTTAAAGGTACCAGAGAACCTTGGGGAAGGAGTACAATCTAACATGTCTGGTCTTCAGACAGTGAGGGGCCAGGGTAGCATGTTAGAAATATAAAATGCTTTAAAATCTGCATAACATTTTACAAATATTATCTCATTGATCCTGATAATAACCCCGGGAGGTAGGTGCTTTTTATTATTATCCCCATTTTACACTTTAAGAAACTGAGGCAGGCTTGCCCAGGGTCACACAGCTAGTATCTGAGGTTAAAGGTGGACTCAGGTCTTTCTCACCCCAGGTCCAGAAGCCACTGCGGTACCATTTTCATTTCCTCTACTAGGAGAAAAGAGAAGGGCCAAGGACAGAACTTTGGGGAATACCCTCATTAAGGGGTCAGGAACATGACTTGAGAAATCAGGGAACTCTTAGGCGATGTAGCGTGCTGTAGTACAAAGTGTACTGGTCAGGAAGCCAGGGCTTGATATCCAGCTCTCCCCCTAATTAGCTGATGACCTTGGAAAAGTTATGTTCCCCTTCTAGGTCTCCACTGTAGGAACCTAGAGGTAACAGGGTGTCACTGAATCTTTTATGTACCATTTAAAATAGACACATGAGCGTGAATTGGCGTCCTATGTATTATGATCCCCTATAACCCTAACATACTTATGACACATCTCATAGTGGTACTGGATGAGGATTCCGGTCTCGGGGTTCTTGCCTTGGCTCTGGTACATCATAGTTCTATGACCTTGGCCAAACTCCAAGCTTTCTACATCTCAATTTCCTCATCTGTAAAGTGAGGGATAATCCTAGCCCTGCTCGGGGTGCAGGATGGTTATCGGGGCTCAATGACTGCAGAAGTGGCTTTGTCAGTTGTAATATGCTATTTTGAGGGTGAAATGCTAGCTACGTCCCTCAGAAGCTGGTCAGCCACTTCAGAAAAGTCACATGCCTAGAATCAGCTTTGTTTTCTTTGGTTGATAGGACATACAGAACTCTTGGAAACATTCTGTTCTTGGCGTAACGAGTAGTCTGGTGCTCCTAACACAATCCTGCATATTTGGAGTTCTCAGTCACCCTGAGAACTTTGTTTACTTAAATAGAGAAAAATGGGAGCAAATAGGCCTTTTACAGGCTTAAAGTGCTAGGCTCAAGGAGGAATAAAAGGCTTTGATTTCTGGAAAGAAAAGAGGATGGGGCCCTCTGTTAAATGGGTCTGGTACATATGGAAGGGAGAGGCTTTGGGTCTGGGCTGGGGGTATAGATCTTGCCACAGACACAAACAGAATAGCCCATGGAAGTTGTGTGTGTGTGTGTGTGTGTGTGTGTGTGTGTGTGTTTATATATATATATATATATACACACATACACATATATCTGTATGTACATGTGAACATGCATGTATAGATGGGTGACACCTTAAGTGTATATATATATGTGTGTGTCCTTGAATGTGTGTATATGTGTTTCTTTGAGCATGTGTATGATGCATGTGCATATGAACAGGCATGTCTTTGAGTATTGTGTACATGTGTGTGCATGTGTCCTTGGATGTGTGTGTGTATATGTGTGTGTATGTGTGCATGTCCTTAAGTATGTGTTAGAAGGGTGCCTGGTACAGAACTAAGAAACACATGAGCTTTGGTTCTTTAAATTGTTCACAGACTCAAAGATGGAGGCCTGGAGAGCATATGAAAAGTCAACTGCCCCACCCGCCCTCCATTTTACACAGGAAGAAAAAGAAGACCAGAGAGGGGAAGGCACTTACCAAAAGTCACACAGGTACTAAGAGGAAGCACCAAAGATCGAATTAACATTTTGACAGAAAACTTAAACCACGCTTCCTGTTGTCCCAAGCTGCGCCAACCCTTTCTCTTTCAATTCAACATTTATTAAGAACCCACTATTTGCATGGCTCTGTGCTAAGCACTGAAGTCACAAAGCCAAAATAACACAATTCTCCCCTCAAGGATCTTCTATTCTACTACAGGTCCATATGCTTGCCAGGTCTCCACTAAGGGCTGATTTCAAATGCTTCACTGAGCAGTAGAGAAGACCCTAGGTTTTCTTTCTTTATATAATATACATTTTATTGATACCTTTTGCTATTATGTCGACACTTTGGGGAAAAGACATGAAAGGTTCCCTTGAAAAACAAAGAAACACAAGCAAAAACAGCCTACCTAGTAACCGTGTCTAATAATGTATACAGCATTCTGTCTCAGTAGTCCTCCACCTTTCTAAAGTGAGGACCTGCTCCACAACTCTTTACAAACCTCTGGATAATCCTTCCTATAATACTTTGAATATAGTGACATTTAATGACTTTAGCTTTTAAAGAGAAGCAGTTTTTCTCAAGTCTTCAAAGTCCTTATCTCCAGGATTTAGGACTATTTAGAAGAAGCTCTCTATTTTGATTGATATCCTTGAAGGTGAGGGGCAGCCTCGGAGTCAGGTTCACCTTGGTTTAAGTTCTGCTTTTCACACTCATATGATTGTGACCAAACTGCTTCACCCTTCTGTTTCCCAGACAGCTCTCTAAGAATAAACATCTAGTGGGAAGGCAGTGGATTTGGAGTTAGATGACCTGGGTTTAAATCACAGCCTTGCCACTCACTACCTGTATGACCTGGGATGAGTCACTCAACTTCTATAGGCCTTAATTTCCTCATCTCTAAAATGAGACAGGTTGGACTAGATAATTTCTCTGGTTCCCCCTAGCTCATAAACTTTGATCTATAAATTACACACAAGTTGGCAGTCCACACTGATAAAGGTGGTTTCCACAATAAGTCTTCCCCCCAACTAATGAAATCACAAGTCTGGACCACCCTTCCCCCCCTCAAGTTCTGAAGGTGGTTATTCTCTTGGCCTATCTTTTATTCTGCATATGAAAAAAGGAAATGTAATTTAAGTTTCTAATCTCAAATATATTTGCCTTCTATAATTAAAAATATGTTTGACCTCATTTAACAAAAACTATACTAATGATTCTTATCAATATTCTTCATTTGCTACAATGTCCAAATAAAATAAATCATTTATCCAGATGCAAAATTCTAGAATTGATATTCATGATTTCCCCTTCTCAAAGTCATTCATGCTCATTTCTGGCTCTCTTGGAGTGCTATCTAGAGACTGTAAAGAAAAGACTCCATTCACTGCTGGCCCACAGATAGCTCTTGTTTGCAGAATTATATGGCTTTTTAAAAAATGTCTTCAGGAGGTGAAGCCAAGGTGCCAGAATAAAGGCAGAGACTCGTCTGAGCTCTCCCCAAATTCCCCTCCAAACAACTTAAAAATAATACCTTAAAACAAATTCTGGAGCAGCAGAAGCAACAAAAAGATGACGTGAAACAGTTTTCCAGCCCAAGACAACTTAAAAGTTTGGCAAGAAATGTCTGTCTCACTGGGGTAAAAGTGGAGCAAAGGCTGTGCCCTGGCAAGCAGCAAGCTAGCAGCAGGCCTGGGGGACTGAATTAGTGGAGGTGGCTTCTGGAACTCAGCCCACAGATGGTAAGGGAGTCAGATAACTGATCAGAAGGAGATGACAGGGGACCTCTTGCTGGTACTGGGTACTGGGTGGAGGGGGTACTATCCTAATCTTCAGATTTTTTGTGCTGCTGTTTTCAGAGCAAGTTCTGGGTGTCTGTAAGTTTTCAGTTCTTCCAAGATCTAAAAAGAGGTGTGGTCACTGCTCTCCTGGCCTATGCTCTGATCTGTGAGGAACTACAAACTCTATTTTCCTCCTCAGATATGTGACTGGGGTCCCTGCTACCCTGTTGGGATAGGCCCTGGGTCACAAACTCTCTTGTGCTAGTGCTTTTCCTCACCCTGGGACTGCAACCTGGTTCTGCACATAGGGGCAATGCATCAGAGCACATAGGGGCAATGCTGTTTTCAGAGCAAGTTCTGGGTGTCTGTAAGTTTTCAGTTCTTCCAAGATCTAAAAAGAGTTGTGATCACTGCTCTCCTGGCCTATGCTCTGAGGGTGAAGTAGAAATTGAAAGAATCCACCAATCACCTCCTGAAAGAGGTTCTAAAATGTAAACTCTCAGGAGCATTATAGTCAAATTCCAAAGCTTGGTGGCAAACATCTGTAATCACTGAATCTGGTGGATTGCTTGAGCTCAAGACCTCTGAGGTGTAGTAGGGCTAAAGCTCATTGGGTGTCACAATAGGTCTGACACCAACATGAGTCCCCAAGAGGGTGTGGGCGGACCACCAGTCTGCCTACAGGAGGGGAAAACCAATCCTGGTTGGAAACAGAGCAACTCCAAGCTTCCTTGTCCATTAGGAGAGAGATCAGGCAGAGAGTGGCTGCTGTCCTTCTCTGGGACAGAAAGGGAGACCCAGTCTCACAAAACGAAATCAAAAACAAAAACCCAAACCGACACAGTAGTGCAGCTGAGTTTCCTGCATATCCATATCACTTCCTTTAGACAATTTGTATTTTCTTCCTCGCTGGAATTGCTTCTATTTAGGCTTTCATCATTTCATAATTGAGTGCTTCCTTTCTTTTTCTTCCCCTGAATCTTAGCCCATGGGATATCTAAGGTCTATCAGACTAAGGCCTGGTTTCCCCCTCCTCTATCACATATTCTAGGAAGGTGTGATCACTTTCCCTCAAGGTCCCCATCATTTTTACCTAGAAACCAGTTTTGTCCTGTTAGCAAGAATCTGATCCACAAGTGAATTTCCCCTCTGTCTTTTCAAGGATGAAATTATCCTTTAGGCAAATCAAAAAATGATTACTTGCTCTGCTTTTAGTAGAGAGAGCTCTGAAAAATGTCAGATGGTGAAATCCAGGAGATTCTATCTTTTCTCTATATCCGTTGATGTGCTAATGATAATATCACTTGTTTTTGCTTCTGCCTATCTAAAGGCACTTGACCATGCTTCCCCTCCTACCCACCATTCCTGGATTTCCTAACATGAGTGGATTTTCTTAATAAACAATGCCACGTACTCTGCCTCATCCCCCTCTTACCTATCTTCTTCCTGTTGCTGTTCAGTCATATCTGACTCTTCGTGACCCCTTTTTGGGGTTTTCTTGGCAAAAATTCTGAAGTGGTTTGTTATTTCCTTTTCCAAATCATTTTACAGATGAAGAAACTGAGGCAGACAGGGTTAAGTGACTTGGCCAGGGTCATACTGCTAGTAAGTGTTTGAGGCCGAATCTGAATTCCTGTCTTCCTGACTCCAGGCCCGGCACTTTATCCACTGTACCACCTAGCTGCCCCATATCCTATCCATTTTAAACAAGCTACACCATTTCTAGAACCATATTTTAGTCCCAGGGCCTATCCCACCAAGTTTTAGCGATACTGATGATGTCAGATCTGCCTCCTTGAGTTAGGATCCCTAGTTCACTTAGCTTGTTATTTCTAACTTGGGTATAGGCATTGGAGGTGACAGGTTTTGTTGCTGGCTCCTCTCTTCCATTTTGTCTCTTCCGAAATTCTGAGTGTCTCACTTATGGTTCTTCCTACATTGGAGCTATTCTCTCTGCTACTTAGCTCAGTAGCTATATATATGGAGTTTTATTCCTTCTCAGTTTAAAGTCTGTTTTATGAGATTTGCAAGACTACAGGCAAACACATCCTTATCATCCTTTGTTATATAGAATAGTACAGTGGAAATAGTGCTGGCCTTGGAGTCAGTATGACCTGGATTAAAATCTGCTCTTAGATACTATTTTTGTGACCCTGGGCAAGTCACTTAACCACTGTATACCTCTGTTTTCTCCCTGGTGAGATGAGGGAGTTGGACTTCGTGATCTCTACAATCCCTTCCTGCTCCACATACTATGATTCTTGGAGTCCTGGCCCCAATAGGCTGCCAAACATGGAGCATGCTTGGCCTTGCCCTTCTTGAAGAGTTATCCAGAGGATGCTTCATGGAGTAGCCCCTTTGGGCCTTTAGGTCAGTTATCCCACATTATAGCATATTTTAAGCCCTGGTCCAGAAAACCAAATCTCATTTTCATATATGGCCTTCAGCTCTTCACTTCTCTAATCTTCCTTTCTCTTGTGAAATTTCAGCTTTCCATAGGCAACAGTGATTAACTATTCCTCCTCTCCTTGCCCACCCCAACACGTTCTGAAGGTCTTTAGTTACTTGCCCAAGACTCCACAATCCTTAGTAATGCTTAGATTAATTCTGGCACCTTCATTTTTACCCATGTGAACCTCTCAAAGTGTCTCATAGTCATAAGGTATGACAAGTCTTGGAAATTCACTGTCAAGTTCTGTCTATATGCCTCAGAAAGATAGCAGGCCCCTCTTTTGTTTTTATCTGGTCTCTTTAATACCCCTTGGAAGGGAGCATTTGAACACAAGTACTCACTATTTCTTTCTCTGAACCTTACTGGATAATTTCTCACCCTCTACCTCACCTCATTATTCCTTGGAGGGCTCCTTCCTCTTTGGGAAGAGCTTCACATTTATTACTTAGCTCCCAGTGTTCTCTGCGCCTTCTCCTTCCCTTTCTTCTTCTCTGTGTTCCATTCTTCAGCCCTCCCAATTCCTGACACAGGTCAAAATTCTCCTCTGCCTCTGTAGAGGCTTTGTTTTTGTTTCACGTGGAAGCCAATCCTCCATCTTTTTTTAAAGGAGAGTTTCTTCTCCCTGATAACACAGAGAGGGAAGAGGTGTTCCCCCAGGCCCTTTGCCTCCTCTTCTACGAGGGAGCCCAACCTTTGCTGTCAAATGGATTCCCTGGAGTAGAGTTAACAGCCTTTTTGAAACTGGAAGAGTTCCGAGGAAATGATTCAGCATCGTTTGGTAGTAGTATATGTCTTGTTCTGGGTTGTCGCTGATTAACAACATGCCATATAATAACACATCACGTAAGATCTGTGAAACCAGGTCGCGGCTGTCCTAGATGGGATAGTACTAATGCTAAGATTCTATTTTCTTCAAGAAGGCTGGGAGAAAGGCTTTCCTTTCTCTAGTACTAGCAGCTCACATATTGGAACTGTTTTGAGGAAACACTTATGTCTCTATGTGTTGCTGGCCCTACTTTTTCCAATGAGCATAGTCAGTCTTGTTGTATAAAACCTATGGTGTGTATGTATACAAAGTGTGTATGTATACAAATGACCAAATGGAGAGACACACATTTTCCGGGACCGTCTTTTTCAATTATTCAGAAGCAGCTTGAGTTCAGGGATGCCATAACTGTTAAGACAACATATCCAAGGAATCAACTTTGGGTCATTGATTTAGAGCCGGATAGCACCTTAGAGATCATCTACTCAAATCCCTTTATTTTATGGGTGAGGAACTGGAGGCCTGCACATTCAGCCAAGGTCACACAGGAAGTCAATAACAGAAGCAGGATTAAAACCTGGGTCCCCTGGCCCTAACGTAGTGCTCTTTCAACTGCACACTTCCTAACTAAGGGTTGCAAAAATCACAGCAAAGTTATTTCTCTGAGATCATATCCTGAAAAATCATCATAGTTAGCCCACAATCAGCCTGAGAATTAGTCAGGTGGGAGAGGGCTTGACAATTGAAGGCGACTCTATTTATAGCTATGTCACTTAGCTCATATCAGGATTCCAGATCTCAAGATTTACTTTCTGTGTTAAATAAACAGTGGGGTTCATATATTGAGCTAAACAATAACGGAAAGGATTATTAAAAATATCTGCTTGGTGTGCAATAAAACGCAACAGGCTATGAATTATTATGTAATAGTTACCACTATTTGTCCTTAGACATGAGACAGATGGTTGAGATACCGTGAAATACTTATAGAATAATTTTGTGGTTCAAGGAAAAGTATGCTTCAACATGTGAGAGCCAAAGATAGAATCTAAGAGTCGTTGGATTTGTAATTTTTGGGTCCGTGATCGATTTGGCATTTCTTGGACAATACTATAGTTTTCCCCCATTTAATGGAAACACTAGTGATTCTGCTATTCTGCCCTGAGTATAAAGATCTAGGATTTTTCAATTTAAGGGCCAGAATAATTTCAGGAAGCCCACAGTAATGCAGTAAAGATGAGAAAGAAGAAAGGGCACTGAGATGTACGTCCAGCACCTATTAGAGTGCCTAGCATGTGGTAGGGGCTTCAAAAAGCCTTTTTGGATTGGCTTAGCTTCTATGACTGTCATCTCCAGGTTTTCCTCCTACCTCTCTGATTGCTCCCCCTTAATCTTTTTTTGCTATCTCTTCCTCCTATAAAGCAAGCATTTTATCTAAGAATAACCATCTCTGGCTGAAATAGAAACAGTATCGAATTAAAATCAGAATCCTGCTGTCCTGAGTAGTAGGTAAGGAACAATGAAGCTAGAAAATCTAAGAATGATGGGAAGATGATCTGGGGCCCTGAATATGTGAACCAAATGGGGCAAAGAAAGGAAAATGGAAAAAGAAACTCTTGGAGAGACTAGGGAGACAAAATGAGTGTGACTCGGTCCAAGTTTGAGGAATTAGCTACAAGGGCTAACCAGAAGTCTGCTAGTTGACCGGAAGCAGGTTACTTAGTAAGTTCTTGACAGAGAGGGGTGCTAGAGAGAATCTCAACAAGAAGCCATGACCAGGAGAAAGCCTAGTTTTGGGAGAGCTCTGCATGATTTCCCTTTATCTGAGAGATCAGGGGACTCTCAGTAACGCAGTTTGGCCTCAACATGAAGTTCAGATCTCAAGAAACCTTCAAGTCCCTTATTGCCTCAGCGTCTGTGGGAGCAGGAAGGGTTTGAAAGAGAGCAGCTATAACTTCTCTGCCTACATAGATTTTGGGGCTAAATGCTCCATAATCAGTTCTCTGACCTCTCCTAGAACCAGGAGCTAACCTAGACAGTGCTGATTCTGAGAACTCAGAGGCACTGTCCAGCTAGATCTCAGCAGAGGCCCCTGTACACCTCAAGACATAATGCTACCTTCTTCATCAGACTTAGACTGTTCTGAAACTGCAGAAGGTGATGTTAATGCCCTGGAGTTGCCAGTTTACTAGAGGGGAGAATTATCGTTGTTATCCATTTATTCCAGTTGTGTCTGGCTCTTTGTGACCCCATTTGGGGTTTTCTTGGCAAAGATACTGAAGCAGTTTGCCACTTACTTCTCTTGCTCATTTTATAGATGAAGAAACTGAGGCAAACAGGGTGAAGTGACTTGCCCAGAATCTCACAGCTTGAAAGTATCTGAGGCCAGATTTGAGCTCAGAAAGATGAGTCTTCCTGACTTCAGGCCCATACTGTGTCACTTCAAGTCTTTGAGTCAGGTGTAGTCAGTGTGGTAGAGAGAAAGGAGGAGGGAATGAAGCCAGAGACAAAAGACCTACGTTCAAATTCCAGCTCTGCCACTTCCTTATAGGTCACCTATGTGACCTCTGCCAAGTGACGTCATTTCATTTACAGATGTCTTCTTCTGTAAAGTGAGCGGGTTGGACTGGGTGGCCTCTGAGGTCCCTTCCAGCTCCAGGTCTGAGATCCTATGAGTGATGCGAAACCTGTCCATGATACTTCCTAGCTGTGACAACACAAGCAAATCCCTTAACAGCTTGGAATCTCAGTCTCTTTATCTGAATATTAGGGATAATAACAGCTGCAGAACCTATTTCACAGAACAGTTGTGAAGACCAAATGAAGTGTGCCAAGCATTTGGTAAACCTTAGAGTGCCATATAACTACCAGCTCAAATGATCACTCAGACTTCTCTAATGCCACCTCATTTTTTTCCTTCAAAATGCCCCCCTTTGTTTTCATATCTGTTATCACCATGCTAACATACGCCCTTTTTACCTCATAAAATAGCTGGACCCAAAATCTAGCAGCTTCTACATTAAGAGATCAAAGGGCTTGGAATACAACATTCCCGAGGGCAATGGAGCTAGGATTAAAACCAAGAATCACCTACCCAGCAAAACTGAGTATCATGCTCCAAGTCAAAATATGGACTTTCAATAAAATAGAGGACTTTCAGGCTTTCTCAGTGAAAAGACCAGAGCTGAATAGAAAATTTGAATTTCAAACACAAGAATCAAGAGAAGCATGAAAAGGTAATCAAGAAAAAGAACAAGAAAAAGAAATTGCAAGGGACTTACTAAAGTTGAACTGTTCTGTTTACATTCCTACATGGAAAGATAATGTGTACAATTCATGAGACCTCAGTATTAGGGTAGCTGAAGGGGATATGCATGTATGTATATGTGTATATATATATGTATATATATGTATGTATATATGTATATATGTAGTTCATGTGTATATATATATGTGAGTGTGTATGTATGTATATATGTGTATATATATATATATCTATATGGAGAGAGAGAGAGAGAGCACGGGCACATGGTGAGTTGAAGATGAATAAGGGATGAGAGAGGAATATATTGAGAGAGGGAGATAGGGAGAGATAGAATGGGGTAAATTATCTCACATAAAAGTGGCAAGAAAAAGCAGTTCTGTAGGAAGAGAAGAGAAGGCAGGTGAGGGGGAAATGAATGAATCTTGCCCTCATCAGATTTGACCTGAAGAGGGAATACCATACATACTCAATTAGGTATCTTACCCCACAGGAAAGAAGGAGGAAGAAGATAAAAAAGGGGGGATGATAGAAGGGAGGGCAGATGGTGATGAAGGTAATCAAAAACAAATACTTTCAAAAAGGGACAGGGTCAAGGGAGAAAATTCAATAAAGGGGAATAGGTTAGGAAGAAGCAAAATATAATTAGTCTTTCACAACATGAGTATTATGGAAG
>CM053628.1:8816902-8846990 GCA_028646595.1 Phalanger gymnotis
GCTTGACTTCTTAGGGAGGGTGAGTGAGAAGGGAAGAGGGGAGAGAATTTGAAACTCAAAGTTTTAAAAAATAGATGTTCAAAAACAAAAACAAAAATGTTTTTGCATGCAACTAGAAAATAAGATACACAGGCAATGGGGCATAGAAATTTATCTTGTCCTACAAGAAAGGAAGGGAAAAGGGGATGGGAGAGGAGTGGGGTAACAGAAGGGAGGGCTGGCTGGGGAACAGGGCAACCAGAATATAGCCATCTTGGAGTGTGGGGGGGGGGGTAGAAATGGGGAGAAAATTTGTAATTCAAACTCCTGTGAAAATCAATGCTGAAAACTAAATATATTAAATAAAAAGGCAAAAAAAAAATAAAAAAATCTGAAACATCTCTTAATGTCCATTGCAAATCAAGAGAGACAGAGACAGAGAGAGAGAAAAAGGAGAGAGAAAACACGTAAGAACTGAGTAAGAGACAGCATAATGTGCTGTCAGAGGGTGATAGTGGAGTTAGCAAGCGCTGGGTTCATATCTTGCTGCTGACATGTACTCGTCATGAGACCATGAGCCAGAAGACACTTTGCCCCTCAGCGCAGCAGGTACCTCTCAAGGACTATAAGTAGCAGAGTAGTTCCTGACATGCATCAATCAAAGGATCTTCCATATTGGGCAGGGGGTCCCCATTGCAATGGAATATATTTCTTTGGAGTGGTCCATTTCTCTGCTTGTTCTGCTTTGGGGAACAACAAAGAGCCTTGTTGTTACCTGATGATAACGGATGGTACCAAACCAAATTGACTTGAGTCATGCCTTTATATGTGCATGGTTGGAGTCTTCGCTGTGCCACCTCCCACTCCAAATCAATTGGCCAACTTTTAAAAGTTCCCAGGGGTGAAATATGAAGAGCATCATGTTCTCTCTGCTTTGGTCTTTGAGTGTGGCAGGCAATCCGCATTGATAAAACGCTGAATGACAGTCGCAGGTTGATAGATTAAGATAATAATCCAAAGGAAAGTGTAATGTTTATTTTATTTGAATGTCTTTTTTTCAGCCACATGATATTTTTGGTGCTCTTAAATTAGATGTAGAATGAGGTTGTCCAGGCGCATGACACAACATAGCTCATCAGTCCATTTTAATAAGGGCATTTTTTATCTTAGAACATAATGGCTTTAATGCAATAGTGACAATGTTTCACATGTGACCATGACATCATTTTGTTTAATCAGATTGCTTTATTCTTTGTACTTGTACGAAGCACAGGCCAAGCCCAATGTCTGGCACAAAGTAAGCACTTAATTGAAATGAGTTGATTGGTAGATAATAAATCAGAGAGACAATATGAAGGGAAATGTCTACAACATCTTTCATCTTGTACAACTGAGGCAGCTTGGCAGTGGATAGCATGCTGGATTTAGGAGTTGAGAAGAGCTAGGTTCAAATTCCTATCACTGATATGATTTGTGTGACTTTGGACAAGTCATTTATCCTTTCTGAGCATCTGGAAAAGGTGATGACCTCCAAGGTCCCTTCTTCTAGCCTGTGTTCCTATAATGTAATCCAATTCAATAAATATTTCTCAAGCACTCGGCCCTGGGCTACAACAAAAGTGAAAATAGTGCCTGCCCTAAGGAAGCTTATATTCTATTGCGACTAGAATAGTAAATAGCGTTCATTGGAATATTGATGGTCAGCTGCCCCTGATCAATTTCGTCTTCTGTTGTCATCCTTTTGAAGCTCTCACTTGTTATGACCTCCTGGAGCAGAAGCATTTGGTGAATTCTAAAGCAACAATGTTCGTACGGAACTGTCACACAATTTGATCATGGTGCGATAGCTTAATTTAAGACAAACCTTTAATAATTTTGAAATACACACATTAGGGCTGAGGTGCACAAATACAAAAGGAGAGACATTTAGTAAAGAATGATTGGTTATAAACCTACATCTTAAATTTAGAGTTGGATTCGAAGTCTATTTAAGCTATATTTATTAAATCCACTATCCTCCATTTCTCTCGGTATTGAAAAGAGGCGGTTCTTTGCCAGGTGCCGGTGTCCTAGTAAATTCAAGTGTTTAGTTCTGAGGAGGTGCGACTTGAAAGGCAGACAGCTGTGCATGGAAGACAAAAAGAGGAAATGCACCTTCTTATCATCAGAAGTTACTCCCTAGGCTAGGGTTTAAGCACCTGTCAGAACCTTTTCCTGCCAATGGTACTTAGTGGAGAAGGTGACGTGGAAGCTAGGACCTGGGTATGTGTAACGGTGTCTCTTAAGCTGAGTTCGGGTTTGTAGAAGCAGAAAGAGCACTACTTGAGATAAGTGTGTGAAAATAGCACTGCTGTCAGCTAGCTCTCAGTGGTATATGAGTACTTGGGGGGGTGTCGTTTGGGTGTAGATTTCCTGACAATTTGGGGGTACACCTTGGCACCTTGGTTGCAGATCTCTGGAGGTTGGTTTTTTGGGCAAACCTTCAGTTAGAAAACATGGGAATGACTGAGAAGAGAGTACAGAGAGGTGGGTACCCCCAGCCTATATGCAGCTGGTGAGATCGAGGGCACCCTGGCTGCTAATGCTGATTCATTTTGGGAACTGTAGTGATGAAGCTCTGGCAGATATAAATAATCTGACTGGCACAATCCTACGGCCCAGCAGTGCACATCAGAAAGCAGATTGCCCTTATCTACAAGCAAGCACTCTTGGACAGATCATTTTGCACTGGTCTGGGTTTTTCCTATTTGTAAAATGAAGAGAGTTGGACTTGCTAATCTCTAAGGTCTGTCCCTTCCAACCCTAGCATTCCAGGACTCTGTGATTCTCTTATAAGTCTATGTGGGACTAACCTTCTGGAACTAAATGTACCTGGCTGGCTGTCAGCTCTCTTTGTAAGTTCAGCTTCAACAAACTCCAACTTTAGACTCCTCCAGGATGTACAAAATTCAAATGAAAACTTCCCCTCAGGCAGTTGGAGCTGAACCGCAGGTCTGCGTGTGTTTCAGCTGTCTTTGTTGCTACGTACACTTGCCTTTCAATGTGTAGCTGGTACCTTGTGTACCATCTGATTTTGCAGCCATTCTATTTGATAAACTTCTCCAGCTTGTAACTTGAGTTGGTGTTAGAGCCCTTCTATCAAAGCTGGTGTGTACGTGCTACATCTTAAGGCCTTGGCTGTAATTTTTTTAAATGCAGATTTTCTTTTCCTTCCATTATATCTATAGACTTGCTTGTACCCTTATCAACCGTGAAAACAGATTTTTTTTTATGAAAAATCACTGGAAACTATGGCTTCAGTGCAGTGTAACCCTAAGACCCTGTGAGGCTCAGAGAGGCTGAGGCATTCTCTCTCTCTGTCTCTCTAAGGGGCTCATCTCTGCTCTGGACTCAGGCTCAGTCCAGAAGGAGCCTGGTCCTCTAGACTCCCAGTATTTCTCTAGAAAGAGGAATCAGGCCCATCCTGGTGAACTCTTTGGCTCTTGAAAATCTGCAAATTGGAACCCTAGGGTAAATAAACTTAAGCCCTAGGTTTGGCTTGTGTCTAAGGTTTTGTTTGAAGTGGAGAGTAGGAAGGTGCTTAATGTATAATATAGATCAGGTAGCCTGGGGCTACATAAAAGAAATGGCAAAGAAAAAAGGGATTCAAGCACACATTGCCCAGGACATAAGCAGTTTCTTAAAACGGCCACTGTAGTCTCCTGGGAGACTGACACATCTTAACACTATGGCAGTAGCCTTCTGGTTGGTCTCCCTAAGTGCAGTTCTGACCATGTTAAGCCCTCCTTATTTATTAAAATTTAGTGGCTCAAATAGCAACTCCTCTGTTTGGCTTTGGAAGCCTTTCAGATCCTGGTCCCTTCCTAGTGCTCCAGTCTTTTTCCACCTTACTCCCTGCTGTTCCTTGCGTGCTCTATCTCCTGGCTACCTGCATTTTTTCTGGCTGTTGCCCATGTTGGGAATCCCCTCCCTCCTCATCTCGGCCTCCTGGCTTCCTTCAAATCCCAGTGAAAGCCCCACCTTCCACAAAGTGTCATTCCCTGTTCCCCCTACGGACTTTTTTTTGCCTTTCTTTATATCCCAAGCACTTATGTGCTTGCCGCATAGTAAGGATTCAACACTCATTGACTAGACATGAACCATTTTGCTGGGCCACTTAATCAGCATTTCATCTTTGCCTCAGCTCTGCACTGTCCAAAATCGTCTCTCGGTTCATGTTTTCTACGAGCCGAGCTGGGCGCTTGCCTCATTCTCCTGCCCCCTGTCACCTACACAAGGCCTGGAAAAATGCCCAAGGGCTCTTCACAAAGTGCAGCTGTCCCTGAATGGCCTCCAACCTCTCTGACTCACAAGACTGTTTCTAAGACTGGAAATGTCCATCTCGAGATTGTGACTCAGTCACCTAAAACTCAGGAAAGAAACAAAACAGAAGAGGCAGCCCAAGACCCAAGCTATGGCTCACCTAGGCAAGACATGTGTTCTCTTCCTGCACTCATAGCTACCATGTTGCCACAGGAGGGGAATGGCTGTCTCCTCCCTCCCCCTCACAGTATTTACAGATGGGAAGAGAGACGAGCAGAGTCACTCACTTTAAGATCCATGGAATGGGTCCATTCTCCTAGCTAGGTGTCCAACCCTCTCTGATTAACAGAATGGAGGGAACCCTCAGGGCTTGCTGTTTCATCCCAAAGTGACAACCTTTCATTGGGCCATTGTTCCTTGGGCAGCAGCCAGAGTCCAAGTTCATTAGTCTATTAGAATATGTGCTAGCCAGAGCAGACCAGGGGGCCTGTTGCATAATGACCCTCCCTTCCTCATCAAAATCACATTTCTCAGTTACCAGGCCAGAGATTTTTCTATAGTGTATTCCTCAAGGCACTGTTTCTTCCCACAAGTAGTGCCATCTTTTCTTTTGCATGTTAAATACACGAGAAGACTGAAAGCTGGAATCTCTCTCAGCATGGTACAGTGGATAGAATGCTGGCCTTGGGAGTCAAGGAGAGTTGCCTCAGACATTTCCTAGCTGTTTGACCATGGGCAAACCATTTAACCACTCTGAGTTTCCATTTCCTCATCTGTTAAAAGGGGAAAATAACGATGGTGAATGACTCACGGGGTTGTTGTTTGACTCAGATAATTTAATAAGGCACTATATAAAGGTTAACTATTTTTATTTCAAGAAAAATGGTTGTGCTCCATGTTTACTGAGTTCCACTTTGGAATGTGGGTAACCAGACAAGAGTAGAAACAATGGCTCCAGTCTGCTATTTTTTTTCAGTCTTTTGGGGTCTTGAATCCAGTTTGCTTTTGAAACCTGATTAGGAATTCGCTCTCTGAGTCATGTTTACTACTATGAGACTATAAGTCACAAATGGCATATCCAAGATGACAATAAAGGCGAGCTACTGTAAGATTCAGGGGTCTCGGGAGAGCACTTAGTGGAGTCAGTCGGTTCCTGCCTGAGGAACTCACAAGATACAGATGGAGAAATAGATTCCAGATCAGAACATTCTTTGCCCCACAAGCCTTGGTCACATCTCTTTTTTGTTCCCTGCCAGCTGGAAAAGACAGTCTGGAAGGTGAAGAGATCTGGGGTCTCTAATCAGAAATGCCAAAGCCCAGATAGACACAAAGCTGGCTTACCCTGTAACCTCCTAGTTCTTCGATGTTTTGCAAATCACTTGACTTTAACTAAACCTCAGTTTTCTCATATGCAAAACAGGAATATTGTCATATGGAATAGGAATGAGGCTAGTTGCATAAGAGGCAAATTTAGGCCTAATCATTAGGCCTATCTTCAAGTAGAAAGTGCTGCCTTGGGAGGTAGAGGGTTTCCCTTCTTTACTGAAGGTCTTCAAGCAAGGGCTGGATGATTCCTGGCGGGTTATGTTGGGGAGTTCATTCTTGTTCAGGTTGGGTTAGATGGCCACTGAATGAAGTTCCTTCTGACTCTGAGATTCCAGGATTCTGGGAATGCAGAGGTTCAGTGGTAGGATTACTAGATTGGGAGTCAGGAGATGAGGGTTCCAGTCCCAACTCCAACGGCAAGAACTCTGGATTTGGTGTCAAAAGACCTGGGTTTGAAGTCTGACTTTGGGCAAATCATTTCATCTTTATTAGCCTCAATTTCGTAATCTGTTAAGTGATAAGGTTGGACTAGGTAGCTTCTGAGGTCTCTTCCCGCTTTGGATCTAGGGGCCTATGAACTCAGTGATCTCAAAGGTCTCTTTCAGCTTGAAATCCTATGAACTAAGACCAATAGGTAGAAAGGTAGAGGGAGGTAGAATCTGACTCATCTGAGCTGTCCAAAAAATAGAATGAGTTGCTTTGTCCCCAGCAGAGATCACAAGCCTTCTAGAACTTGCCAGATGGACTTTGAGAGTTTGCTATGGCTGAAAAATTCATACCCCTGTAGCCAACCTGGTGCTTAGCCTCTCCAAACAGAGGGGGCCAGGTTCTTGGACCACAGATTCCCCTCTCCCTTCCCAGTCTATCACTGCTCCCAGATATGAAGCCTTTCTAGCTTGGTAGGGTCTACTGCTGAGGTCTCGGAGGACCTAGGGTTACCTTCACACTAGAAAGAGGGGTCATGGTAGGACTTTAGGAGAGGGGTGGTAGTAAATAAAGAGGTATTTCCACAAATCGAAATTTCAAGTGAATCTGCTTTGAAATATGGCCTGCGTAAACAGGAGCTGCGGGAAGACAGGCATACTAATGCACTGTGGATAGAACAGGAATTGGTTTAATCATCCTTGACAATAACTTGAAATTATGATAGGAGAGTGAGTATAATCTTCATATTTCTTGCCCTAGTGATCCCACTACTAGGCATATACCCCAAAGAAGTCAAAGACAGAAAGCAAGGCCCCACGTATGGCAAAGTATTCCATTTGACACCCCCTTTGTGACCACACTGATTACTCCCTTTCAAATTAGATGACCGTGTCCCCAGAGAGAAGTGCTTTTATTCTCTGTGCCCTACCAGCAGTTCTCAGGGACCGAGTTTCTAATATTGCTACTCACAAGCCTCCATTGATAACACTTCTCATTGGTATGAGCCAGCCAGGCTTAGTTAGCTTTTCGAAAAGGTATTGCTGAGATGGTATAATAAGAATAATTGGTATAAAATATCCCTGAAGGTCCAGAGGCACATTCTCCCTCAAGTGTACACAGAGACCAAAATAAAAGTGAATTTAATGTAGAATATGATGGCGTTGAGGGTACATGTACGAGATCGCATGCGGCCAAAGGGTAAACTCACGACGTTTGGTTGCTGGAAGTCCTTCTTTGAGTCTATAGCTAGTATACTTCTCTGGTACAGGGGGGTCATAGTGCTGGAAGGTGATTCTTCCTTCGGGTGGCTGTATTTGTGCATCGATTTGTGTCTGTATTTTCCTTGGCATGTCCTCTGGCTGTATCGTCTATTACAGCTCCAGTCTTTCTAATAACATAGTCAAAGGTGCGTGTGTGTGTCCGTCCATCTGTGTGTGTGTGTGTGTGTGTGTGTGTGTTAGGGGTTTTCTGGAATCCTTTGAAATGAAATCCTGTGCCTCTTGACTAAACAATTACTGAAATTTCTCCTACCATTTAAAGCTTCCAGGGAGTCACGGTTGGGTTGTTTGGCTGGCCGATCATGCTTCTCTCTTGTTGACCAAATTAAAGAGGAGTATGTTCCTGATAAAAGGATCACAGGATACAGATAATTTTATTTGCATATTTTTAAAACCTAACCACGTCTGTTGACTTGTTGAGATGACAATGTGGAACACATTGTACTTTTTGTGGTGGTAAAGAGCTAGAAACCGAGTGAGTGCCCATTAGCTAGGGAACGGTTGAACAAGCCACAGCATACCGCTGTAATGGAATATTTTTCATGCAGCAAGAAATAATGAATATGAAGACTTCATAGAAATATGGAAAGCTGTGTATGAACTGATGCTGAGTGAAATAAGCCAAACCAGAAAAACAACAGATATGATCACTTTAAAATGTGACAAAAGAATCACTAAAAAGAGGCCCGGCTCTGAGTGACTGAAAGACCATGGGACAGCCCCTGGGGAATAGACAATGAAACGCACTTTCTTAGTAAAAGCACAGAGGCAGGCTACTAAGAGGGTGCAATGTTGAATACACTGTTAGACTTAGGCTCTGTACTGCCTCTTGTTGCTATTCTTTCTTCCAAGGAAAATTCAATTCCAGCCACATGGTGGGGGCCAGAGCTCTGTATCTAGAAATGACAGTGATGTAAACATATAAGGCATTAACGTGACTTAAAAGAAAACCAAAGAAATGTGTTCAATTGCCTCTGGACAGCGACCAATATGAGACTGCAGATCCTGGACCCTGTTTAGCTATTTCTGAGGCCTGATTATTAGGCAGCTGCCATTTAGGGGGTCTGCATAGCGTCCCTTTTGAACTCTCAGCTTCTCACGCTAGGTGCACGGAAATGGATTATCACTGCCACATCCATAAAGGTATACGAGGGCTGAGAAACTTCAATTCTTATCTCAAAATCTGTAGCAATAACATGGAATGCTAACCTTAGGGGGAATTAAATGGAAATTGGCAAGTCTGAAACATGCTGCCAGCATTGCTTCCATGAAAGACCTGGAAAACTGATCACTTCCTGTTCCACAGTCCTAGAAAACTCATAAATCCATGGTCCTATATGAGCCCTCGAGTGCACCACTGGTGACCAGTGCAGGATTTGAAACAGTTGGATGGAAACAAAACTCCAGTTCTCTCCTATTGCCACAGGATAGGGCTGGAGACAGAGAATAGTGAAATTTGTAATCTGGAGACTATGTGCCTTGGTTTGTGCCAAAGCTATGTCAAAACTCCAGCTGGTTTCTTGAACAAACAAATAGGGGGCCCCAATAGCACCAATACATGACCTTGAATTAGGGGTAGGAATGCCTGGGAAAATGTAGATATCAAAGGTGATAGCTTCAGCATTTGTCAAGTCAACAAGGATTTATTAAGAGCCTACTATGTGCCAGAGATTGTGCTAAATGCTAGAGATACAGGCAAAAGACAGCCCCTGCTCTCAAGGTGCTCAGTCTAATGAGGAAGACAACATGCAAACAACTATGTACAAAAATGATACATACAAGATAAATGGGAGATAGGCAATGGAGGAAAGTACTCCTATTAAGAAGGATCAGAAAAGCTGGGATTTCAACTGGGACTTGAAGGAAGCCAAGGAGGTCAGGAGACAGAGATGAGGAGGGAGAGAATTCCAGGCATGGGGGTTAGCCAGTGAAAAGGCCTGGAGTTGGGTCTTGTGTAGGCCGTCTCTGGATGACAAAATACATGAAGCAGGGTATGAGAAGACCGCAAAGATAGGAAGGAGCCAAGTTATTGGCTTTAAAAGCCAAATAGAGGACTTTCTATTTCATCATGGAGGCAGTTGGTAGCCATTAGAGTTTGTTGAATAGAGAGGTGCTTTCGGAAGATCACACTTTGACAGCTGAGAGGTAGATGGACCTTTGTAGGGAGGGGCTTGAGCAAAGGAGTCTAACCAGAAGACTATTGTAATAGTCCAGGTATGAGGTGATAAGGTCTTGTACCTGGATGGTAGCACTGTCAGAGGAGGTCCAGGTTAGGAATGGAATCTGGGCTTTTAAAAGCGTGCCTTCCCTCGATTAAGTCCCCATTCCTCTTCAAAGTTGGTCATTTCAGAGAGCAAGAAAACAGATGTACCGCCCCAGTGAGCAGGGACCCAGTGGCATAATGGAGTGCTGTCCATAATGTCCCTCAAAGGCTCAAGATTCTACCTTTTCCTAGTCCAAGGAAATGTCTCCCACTTAGAAAAGGAAATTCCTATGAACTGATGAAAGAGGGTTCTTGTTTACTGCGTTGTTTGGTCTTCATGAAGGGGAGACTTTTTTCATTGATGCAACTTAATAGAAGCAAATAATAAATAACTAGCTGACATTTACTGCATGCACTAAAGTTTACAAAGCTCTTTACATGTGTAACAGTGACCATTCCTTGAAGCATGTGTGAGATGGGCCGGGGCCTTCAATGCTTCCGAGGACACACATGTTCACCGCTGAGGGTCTTGGCACTTAGGGACAATGTAGCAAACCTTAGGGCATCCTTCGGTTCCCCTCCTTGGCCAAACCTAAGCTTTAAATCATTTCCTGGAGGTCTGGGATCTGTGTAGGGGGAGTGTAAGGAGCAAGAGAACTGAGGGAAAAGAGCCCAATCCCTTTCGTCAAGGCCAACTTGCCCCCAAGAGTGAAGCTACTCATTGCGCTAAATGGGACAGGGAGGGGCCAAGAGTGGGTTTTGTTATTACACCTACATAATCTCCTCTGAGCTTCCCTACAACCTTGTGAGGTAGGTGTCACAAGTGGTACTCTCCCATTTTACAGATAAAGAAATGAGAGGCTAAATGACTTGCATATGGTCCCATCAGAGGTGGGACTGGAAGCCATATCTTTCTGGTTCTAAGGTCACCACTCACCTTTAGATTACCTTTGAGGCTGATTGGGGAGACTGTACAGCAGTAGTAGGGACCCCTCCTGGGAGCTCCTTGTATTTCTTAGTTGCCAGAATGTGCATTCCAGTTTCAGCTTGGGCTCTGCTTTCTGTGTCCTCTCAAGGTTGGGAGGTGTGTACTGCTGGTTACCAGGGCTCCTGTTCCCTCCCTCCTTTCTGCCCCCCTCCCCCAGCCCCAATCTTGTTGGCTGTAGCAGATCAGGTGCTGAGCAACCCCAGTTCAAATGTGACCTCAGACAATTACTAGCTGTGTGACTCTGGCAAGTCATTTGACATCTGTCTGCCTTAGTTTCCTCACCTGTGAAATGGGGATAATAATCACAACTCTCAGGGTCATTGTGAGGATTAAATAAGACAACCTTGCTTGGGCAAAGCTTAAAAAGGCTCTATAAGGCTAGTTGTTTTTACTCTTTTTCTTTGAAAACTGAACACTTTGGTGGGTCCCAAGTAAAGCCAACTCCTTTATTTGATTTTACTATGGAAACAAATTTAATTACAAAAAACCAAATAAAATATAACCAACTGCATTTGATTCAACAGGCCTTTATCAAGCGTCTGCTCTGTGTACAGATTCCCTGTGATTAGGAGCTAGGCATTCACTGACAAAAAAAAAATTAGCCCCTGCCCTCAAAGAGCTTACTGGAATGTCTGTACCAAATGAAAACATTTCCATTTAATGAGGATGGACCTTTAAAAAATCATACTGCAGGCTATATAAAGGAACATAGTGTTAGCAGAAACCTAGATGGATTTATATTTTAACTTCAGATAGAAGTAATTTCACTCAACCTTGGATGCTTCTGGAACTGGGACCCAAGAATACACTCTGGGGCTGAATGAAATGAAAATGGCCAGAACATTTATTCAATCTGTGACAACCTTTTGAAGAAATTAAGGTGTATTTAGTCCATAACTCTTTTCATAGTACAGTGTTACCATTGCAAAATGTAATTTTCAGGACATCCTTTTTCTATTTTCACTCCCATGCTTTTTTCCTAGTTGGGGAGAATTTGAAAGAAAATATTGGAAAACCCACCAGAGGATTATGGTTTGGATTTTGTTTTGTTTCTTAGATATTTTTTTCTTTGGTGAGCAGTAACTTTCTACCACATATCTTCCTGTTGGGAATTATTATAATAGGAGAGGAGATGCACATAACGGCTAGCAAAATAATTCACAGGAAGCGACAGTACTATAGTAGGTCTAGAGTTGTTCATTAGAGACGTTATTTTGATCTTCTGTGTGTTTTAAAAAATTCACACCTGGCTTTAGGCTCCAGATTCTAAAATCCAAAAAGCTCGGCCGTCCCCACTCAAATGCAATTGCACCACTTTATATTTTCAGCATGGAGAAAACGTTATTCCATAAGCCCTATTTGGGTTTCCATCAAGTTCCCCTAATGGAATGTGCACTGTAAGCACAGAAGCTCTATTATTATTACAATCACCATCATCATCAACACCATCACCATCATTATTAATTCTGCTAAAAGGAAAAACCTGGGGAGACATCAGTGACCTGCTGGCAAGGATTAAGAGCCCAGGAGTCTGCATTGGAGCAGCTTTGCTCTCAGCAGTAGGCAACATTATAATCAATAGGAATTGCTCATATGGGGCTTAAAAGACACTGGGATAATGAAGTCTGCCAGGAAGACACCAAAAGCTTGGGAGGCTTATTGTGAGCCACTGCTCCGGGAACTTTCTGGAGATTCATTGACTGCAATGTCTAAATCAGAAGATTTAGCCGTTTGAGTTTTTTAGCTGCTCAGCAAAACCTTTGAGCAAGCTTTTTTTTTGTTGGTGGTGTAGTATAAATAAACGCTCCCTTGAATGTTTCCCATAGCCTACTGGTAAGTAAATCAACTTCACTTTTCTGTTTTTGTCACTAGGGAGCATCATCAAAAAAAAAAAAACTTTCTTAATTTGCCACCTGCGTGGGGACTGGCCAGATCAAGGGGTGGTCTCTGCCCTCTAGGAAATGGCCACTTACTGCACACAGCAACATCACCCTGTTACTTTGTGCCTGGCGCTTCCAAAAGCCTCCACTCAGACCCCCATATTAGAGAGATGTGAGTTTATAAAAGTCAACTGCCCTCACCATCAGCCCTCCCCCTCCCTTACCGCATTCCATTGGACTCCCTAGGCTACATGAGGTTGCAAAGGTGAATAAGACAATGTACCCATATACCGTCAAAGACCTCGTGGTTAGAGTCAGCATGATACAATAGGAAGTGTGTTGGACTTGGAGTCAGAAGGCCTGGGTTCTAATTTCAGCTTCGCTGGTTTTCTAATGTGTAAAACCAGGATGTTCCGTTAGATCATCTCTAAGGCCCCTCCTGGCTCTATGCCTTGGATCCTATAGTGTATTGGGAGAGCAGTCTTGGCACCATTGAAGAACTAGGTGGGCATCACTTCTAAACATACAGCTCTATTGGGCATATGGACTTCAAGTGGGGACTGAGATCCCACAACAAGCAGGAATAGAGAAGAGCTGTAACTAGGGTGGTCAACTGGAGCTTTGGCCCAAGTGTGCGGAAATTTAGAGGATGCTGGAAACACTTGGAATCTTTCAGCAAGTAGGAATCATTGGGCTTAATACTTGGTAGCAAGACTAATTAGTTAAAACAGGAAGCTACCAGATGGAATACAGACCCTATCACATGACTGTATACCCCAGAAGAATTCTGCTCTGGCTTGGGTCAGCCTAGCCCCAGTCTCTCCTAAAGCAGCAGCCTACCCAGCAGCTTCTTGGGTTTGTCCTGGTGCAGCTGCCCACAGGGGCTTACGTTCTAAAATACACATTCAGTTCCTCTGCAGGATTTGTCTTAAAAAGCTGACTGGAGGGCACTTGTGTTGTTTATCCCTGCTGTTTTGGGGTGTTTGCTTGGGGGACCAGAATTTTTTCATTATAGCTCTGTGTCAGAGTACAGTATAAATCCCTGCAGCCCTTAATTTCCGGTTTCCTGGTCTGTCGGCTCCTGCCTCTTCTGATCCTAATTCAGCAAATCCAGAAATGAAATGGATCAGATGCCCGGCCTTCAGATCTTTGAATACATTATTTCACACAGTTGTGATGGCTTTCAATCTGCTTATTAATATCATTTACTTTGGAGCACAGAAGTGGAGCTCATTCTTCCACAGAACATCCATGTCCGAGGGTGCCGCGTGTTCTCTCCCTCCTGATGGTCTTTTCGTTGTCCCATTCAAATGGCTTATCACCTTCCTACCTCATTATAGTTCATCAGACTTACTGGTTCTGATGAGCTGTAGTGGGCAATGTAAGGCTGTGCCACGAAGCGGGTTTTGTCAGGTTTAACACAAATGCCCATGCCTGCTACCTCAGAGGGAAAGGTATTAGGAATAAACAAGGCGGGCTGCGTAGCATAACAATGAAGGAAACCTCCTGGGGCTGGGCAGAGGGAAAGGAGGGCTGAAATGTAGCCTGTATCCTCAGCTCCCACTCGCAGAGGGCTGTATTGCAGAGTGGAGCCTTCTACCTGGAGTCCAATGAAAACTAGTCAGGAACTTGGTGAAGGACAGCTCTCCTTTTCCGGGACAGAAAGGAACGGACAAAGTGATTGCATCAGGGAACAGGAATTTTATTTTTAAAACCTGAAAGACAAACATCCCCCAATGCTGCTATTGTTCACTGTACCATAAACAGCTTCCTCCTTGGAGGGCCTTTCACGGATGCTAAAGATCTGATCCAGTCAAAAATATTCTCCACGGTTGCTAGACTACAGAAGTTTCATGGTCTAATTATACTAAGTAGTCAGGAGGCTGTTCTTGATTTCCAGGGTGAAATCCCTTCTCCCTTCAGCACCCATAGAGTGGCTATGCTTCACTGTTCATTATTCACCCTTCCCTCACTTTCTCAGCTTTGCAGTCGGTATCAGCAAACCGACCCCCGGGTGTTCCCTTCTGCACATACCCTGGCATCTTAGTACTGGGAAGGGTTCCCCCACTCCCTCGAGCTGGCCGAGGGGCAACTAATGAGGGCTGATTGCAATTAATGCCTGCCCTTAGGTGACTACGGGGATGAGTTTGGGGAGTGCTTTCTGATGTCTTCTGCTTTGCCTAATCTGTAAGGCTGGCAAAAATCAACTGCTGCTTTTCCTCCAGGGATACCAGAGATTGGCTGAGGGCAGTTTGCTTTCAAACAAGAAGTTCATTAAGAAGCATTGCAAAGGGCTGTGTTTCTCTTTTTCCAGAAACAGCTCAGGAAGCCTCTCTACTCCAGAAGGGCATGCTCTTAGAGCTCTTGTACTGACTCGTCATCTCTCTACTGAAACCGGACTCTCCCAGTGACCTCCACACCAGTGACCAGTGCAGACATCTTTTTATCCTCTCCAATTCCTGTCCTTGTCCTCTTATACATTTTCTATAGGGGATCTACCCTATGTGCTAGAGGCCTTCCTCCTAGGTGTGTCATCATCCCATGGGTACCAGTGCGGTCCTCAGTTTACCAATCCTTGGTTTTTATCATCCTTGGTTTTTAATACATAATGGGCTTACTTCCCTTTTCTTTTTTTGGGAGGGGGGAAGGCAGGGCAATTGGGGTGACTTGCCCAAAGTCACACAGCTAGTAAGTATATTAAGTGTCTGAGGTCGGATTTGAACTCAGGTCCTCTTGACTCCAGGGCTGGTGCTCTACTCACTGCGCCACCTAGCTATCCTTACTTCCCTTTTCTATACTTCCCAGATATCTTTTACTAATCATTGGTCACATGCTACTGGGCGTGAACATTGTCTGCACTGGCGTGGAAGTCACTAACGGTCTCTACTTTTGAATTTGCCTTCTTTCCAACCAAATCCAAATTCTGTCAAGTCATTTCGCCTTGGTTTTCTGCCAGTGGGACTTAGAATGTAAACAAATAAGTACAAGGGTACTTTGGGGAGTATGCCCCCAAGGCTGATATCCTACTAATCCCATGGGTTTAAACAACTTAAATTTGGAAAAAAGCAAATGGCATGTTATATAGTGGCTTTAGCCGCAAGGATCTACGAGACTGACAGAATACGAATCCTTTTTCTTTGGATAACAGTAAGAACAGCACACCTTTATACAGCACTTTAAAGTCTACTAAATGAAGAGGCTTAGAGAGGTGTGGCTTTTCTTCTACTTCCATTTGTATAATACTTTATGGCGTTTAAGACACTTTAGATACATCTTTAAAGTGGATTCCCACGATACTGTTGAAGGCAATAAAGCTATTGAAATCTTTGTTTCACAGATGAAGAAACTGAGGCTGAAAAAAATAAAAATGACTGGCCCAAAGTCACACAAGTAACAAGGGGAAAAGACAGGACTTGAATCCAGGTTTTTTGGACTCCAAATCTTGACGAGGAGACACATATCCTGTTGTGGACGGGGCTTACATTCAGTCTGATTTCATGCTAAAATTCTTGGTACTTGGTACTTGAGGGTTGACTTTGCTAACACAGAGCTGGGATAGCAGGGCAGGTAGATGCTTAGTAACACAGAATAAAGGCACCACCAGGTCTTCAGATGCCTGGGCAGTAAGAAGTCGGCCCTAGGAGCAGAGATCCTTCAACCTTTTTTTTTTAAACAGGACTGCATTATTTTAAATTAGTAATGATAAATAATACTCTGCCATATCTGTCTTATAGCTCTCAACCATTACAGACATTGGAAAATAACAAGACCATACCCATACTTTTGTAGTTAAGTATCTCACCACAGGGTTTCTCTCTGGCTGATGGCTATGGAATTTATTGATTTTTAAGCTCAGAACATGAAAACCTTCTTACAACACAAACCAGAATGTAATAAATAGCTTTTGGGAACTATAAAAGTCCTTAGCTTCAAGGGGAAAAAAAGACTTTACATACACACACACACACACACACACACACACACATACATGTACACACATTGAAATAAAGATCTGTTGGTTTTTTTGCATGTTGTATGAATTTTAATTGTTCATTCTATATATATATCTGGTAAACACCATGTTTTTAGAGTTCAACATTTGGGAAAGTTGCAGAATTCCATTTGAGATTGCAGTATTACTCATTTGGAGCAAAATGGTGCTTTAGAAATTATTTCTCCCACCCCCCACAATTGAACTACCGCATACTCTAAGCTTTCTTATACAACACACTTGTTGAGATAGGACCTTAATAGATAACACCCCAGTGGCATGAATAAAGTCATTTCCCCAAATGTCTTGGAAACTTTGAACCCTGGGAGAATCGTGCACTATAAACAGAACCCTACGGTAGGGACAACGACACCAAATTAACAATCAGATCCTGTTAATACAGCTACATGTGAGTTAACCAAAGTCCTAAATTCTTTCTTGCCCCTTAGGAACTTGGGGCTAGAAGACTGGGGTAGCTTTCTTTATACAAACTCGAGCTCCGGGCAATAACAGGGTAAAGACCAAGTGAGGTTGCATCCAGCTCAGGTAACCAGGCTTACTTGAGGTTCCCTGAGTTCAGGATGCTACTGTTTGGTTTTTCTGTTTTATAGTCCTAGTTCTCATTCCAGGCAAACCAAGAAATCTCTCTTCTCTCCTCTGTTCCAACCTGTTCCTAGGATTTAGACTAGGTGACATAGATAGCTCAAACGTCAAAGGAAAAGACGGTGCAGAGTGAGGGTAGCAAACGGGTGGTCTTGAAGAGGCAGTGGGGAGCAGTGATCATATTTATGACTCCCTCTTGGCCCAGTGTTTCGAGGGCTAGGAGAGAAGGAGTGCCAAGCCCTGGAACAGGTGGCCAGGGGTGGAGGGCCTTCATAAGGGAGCCAAGCTTTCCTCAGCACTAGAAGAAGTAAATGAAGTGCTAAGAATTCAATTTGAATGATGAATTTGTTAATGATAGAGTGGGAGTTCCAGGGGCCACAATGGAATGGGACGGCAAAGGATATAAACTGTGGAGAAGTAGGGCCTAAAGGGTGGCTCGGCATGAGAGTATGGGGACAGGGAATGGAAGAAGGGATTTTTACTGTACAAGATGGTGACCCTGAATCACAAGGAAGAGGGGGGCAGGGCCTGGGAGTTTGCCCACCATAGGATGACCAAAAGAACCACTTAACTAGAGCTTCCCTCCTCCAGGCTGTTGTGATGACTGGGAGGTGCATGAAGAGAGTCATTTTATGGCTGGTTACCCCAAACACAAGAGAGCAAAGCTATAAACAGGAATTCGGGCACCCAGGGCAAGCAAATCAAACCCCACCTGGCTCAAGATTGATGAAAGGCACCCTCAGTTGGGGAGGGAAGTGTGGAGACCATCCCATGAGATTTCTGTCTCCCCAGATATCAGAAGGATGACCCTACCCCTAACCCTGAGGAATTAGCTATTTAGTAGTTTCCTATTTAAGTTGGTTATTCTTGATAACTACATGCCAAAGTCAGTTGTTGGTTGCCGTTTGGCATCCAAGAAAGCTGATTACTAGGGGGTGGATGGAAGTATGGAGTTTTAACCCTTAAAGCAAACAGATTTTAGATAGGGTGCTAAAAGAGGGTTGGGAGCTACTAGCCCAGCCTTGGAGCCCTGCCCCGTCAAAGTATCATGTTAGAGCCAGAAGGGATTTTAGGGATCTTCCAATATATCTCCCTGATTTTACAGAGAAAGAAACTGAGGCCCCATAATGGAGAAGCCAGTGAATTGTTCAAAATCATAGAAAAAGATGCATTCAGCTCTTATCGAAATTAATACTGAGCTGCTGAGATGTGGCCGAAGGGCACCCAGATCTTCCGAGCCTGTTAAAGCTAAAGGGGATCTTTGAGACCTCCTTGTCCTACCCCCTCATTTTACTAAGGAAAAAACAGAGACCCAGAATTAGTGTCCAAGCGGAGACAAACATCTTGTTCTCCTGACTCTCCGTTCAGCATTCTTTCAGCAAAATTGTTGAGACTCATCTTCCCTGGCCCAGGACAAGCCCCGAAGCAGGTAGAGGGGCTCCCAGGCTCTTCTAGGTCCACTCTGACCTTCAAGCTGAACCCCTCACTTTTGGCAGTTTGGGAACATTTAAGGAGCTAGACAGGGCAAAGCTTGGAAGGATAAAAAAAAAGTCCCTCCTTCGGGAAATGGGATATAACAGGAATGAAGAATTTTGAATAAAAGGAGGCCCGTCTTGTTAACAACAGAAAATTGCCTGGTTGATCCAGTAACGTGACTTGTTGGGGCCTAGCTATTGTTGTGTTGGGAAACAAGGGAGAAAAGGGTGGATTCACATTCTTTCCCCATTCCAATGGATAGAAAGTGTCAGTTTTTGAGGAGAAGAGTGACACGGTGATCCAGGTGCTTCAGAAGTATGTATCCCTTTGGCAGCTGTGTAGAGGACTAGGTGGAGTGGGGAGACTAGTGGCAGAAGGACCAGTTAAAAGGTCCTTTCATCCAGTAGTCTAAGTGAGACGCAACATGGGCCTGAATTAGGGTGGTGGCTTTGTGAGTGGAGAGAAGGGGTGGCAGCAGGAAATATTGCTCAGGTACAATCCTCAAGACTTCAATTGGCTCACTGTGGAGGAGGGCTGCTCTTGGTGGTGTTAAGGCAGAAGCAGTATGATATAGTTTTATTTAAATTCTTATCAGGTCAGAAGTGACAAGAGGAAATGGATCATCATATTAACAATCCTGCTGGCCCATAGCTGAATACCCCTGGGCTGACATACCATCCTCTGGTGGGAGAGTAAAGGAGAAAATTTTGTTTGATGCATCCTGTTTGAGAACATTTAAAATGTAAGTAGCAAGTAGCAGGTCATAAAGTAAACTTCCCAGCGCTAAGAATGCTGTCAAAATCCCCTAGAGAACACTCAGAAATGAGGTCCCAACCCTGTTGGTGCCCGTGACAGCACACAGTTCTTGTCCTGCTAGGGCCCTGTGAGAATGGCAGAATCAATTCTTGTATGTCCCCTTTAAAATATGTCTATGTTTTTTTTTCTTTGTATGTACCTGCCATGCTAATAATGTACATGCACACGCATGCCCTGCAACTTTTAATGATGACCCTTGTAGGAAGGGCAGAATCAATTCTTGTATGTCCCCTTTAAAATACGTCCGTGTTTTTTTCTTTGTGTGTACCTGCCATGCTAATATACGCACACACACACATGCCCTGCAGCTTTTAATGATGGATTCCTTTTTATAAACCCATTACATATATCATTGCCCTTTCTCATAAGTGCAGGCCCTCCAGGTCAGCACAGAGGTACATTGCAGGGAAATTTGTAATATTCCATTTCTTGTGATATTTGTTTTGTGTGTAAACAAGATTTTCTCACCTCTAGCATTGTCAGTTTGGGTCTCTTGGAATGTCACTTAATTTTCCAAGGAAATCATGAAAATAAAGAAAAATCATGTCGGAATTCAGAGCAACCTGTGATCAAAACTTTACCTACTAGTAGATGTTTTTAACTTCTCTTCCAACTCTATATCCTCTGGTCTGTGATCTCTTCCTACTGACCAAGTAGAAGATAGCATTCCCATGTTTTGCATGGAGAAAATGAGTTCACCATAACTCTCCACCCATAACATGGATTCAACTGATCAACTGAGCCATTCCAAGTCATCTCTCTACCATAGGTGCCTGATCCGGGGTCCGGGATGCTACTTTGCGTGTATAAATGGAGTGTGGCTATTTTTTATGTGCCTCTAAACTCTAAAGTCTGGGCAACTAAAAGCTAGGGAAAGGAAATAGGCCTATGATCTTACTTTTATAGACAATTCCCCCATGGGGAAACTTCTTCTACCTCAGCAGGCTGGCACCTTTTCAGCGTCTTTGAGCGTTAAGAGAATTGCCTAGAGCTTTGAGAGTTTAAGTAACTAACTTCCTCAGGGTCACAGGCTTGTAGGTATCACAGGCAGGGCTTAAACTTAGCTCTTCCTAGTTCTGAGGCCAGCCTGCTAACCACTTGGCCACACTGCCTCTCATCACTAAAGGAGTCTGAGCCAGATAAACAGCTTCTAAAGATATTAAATAGAAGTTCTCTCCTGCTATTGTGGAGAGAAGAGCCAAAAGAGAAAGTTTAAAACAAAAGAGTTGTTTTTCTTTTCTTCCCCAGGGAGAAGACAGCCTGAGATTTCCACACCATTATAACATAACATAACACCATGGTCTCTTCATTGTAGCCAGGTAGTGGAGCCCATTGACTTCATTACGGTGCCCTCTGACAGAATGCGGACATGAAGAAGGAAGAGAGAACGTACTTTGCTGCCACGAGCTCGAGAACTCTTTGACCCAAGACGGAGAGGTTCCAAGAGATGGTATCTTGGCTTCTGTGACTAGAGCCGCCGTTCACATTCAGCTCATAGAGAAAGGTCAAGAAAGGTAGGGAAGTTACAGCCTGTACCTGCCACCTCACACTCAGAACATTCCCTTTGGCAGCCAGATAAGGTCATGCCATTTGTATTACATGATTTGAGGTGGGGGCTTTAAACAACTTCATGGTTCAGACGAGATTAAGGTAAAGTCACTTGCATTTCTTTATCGCTACAGAAAGTCTGCTTTCCCCGGTCTATTTTGGTAAATGGGATAGCTGGCATATTATCAGCACAGGACATTCCCGTAGCCCAGAAATGGCCCCATGATAGAACCAGGGCCTGGGTATAAATCCTCACCTGGAGAGGTGGGGAAGATGCTACTCAAAGGGAAGAATGGTGGAAGCAGAATCAGAAGGTCAATGTTTGAATCCTTGCTCTGCAAGTGTTTTACCTTTCTAAGCCTCAGTTCTTCATCTCTAAGAACCCGCTGCGGCCTTTGCCAGCTTTAGATCAGTGACCTGTGACTTTTGACCTATGTACATATGACAAGGGAGACATTCTCCTTTGAGATTCGGAACTTATCAGAGGGCTCCTTTCAGGTGGAAACGCTTTGGAAGGGCCCTAACTTTTGGGCAAGGCAGAACTGCTCAGACCCTTCTCCCTGACTACGCACTCAGGTCTCATAGGGCTCATGGCTGCAATCTCATTTTGAAGGAGGGGGGAAAATTTGTACCAATCTGGGCTTTTTCTGACCTTCATCAAATAACATAGGAAACTACTATATAGTTTCTCAGAAGGAATAACTGTTAAAATTGGACTGGCTTTTTCTCCGGTTGTATCCTGTAAAGGTAACACATTAGCATTAGATATCGCCCATGGGGAGAAAAGAAGAAGGCAAAGTTGAAATGAGGTACCTTTGGGCTCTGCTGTTTCTCTCTAGGTTTGTACAGAAAGGCTGGAAGATGAAAGAGCTGTCGTGGTATGTTTCGGTTCACGGGGCACCTGCAGCAGGAGCACGTTCTCTATCCTCGCAAGTATTTTTTTGGTGTTTCACGGTTCGTAAGACAAGAAAAACTATGGACTAGTTCATTACATATTTTTTTGTTATTTCAATTTTCTTATTGTTCCTTTCCCTCCTTGCCACTGTCCCCTTCTTCAGCCATTTTCATTCTCGTGGCCTCCCACTGTGGCATCCCGTCTCCAGCTGTGTCCACATGGGAATGGCTGGCTCATAAATTTAGATGACTAGTGCTAGGTGGGAATGTGAGTGGTTTCTCAGGCATGTGGCCTCCACTCGAAGCAGTAAGAGGTTTCGTGCTTATCTGGAGCTTCCTGGAACATATTGAAGCATCTTTGGCTTGACTGAATCCATCAGGCTGGAAATCCCTAAAGATCAAGCGTTGCTGTACATTTACGATTCTTCTGGGCCTTAGCCAAGCCGGGACTGCAGCTCTCTTCTGGCAGAGAAGTGCTTCCAATTCCACTGTTCTCCAAAGCCAAGTAGTGCGAAACGTTTAAAAACAAAGGTCAGAGTATCACAAATTTTGAGCTGAAGGGACCCTTAGAGTCCCTTCCCATCCAGTCCATGCCTCCCTTCATTTTGCAAATGAAGAAACTGGGGTGGAGAGAGCTTGGCTGACTTGCCCCAGTTCAGCCTGTAAATGTCTGAGGTAGGATCTGAATGAAGCTCCTCCAGACTCTGAACCCAGTGCCCTGCCCACTGTGCCCCTGCCCCAACCCAGTCGAAATCTCCAATCAGCTGTGGCTCCTACCTTCACACCATCTGTCCACTCCCAGATACCATCCTAGTTCAGGCCTGCATCGTGTCTCAACTTAATTGCAAGAGCCTCCTAATTGGCTTTCCTTCCTCTAGCCTCTCCTTATTCCCCTTCATCTCTTTTTTCGGAGGCAAGGAGGGTTAAGTGACTTGCCCAGGGTCCCACAGCTAGTAAATGTCTGAGGCTGGATTTGAACTCAGGTCCACTTGACTCCAGAGCAAGTGTTCTAGCCACTACTCCACCTAGCTGCCCCCCCCTTTTTCTTATAAGCAACAAAAATTTATCGAGTGTCTTTTATATATTGTGAAAAAATGTCCACGAAAGCCTGAGAACTGTTGTCCAAAACCGTAGTAATAAGAGCTGAAATTTATATCGTGCTCTAAGGTTTGCCTAGCACTTTCCACCTATTATTTCATTTGATGTAGATGTTCTATAAATATCACCATTTTACAGATGAGCAAACTAAGGCTCAGGGAAGTTAAGCATAGCTCCATTCCAAAGTCAAGCACGTATTTAACCAAGTTACTCAGTGGCTCAAAAAGCTTCAGTGTCTCCCTCTCACTTCTAGGATCACATAAAAACTCCCCTGGCTGCCACTGAAAGCCTGCCACAATTTCTCTCCAGCCCCACCTTTTCCAATTTATTTAGCTGTCCATATAAGGCACACTAGAATACTTGCAGTTCTCTACTCCTGTCCTATGTGTCCCCTCCTCCAGAAATTCCAGGAGGGCATTCCAAATATGAGCAATGAACTCCCTTCAAACGGCTGAGTCTGTTCTTTGAGGCCCTTCTCAGGGGCCGCCTCCCCCGTAAAGCCTCTGGATTGTCCCATGTGATTGAATGCTGCTCTGCTCATGTTTCATACATGCTATAGTATCCCCCTTCCTCTGTGTCCCTTCCTGCCTTGAGGGCAGAGGCAGTGTTGATGTTGTTTCTATCCCCAGCATGGTGCTGTGCACCTCATAGGTACTTAGTAAATGTTGAACTGAATTTTCTTCCATTTATCTGCTGGATTAGTCATTCATGTGTGTCTATGTGCGGAGGAAAGATGATGAGCTGGGCCTGGAAGTAAGTACCAGGAGGATCTCAGATCAGTTTGCCACCAGAGCTCCTAAACTGAAACATCTGTTCCATTGTCCTAGACTTCTGGGAGGTGTAACAGCAATTTGGCTAGCAGCTGCTGTAGGGGTGTAAGACCAACACAAGACCAGCAACAAGAGCTTTTCTAAGGAATGCAACTTTTAGGGGTTAACAATCTCACTTTAATGAAACATACATATATCATTCACTTAGTTCAGGGGGGAAAGCCAGCCCCTGAACTCCAGAGGAAATACAAATAGAAATTACAAACAGAAAATAGCAACAGATCAAATAACAATATTCAACAGACAGGCTTTGTCTAAACAAGACATCATATACATAGTTAACCAAAAAGAGAAGCACCAATGGGTCTGGGTTAGCAAAGCCAGGGGGTGGGGGCAGTTACAATGGCTTGCCTAGAGTCTCAACACTCCTTCCACAAGTGAGCCCCAAAGGTCAAACACCAATCTCAAACCTTACATACCTGTCTCTGGGCCCTGGGACACTTGATTACCTCAATGCTGAGAAGCACTCAAACAACGAACAGTGAAAAGTCCCATTTTGCTGGCCATTCCATTTGAAAGGCAAGACTCATCAGAAGTACTTAATGACCTCAGCATTCCAAAGGAGAAGACAACAAAAAGTCCTGCCCTGATTACCATTACATTGTCTTGGTGCTAGAGAAACACTCCAAGACAAAAAGATCCCATTTTACCTGCCCCATTCAAACAAAGGCCAGAATCATTAAAGGCACTTAAAAGAAGAACAGCAAAAAGCCCCACCCTGATTACCACTACAAGAGGTTATGAGATTCTGGTTCTGCCACCCAGTATGTTTGCAATCTGTCCCAGCTTTGTCTCACCCGCATATCTGGTAAGTATATATCCTCATCTCTGAATATATAAGCAGGTCAGGGCTGTGGCAGTGTCAGAGTGGATGTGGAGGCCTTGTGGTCAGGAAGGGTTGGCTTCAAATCTCCTTCTGTTATTTACTAGCTGTGTGGCCCTGGAAAAGTTGCTTACCCTTTTTGAGCCTTAGAAAATGAGAAAATAATACTTGGAGCATATCTCCCAGGGTCGTTAACCTCAAATGAGCTGATGTATTTCTAAAGTGATTTGTAAATTTTCAATGGCTATAAATGTGTCTGTTACTATTATTACAGTATTAAAAGCTCCCATCCAGTGAAAGGCAGTGTAGAGTAGGTAGGGCACTGAACTCGAGTCCAAAGGGCATGGATTCAAATCTTACCTCAGATTCTAGCTGTGTTAGCCTGGACAAGTCACTGAACTTGACACTATGCCTCTGTTTCCTTAGCTGGAAAATGAAAAAGGCCATTAAAGTTTCTTCTAACTCCTAAATCTGTGATTCTAGGTTGACATTGGTCTATTATCTATCAACACCCTCGGGCTGTACAATCATTTAATAAGTAGCAAATCCATCTGTGTTATCCAGCCCACATACTTTTATCTTGTCTACCAAGCTATCATATGAGGCTTTGTCTAAAACCCACATATGTGAGTAAATCTATAGCATTTCTCTGATCTATCTGTCTAGCAACCCTGTCAAGAAGGGAAATTGAGTTAATTTGGTAGGACTTTCTCTTAGTAAACCCTAGAGGTCATCATGGTTATTTCTAAGTACTCACCAACAACTGGTTTCCCAACCTAGCCCACAATTCTTGGCAAAGATAGAGTGGTTTGCCATTTCTTTCTCTAACTCATTTCATAGATGAAGAAACTGAGGTGAACAGGGTTGAGTGACTTGCTCAGGGTCACACAGCTACTAAGTATTTGAGGCTGGATTCAAACTCAGGTCTTCCTGACTCGAGGCCCTGAGCTCTATCCACTGCACCACCTAACTGTCCCTGCTGAGCCATAGTGGTTAGGGATCTGTGGAGTTGATCCTTCTGCAGCTGGGCACTAGTCCTTATAAGCCATGGGATATCAGCCAGAAGGATACAGCAGCAGGAAACCAGGCTTATCTTCCTTTTCCTTATTGTTTAAAATACAAAAATATTTTTGGTTCATTTATCAAATGAACTGTGCTTGCCTTTGAAGCAATGTCTTTGTTTCCTGAATAGGTGTGAAATTAAGGATTGAGAAGAGGTCATTTTGAGACCAGGCATGTTGGAAGTTCAAGGAAACTATCTTTATTTACTATCTGTCCCTGCTCTCCAGAATTCCCATAAAACATCATTGTGGGTCCCTGTCTCTCATATTTTCTCTTCCTGTTCCAAGGACTAAGAAACCCTAAGCTCTACCCCACGATTATTTGCCCTTTGGTATGACCTACCATCATTTACCTGTGTATATAGCTGAAGAGTGACAGTACCAAGTTAATTGACTTGAGAATATCTTTTTCCATTTATTAGAAGCACTGCAATCTGATTAGAAAGGTAAACATAGCTTCACTTAGCTAAAATGTCAGGAGAGATGTTTATGAAGCTTCCAAATTTCCCCTGAGCTGAAAAGTGTCCAAATAGCCAAAGGGGATCAAGTAAGTAGATGACTATGTCCTTTTGTTTTACTTAATTTTTGCTGCAAATGTCATTTCCCTATGTTCTAGTAGCTAGCATTTAATCTGTAGGCTGTTCCTTGCACAGAAAGCCTCCTATGCCAGATGTTTTCAAAAGCTTTTGTGGAAATCCATGACACATCTATTGGTCTTTGTTTCAATTTTATTCATGTTTGGTATTTCCGTTTTTTTTTCAATTTCAAGCAGGTCAAGCTTGAAAACCTTCCAGTATGGCCCAGCAACAGACTGTTTATCTGGGGGCTGCAGCCCCTCTGAAAGACAGAGGAGTTGGGATCAGTGTTGGTAGAGGAGGTACTCACATCAAGGAAATTTGAGACCCTTGAAACTGGAAAGTACAATTGTTATCATTACTCTAATCACCAGTTCACTAGCACTAGAATTAAAATCCTCTCCACCAACTCCTACAACCCCTTCCTCAAAAGTTACCAATTTCAGAAGTCCTCCCTTAAATAATTACGCTGAGCTAATCAATTCTTTATTCTATCCCCGTTCCCCAATGCCAACTTCTATGTATTAATTTTCGACTATATCACATCATAGAGCCATGGGATGTTGGAAGCAATATGGGGCAGTGGAAAAAAAGGACAGAACTTGGGAGTTGGAGTGCCTGGGTTCAAGTCCAAACTGACACTGAAAACCTGTGTGAGTCTCCTTTAGTGTGCCTATCCCTAAAATGGGGATAACAATATTTGCATGCTGCAAGTGACTGTGAAGACATAAATTCCAAAGCACTTTATAAAGGCCAGCTGTCCTTATTGTTGGAGCAGGAAAAGCCTGTAAAGAACACCTATTCCAGCCTCTTCTATGGATACGTTACCTTGCGCTGCTTTTACAGCCTTCCATTCGTGCAGGTTCGAAGAGCAGTTTCATCTACAAGGACTGTGTGATAGCTAGGCTAGGGTGTCTGGGGAAATGAGCACCTTGAAATGCTTCCTAAATGACTTTTCTCATATAACAACTGATTCAATGAGAAAAGTATTTTTGGGGTGGTTGTAATCACATCATCCTTTTACACTTCATGGTATTCTTGATTTTAGCATTGAAAATAAATGTGTAAATATTTTTTCTGACTTCTATAGGTGGTTAAACTGAGGCACAGAAGGGGTCATGGAATTATAGGATTCAGAACTAGGGGGGATGTCAAAAGCCATATCACCCAAGACCCTAGGTTTACAGTTGAGGAGATAGGCCTGAAGAAGAGAAAGGAATTATCCCAAGGCCATCCCCATACTATGTAGCAGGGCAGGCATTTACTCAATCAGTCTCAAGGCTGGAAGGAACCTTGGAGAGCACCTAGTCTATGCCATACCTGAATAAGAATCCACTCTATCACCTAACTAACAAGAGGCCATCTAGCTACTGCCTGAAGATGTCCAGTTTATGGGAAACCCACTACCTTCCAAGGTATCCCATTCCCCTCTTAGACGGCTCTGTTAGGAAGCGTGTCCCAATATGGGGCATAAACCTGCCTCAGAACAACTTCCACCCAACACTTCTTGGCCTCTTGGGCCAAGAAGATCAAGTTTAATTCCACATATAGATATAGATGTATGCCATAACATATCTATGTATACATATATATGCCATTATATATATATATACACATATAATTCCATACATATTCCATATGTATACATACATGCACATATTCATATACATGTTACAAATGTAGATCTATATATATACACACACAGAGAAAAATATGTAATATGTATTTCGTTTTGATATGTTATACACGATACATTTAATTTCTCTTATATATACTTTTAAATAACACAGCTGTCAGGTGACACCCCCCTCTACCGCCCCCCTCCCCCACCACTGCCACCCCACCTTCTTTTCTCCAGGCAGAACTTTTCCAGTTCTTTGAACCAACTCTCACAAGGTGTGAGATCTAGTCCTCTCCCCATCTAGCAGATGTATCTCAAATGCTCATTTCTCTGAAGTGAGATACCTTCATCTATCTCACCACTAGACTTTTGAAGCATCACATCTTTGCCTTGTAGGAAAAACAACTCCTCCCCCCATTTACCAAGAATACCTAAACGATATCACTTGAGCTCTTAGAAATCAATGTCAAACAGATGAAACAAATGAGAAGTGGAAACTTCTTGACAGAATCTTCTCTTGGAGTTTTCTTACCTCTTCTAAGCTCAAAGGCAGCCAGGGACATCAAGGTCTCCCTGGGCATTGGCTTTGTTTTGCTAGAGGAGCCAGGGTGTGGACTGATTCCTTGGGTGGATGTACATGCTTCCAGAGGCCTCAGAAAAAGTTGAGCCTCCTCCAGTTCCAAATACAGGGCTCTGTCTACTACATCAGAGGTATCAAACACATGGCCCATGGTTAGATGGGGCCTACAATGTTCCCAAGAGTGTCCTAAACCAGATTAAAATGTAACTGGGAAATTTTAAATAAAATAGACACATTTTTTTTAAATAAATATTTAAACATGTGTGGTTCTAAGTCAAAATATATAGCCTACAAGGACTTTTATGGACAATTTAATGACCCCTCTTTCTTTTTATCTTATTTATTTGTTTTTAGCTTTCAACATTCATTTCTGTAAGAAGTTTTCTAAAATTTCTCCCACTCTCTCTGCTTCGTCCTCCTCAAGACAGCATGCAATCTGATATAGGCTATGCATGTACAATCATATTAAACATCAGTCATATTATAAAGAAGAATTAGAACCAATGGGAGAAAACACAAGAAAGAAGAAATAACAACAACAATCAAAAAGAGAGAGCAAATAGTATGCTTCAATCTGCATTCTGATTCCATAGTTCTCTTTTTGGATGTGGTTAGCATTTTCCATCATGAGTCTTTTGGAATTATCTTAGATCATTATATTGCTGAGAAGAGCTAAGTCCATCAGAGTTAGTCATCACACAGTGTGACTGCTACTGTGTACAATGTTCTCTTGGTTCTGCTCACTTCACTCAGTATCAGTTCATGTAAGTCTTTCCAGGTTTTTCTGAAGTCTTCCTGCTCATTATTTCTTATGGAACAATAGTATTCCTTTACATTCATACACCACAACTTGTCCAGCCATTCCCCAATTGATGGGCATCTCCTCAATTTCCAATTCTTGGCCACCACAAAAACAGCTGTGGCCCCTCTTTCTATCTGAGTTTGACACCACTGTACTAAATCACACTTCTTTTCACACACAGAAAGAACCTCAGGGTTAAAAGGAGCCTCAGAATTCGTCCAATAATAACTGATGTTTCTAGAGTGCTTTGACATATGCAGACCCCTTGACAAACTCCCATTTTGCCACAGCAGCAACCATTTAGAGGTAGTTACAGCATTCGTAGGCTCATATGTTGATACTTTTTAATCACTGACCCTTTTGATATATATGCTTAGCGGGGGGATCACTTAAAGAGTATAGACATTTTAGTTACTGTAAGTATAACTCCAAATTGCTTTCTAGAATGATTGGACCAATGGCTTGTAAATTATAGCTGAAGGATCATCCTACTCAACACCTTCTTTGACAGATAAGGAAACTGACATACGCAGAATGAGGATTCTTCTAAGTTTGTGCTGCCCCACAACTGAGGAAGGGTCTATATGGCCCAAATGCATCTGATTGGCTTTTCCCAGTGACACAGCTGTCAAAGGCTTGTCTCAGAATGGCTTTGCCATTGTTCTTTTCATTTAAGCCTTTTTTGGAGAATAATCTATTTAATATTTTAATTTTCAACATAGATTTCCACAAGATTTTGAGTTACAAATTTTCTCCCCATTTCTACCCTCCCCCACACTCCAAGATGGCATATATGCTGATTGCCCCCTTCCCCAGTCAGCCCTCCCTTCTATCACCCCACTCCGCCCCCCCATCCCTTTTCCCCTTACTTTCTTGTAGGGCAAGATAGATTTCTATACCCTGTATATCTTATTTCGCAGTTGCATGCAAAAACAACTTTTTCGAGCATCCTCTTTTAGAACTTTGAGTTCTAAATTGTCTCCCCTCTT
>CM053628.1:8847490-8877527 GCA_028646595.1 Phalanger gymnotis
TTTTTTCAGAGCCAGCTCTTCCACACCAGCACTCCTCCTTCCCCAAGAACCGCCAGCCAGGACCTGACTGGGATCTTAAGCAGGCTGTGCATTCCTGCTCTGATCTGCCACTTAATTCCTCCCACCAGGTGGGCCTGGGGCCAGAAGCAACTGCAGCTGTAGTTCTGTAGCTGCACCTCCACCCCTGCCTCCGGGGTGGTGGCCAAACTGCGAACTCCTTCCACTCTGTCCCTCGCAGCTTTTCCCATTAACCTTCTCTGTTGTCTTTGGTGTTTGTGGGTTGAGAAGTCTGATAACTGCCACAGCTCACTGATTCAGGGTGCTAGGGCCCATTCCACCTGGCTCCTGGTCTGGTTGGTCCTGCAGGCGCCCACGCTGGGCTCACCTGTCCTCCACCCCCAGCTCCATGCCCGATAGACCTCCTCCAGCAACCATCCAGCTGGATCGCTGTTTACCTCTGCTGTTTTGTGGGTTCTGCAGTTCTAGAATTTGTTCAGAGCCATTTTTATAGGTTTTTGGAGGGACCTGGCAGGGAGCTTACGCAAGTCTCAGATCTAAGATTTTATGATTCTAGGTGCTAATAGGCAGACATGACTATTCTAGTCTATGTGGAAAGTCTATCACAGTATAATTCGGTATCTTGTTAGTTGGGAACATATCAACCAATAAACATTTGTCACCCATAAATGTTTAGGCAGCCTGAGTCATTTTTTTTCTAGAATTTAATTGCTCCTGGATAACCTGATCTTCACAGTCCTGAATGTAAAGAGCTGACAGATTAGTGCAGTTATCCTAGAACCTGGAAATAAAGTAGAGCCAGAAATACTTCATTTTCAATAAATTATGTGTAATATGTTTTTGTAAAGATATAAGCTATAAATATATTACATATATATTTTAGTGTAAATACACAAATTTATATAAATATATTTATATAAATACATATTTTGATAAATTTGTTTTACCTTAGCCTAAATAGTTTTTAAAGCATCATCTGGGCCACATGATATTATCACATCTGTAAATTTGTTGCTGACTCAAATTCTGTTTGCCACTGTCTTATCTCTCACCCATCCACAAACTACCCTTTTTTTAATGCTACACTGTAGACACAGGCCAGCTACCATAGTCACAGTGAACTAGGCTGTGATTTGGTCTATTCAGTTTCTTATCCCTCATCTTGGTACCAAGTCACATTTCAGAGATAGAGAAAAATCTCATCTGCTATTTTTTTTTGTTCAGATCTGTGATTTCATTTGGTATTCAGAAACTCTTCTCCAATGCAGAGCAACAATTAAATCCTCTAATTCATAATCTTCAAAGGGTGGTCTGGATTTCCCTCTGAGATTCCATCCTTGTTCGCCTGTGTGTATACACATTTGTCTTCCATTTCTCTACCCCATTAGAATGTGAGTTCCTGGAGAACAGAGACTGGTTTTTGCGTTTCTTTGAATCCCTGGCCCTTAACCAACGCTTGTTGACTGCAAAGCTTGTTCAGGGATTTATCCAGAGAAGATGTGTTAGAGACTGAATTTGCCCCTATGTAGTCCTAACTCAGAGTCCAAATGTCTTCACTATACTCAAATGTCCCTCAGTTCCCTGCCATATTCATGTAATTTAATTCTTCCCAGGGAGGTGAACAGCCTAGTTAGACTAACCCAAACACAGAGCTCCTCAACCTAAACTCTGATTCTCGATTAATTCATTAGTTAATCTCAAACTTTATTGATTCAGGCTCCACTCATCTAAAATTTGTGATCATTCGAATTAAGGATAGGCTGCCCTTTACCAATGTACCCTTCAAAAATGGATTCATTAAAACAAAGATGGAAATGAGGAGTCCAACTATTTTGAATGTTGCTAAGTGATGTTGCCTGCCATCTTCACAGACTTGGGGATGAAATGATACTGAATATTCCTTCCAGGTGCTTTCTTGGTTCCATTTGCTGTTTTGGATAAAACAGTTTTGCACATACAAGTCAAGTTTTACGCTCTTGGGCACCACTGTTGGCTCTTTCTTGGCAGTTGAGTTTGTGCCAAGTGTAATTGCAAAGCTCAATCCTTCAGCAAAGATAAGACAGTCTGACTGATGAGCAGACTAACTTGCTTCCAATCAATGTTGGGAGGCAGATAATTGCTTTTAGAGAGCTTTGATCTTTATAGTCCCTGTTAAAGCTCTTTGTAACCTGGCTGTTCTCCTACAGATAGGAGCACACTGTCTACACTCCTACCCACACTTGCGTTAACCAAAACTATTCTTGATGACTGGAAAATGTGGGGACCAAAGTATACACAGGATCAAAAAAGAATTAAAAGGGAAACTAGACCAAGGAGAAAATATGCCCAATTTCCTTGTAATTTCCGGAATGAAATCAGGCAGGAGTCAATCCACCCAGAAATTTCAGTGCACCCTAATAAAAATGGTCGTCCATTAGGACACAGAGAGAAGGGAGAAGAAACACTTGATCATTTTGTCCTACCTTCAAAGTACTTTGCTGCAAGTTAATAAGCATGAGTCGGAAAGGACCTTCACCTACCACACTGGGGACCACATCTACCACTTAAAATAAGGGCTCTAAAAAACCTCAAAACTACCAGGCTGTGTGAAAAAAGAAATAGGTTTTTCTTCCGCAAAACCTTTCCCAGCTCTATAACGTTTACTCATTGAGCTGCGCAGTCAGATTATGTACCTCACCAGTACCAAATATACCTAGCAATATTTCGTGAATATTGCCCATTCCGAACTAGCTGCAGGGAAGACTTAAGTAACTGCCCAAAAGTCCCCCTTAAGATTGCTCCATTTTCTTAGATAACTTGATTCATGGCCCTCTCGTGACTGGCAGAATTATTTTCTTACCATCAGTTCTTACATAAATGTTCAAAAAGACTCCTTGGAAAAGCTGAAGTGCCTTAAGTTTACAAAACTAGTTGGCAAAAGCAGAGAATCCTTTGGCCTTTTGAAAATGACTTTACTGTTTAGGCACAGGATTACTGTGAGCCCCTTCCTGGAGTCTGCATATTTGTTCACTTGTGCAGATTAGCGTGCTTGTTCAGAAGCCCTATTGAATTTATCTTGTTTGCAGGAAAATAGCCCTTGTATATGGGATGTCTTTTTCAAGAAGTCACCTCTACTAAGGGAGAGAAAGCATGTTCAAGATAGCTCTTAGTAGAACGTAGGCCAATTTAGAAATCAAGAGTTTCTTGATGGTCTTCAAGTGTAGGCCTAACCTTTAATTTTCTATTAAAATTATCATGTTTTAAACAAACTGAAAGCAAAGTAAAAGGCAATGAGTTTTCCATTTTCATGTACATTGGACCTTTCTAAATTTCAAGACGTGATTTTTGTTGTTTAATATACAATTTGGGTTACAAATGTACCTTTAACACCATGGCTATACTATATCTTAGCCATTATGGCACAATCAAACATCTTTCCACACTTCAAATTCCCATGATGACTTGTTGAAAGATGTATAAGAAAGTAAACAGCAATGAATGAAAAGAAAACTATTCGAATGAGGAGTAGGTTGTGACATTGGTATTCTGTGTGATAGTAATTGGGTTAGAGTTTATAGAAAATTCAGTGATATACCGTTTGTGCTGTTTACTTACTACTGGTGCTTGTACATTTGTGGAAGTTCTAACCTATTTGTGACCCTGCAAATTGGATGTTACCTGGCAGTGTTCCCATTCAATTCGATATGAATTCTCTGAGTATTTCTTGTTTTTCAGTTGTGTCCAACTCTTTGTGACCTCGTTTGAGGTTTTCTTGGCAAAGATGCTGGAATGGTTTGCCATTTCTTTCTCTGGCCCATTTTATAGATGAGGAAACTGAGGCAAACAGGGTGAAGTGACTTACCCAGGGTCACACAGCTAGTAAGTGTCTGAGGCCAAATTTGAACCAGAAGAGACTTCCTGACTCTAGGCCTGGCATATCCACAGTGCCACCAAGTTGCCCCACTGAGCATTTACAGGAAGCTAAAGGTGCTAGACCACGGGAAAGGGAAATAAAATGCCTTGTGCTCTCTCAGAGCTTACAGTCCAGCAGAGGAGATGAAACAATGGTAACTATGTGCAATTAGTACTGAAGTCTGTGAAAGAGAGAAGGGTACCAAGTGTTAGGAAGTAGGCTAAAGGAAAGCAATCTATAGAATGTGGTAGCTGCACTAGGTCCTGAAGGATGGATGTAATTTCTCTAGAGCTGGTGTGAAATAATAGTGCTTTATTGACTAAAGGGTTTCCCACCTCAAAAAAAAACTTGTTGCCGTGCAGTCACTTGTTTCAAAAACATCCGATTTCTCTATCGTAGAAAAATAAGGAAAATAATATAAGACGGCTCTTAGAAGAACAAATTAGACCGCATATTAAAGGACACAGTGAATATGAGTGATTTCAATAAAGGTCAGCCCTGTGGTCCAACTAAGCAAGTGTTTTACGACTGACAGAACTAAGGAAGAGTTTATAGAAGATTACAGTAATTATCCTCTAGATTAGCTTCAAAAAATAGACGTTTAGTCCTAGCATTCCTGAGCGCACTCCTAATTTGCAATAGATTAGTCCTCTATAACTTTCTCTGAATGCTTATTTAAACTACTTGGATTGTGACTCACATGTACTCTTAGAACAAGGTTTTATATAGCTTTCTTACCTGTAAAGAACATTACCTGTAAAGTAAATATGCAAATACTAAAAATGATGCTATATCGACAAGATTTGCTATATTTTTTTTCCTTTGGAAATGTAGACTGACTTGGGGTGTAAGATGGATATAAGATGACCTTAGACTTTACCACATTCCATAAAATATTCTGCAGGTTCTTGAGCTTTTTGGATATTGATTGATATTTTGACTATCACTAAAAGAGAGAGATTTTGAGATGCTCCCCGGCTTGGAAGTGATTTACCCCATCCTGAGCACGTATTTTTTGGAGCAAATTGAATTGAGATTTCATTGGAATTGAGAATGCCTACTGCTCCAGACCCTGGTATCTGCTCTACATTTCAAAGTGTCGAGAGTTACCTGGAATACTGAAAGGTTAAGTGATTTGACCAAAGGTCACATAGCAAGTCCATGTGTATCAGAGGCTTTCTTAATTCTCAGTCTGTTTCCTTACTCCTTTTTGCAAACTTATTCTATACTAGGGAGAAAATCAACATCTGTTGCATTTTTTTTATTTTTCAAAAAACTACCTGAGAAGATAAATACTTGGTAGCCAACGAGTTTACACTTTTAGAACATTTTGGGAGACTTTTCCTTTCCTCTATTGACCTCTGCCTGCTTTCCCAACTCACCAACATTCCATTCTTTGCAAGTTCTCTTCATAGGAGAGCCACAGCTATGTACCTGATCTGAACTAATCAAGTCATGGGATTTCACTGTATTGCTCTCACGCTGAATGGGTGAAGGCTAAGCTAACTGATTATAGAGAAAGGCCACAGCCAAGGCCTAAATGCTACAAATACAGTAAGCACTGGACAATTGTCACCAGTCTTCGTGCAGGATAAACCATTGCTTTCTCTGAATTGAGGCACTAAAGATCAATTGAACATATGACTGGCAAGCAGGCAAAAGAGAGGCAGGAGAGAAATTGCGGTCAACTCCGTGCTCCTCAAGAGCAGGCCAATGCACCCGGCCCAAATGGGATTCCTTCGCTATTATTCCATAGAAAAAAGGGCAGGATAGCATGTCTACAGTGAGAGAGGCCAGTGTGAGAGGGTGCATCCTGCAGCAGTGCTACCAATACCCTTCACCCTTCTCCTCACGTGCCCAAGGCTTTACCACCTGCCACATTACAAAACAAGATGCTAAGGTAGCTGCAACTCTTGGCACAAATGCCAGTGGTCTGAATGACAGGGTTGCAACTTTGTCCAGTCTCCCCTCCAATTGCATTCCACTTAGGATTTCTTGTATTGCAGCAGCATGACCAAGACCGGGAGGCCCTTCTATTTACAAACCCGTGGTTTCGTCACTTCCACATACCGAGGATGCTAGAACTCTCAACAAACAAGAACCCATTATTAGGTACCCAGCGTGGGTTCCACATCCTGCAGCAGCATCATTAAAAGCTTGAGGCTGTTCTTGTGGCAGCTCCATAGTCCTGTGTCCTACAAACATAAAAACCACCTGCTCAGAAAGATAAATATCTTCACAAAATTTCAGGGGTTTATAGGACAGGGTAGCACGTCCACATTGTATGAGGCCATCTGTATCCTGTATCCTGCAGCAGTACTACCAGTACCCAAAGACCTTTCAGCTCTGACTCCCTAGGTTTTGCTACCTTATAAATTAGCAAAGAGCATGCCAAGGTGGCTGAAATCCTTGATAAAACTTCCGAAGGTCTCAATGACAGGGGTATCAATTTTACGCTGTCTCTCTTGCAGGTGGCTTCCACGAGGGTTTTCTTGTATTGTAGCAGCCTTCCCAAGACTCGAGACTCTTCCTCTCATAATACTATGACTTCACTTCCTGAAAGGGCAAAAGACATACTGAAGATGCTGGTGTGGTGCCACACACTTGGATTTCCATGTCCCGAAGCAGCATCATTAGTAGTTCGAGACTTTTCTTGTGGCAGCCTTATAGTTCTATCTCCTCCATAGGTGAAAAATATCTACTCAGAAAGGAGAATATCTTCACCAGATTTCAGGGATGAATGGGGAAGACACAAATGGGCATGTCCACGTTGTGTGATGCCAGTGTCAGCGTCTGCCAACTTCAGCAGTACTGCCACTACCCAGTACCCATCTGCAACCGTGCTCAAGGTTTTGTCCCTTGCCAGATTAGCAAAGAAGATGCTCAGGTGGCCCAGATGCTTGCCACAAATGCCAAAGGCCTGAATGAGAGAGTAGCAAGTTCATGCTGTCTTCCCTCCAATTGTCATCCACTTGAGGTTTCTAGTACTGTAGCAACCTGTCCTAGACTAGAGACCTTTCCTCTCATAACTCCATGAATTCACTTTCAGAGAGAGCAAAAGACATGCTAAAGATGAGAGTTCTTTGAACACTTTGCATGGATGCAAAAACCAAGTAAGCAAAGTGCCATTAAGACTTTGAGGCTTCTTTTATGGCAACTCTATAGTTCTATCTTCTCTATAGGTGAAAAATACCAGCTAAAGAAGGTGAATATATTCACTAAATTTCAGGGATGAATGTGGCAGGGTAGCATGTCCACATTATGTGAGGCCGGTGTGAGCGTCTCCCAACTTCAGCAGTACTACCAATACCTGGCACCCTTCTGCTACCATGTCCTTGCCATATTAGACAAGAAGATAGTCAAGTAGGCCAAATGCTTGCCACAAATTCCAAAGGCCTGAATTAGAGGGTACCAAGTTCATGCTGGCTTCCTTCCAATTGCCATCTGTTTGGAGTTTCTTGGGGAATCTTTCCTTTCTTTCCCAAAAGGGCAAAAGACATACTAACCGTTCTGGAGCTCTTTCGACAATGTGCATAGATGCTAAATACACGGTAGCAAGAAACCAACTTTTTTGCTACTCATTTCGGTTTCTATATTCTGAAGCAGCATCATTAATATTTTGAGACTTTTCTTGTGGCAACACTATGCTTCTGACTGCTCCATGAATGAAAAATACCTGTACAGAAAGGTGAACATCTTCACCTGATTTTAGGCATGAATGTGGGAGAGTATTATGTCCACATGTTATGAGGCTAGTGTGAGAGTCTCCCAACTTTGGCAGTACTACCAATACCCAACACCTTCTACTCCTAGTGCCCAAGGCTTTGCTACCTGCTGAATTAGCCAAGTAGACACTCAGGTGGCCCAAATGCTTGCCACAGATGCCAGAGGCCTATGTGAGAGGGTAACAAGTTCATGCTGGCTTCCCTCCAATTGCCATCCTTTTGGATTTTCTTGGGGAATCTTTCCTTCGTTTCCCAAAAGGGCAAAAGACATACTAACCGTTCTGGAGCTCTTTCGACAATGTGCATAGATGTAAAATATACATTAGCAAGAAACCAACATTTTTTGCCACTCATTTGGGGTTCCATGTCCTGAAGCAGCACATTGGTAGTTTGAGGCTTTTCTTGTGGCAGGCAACCTTATAGTTCTGTCTCCTCCACAGGTGAAAAATACCTATTCAGCAAGGTGAATATCTTCCCCAAATTTTAGGGATGCATGGGGAAGCGTAGTATGTCCGGGCTCAAATGACCCTGGAATAAATAGAGGCATTATACATTGTGATCCAATATATCAGGGAACTGTAACAAAACATATCATTCAGTATCATCCCCAAAATAGTAGTTTCTAATACCCCATCGACCCCTAGGTCAAAGCAAGTCAATTTCTTTAGTCAATACAGAGTGTCTAAGCAAAGTTCTTGAGGGTCTGTCCTTCTCCCCACAGTGGCTTTGCAGGCTTCCTCCTGGAACAGGAAGTCCGAACTCAAACAACAAAGTCCAAATACTGTTCTTTTGTGTATGTCCTCTGCACACTGTTCCAGCCCCCTCTTCCAAGTGCTGGGGGGTGGCTGGGCAACAAAGCCAGTAGTGTGTGGTCCCTGGGTGTCCACAGCACTTCCCCCACCTACCATAGACAACTCCACCCCTCCTTCTGGGATCCCAAACAGTCCCAGGGGAATACAGCAAAAAGGAACACTCAGTGCCTTGCTGCAAAGTTTCCATTTTGCCCTAGGGCTGAATTCCAAGCTCCTGGGTTCCTGGTCATCCAGCTCTGTCTGGCATCTCCTGACTTCTGGGGGAATCAATGGTGATGTAAGCGGTTCTCCACCTTTCTCTCACCTCACCAAAGATGGCTCACAGGCAGCCTGTTGCTTTCACCTTTCCAAAGTTCTCACAAAGGCAGTCAATAGGTGTGCAGGCACTATCTGCTTGTAGTCTCAGCTCATCAGAGTCGGGCTCGAGGGCAGCTCACTGCTCTCACCTTTCCAAAGTTCTCCTGCAAGCAGTCTTCTGCTCCTTCTGGGTAAATGTGTCCACAGCCACCAGCGGCTTCTTCTTTTCTCCTCACCAGCCACTCCCGTCATCGAGTCTGCACAAAAGCCATTCTCCACTCCAACGTCATTCTCCACTCCTCTTTCAAAACTCCACAAACAATATAATCTCAAATTCCAAAGGCCTGAATGAGACGGTAGCAAGTTCATGCTGTCTTCCCTCCAATTGCCATCTGTTTGGGGTTTCTTATATTGTTGCAGTCTTTCCAGGTTGGGCAGAATCTTCCCTTTGTTTCCCAAAAGGGCAAAAGACATACTAACCGTTCTGGAGCTCTTTCAGCAACATACATAGATGCAAAATATACATAAGCAAGAAACCAACATTTTTTGGCACTCATTTGGGGTTCCATGTCCTGAAGCAGCACATTAATAGTATGAGGCTTTTCTTGTGGCAGCCTTGTAGCTCTGTCTTTTCCATAGGTGAAAAATACCTATTCAACAAGGTGAATATCTTCCCCAAATTTTAGGGATGAATGTGGTAGGGTAATATGTCCACATTGTGTGAGGCCAGCGTGAGTGCCTCCCAACTTCAGCAGTACTACCAATACCCAACACCTTCTGCTCCCAGTGCCCATGGCTTTGCTAGTTGCTAAATGAGCCAAGAAGATAGTCAAGTGGCCCAAATGCTTGCCACAAATGCCAGAGGCCTGAATGAGAGGGTAGCAAGTTCTTGCTGTCTTCCCTATAGGTAGCAAGTTCATGCTGGCTTCCCTCCCATTGCCATCCATTTGGGGTTTCTTAGGGAATCTTTGCTTTGTTTCCCAAAAGGGCAAAAGATTTACTAACCACTCTGGAGCTCTTTCAGCAATGTGCATTGATGCAAAATATACCTAAGCAAGAAACCAACATTTTTTGGCACTCATTTGGGGTTCCATGTCCTAAAGCAGCACATTAATAGTTTGAGGTTTTTCTTGTGGCAGCCTTACAGTTCTGTCTCCTCTGTAAGTGAAAAATACCTATTCAGCAAGGTGAATAATCTTCCCCCAATTTTAGGGATTCATGGAGACGTGTAGCATGTCCACACAGTGCGAGGCCAGTGTGAGCATCTCCCAACTTCAGCAGTACTACCAATACCCAACACCTTCTGTTCCCCGTGCCCATGGCTTTGCTACCTGCTAAATTAGCCTAGAAGATGCTCAGGTGGCCCATATACTTGGCAGAAATTCCAAAGCCTGAATGAGAGGGTAGCCAATTCACGTTATATTCCCTTCAGTTGCTTTCCACTTGGGGTTCTTTCCATTGCAGCAGCCTTTCCTAGATTCGAGATTTTTCTTCTTTTAAATCCATGACCTCACTTTTTGAAAGAACAAAAGAAATACCGAAGATGCAGGTTTTCTCTCAATAATTTACATAGATGCCAAAACCGAGTAAATAAAGTCACATTATTTGCCACTCATGTGACTTTCCATATGCTGCAGTAGCATTATTAATAGTTTGCAGCTTCCCTTCTGCCTGCACTATAGTTCTGTCTCCTCCATTAATGAAAAATGCCCTTAGAGAAAGGTGAACATCTTCACCTGATTTTAGGGATGAATGTGGTAGGGTAATATGTCCACATCGTGTGAGGCCAGTGTGAGCATCCCCCACCTTTAGCAGTACTACCAGTACCCAGCGTTCTTGTGGGCCCATGCCCAAGGCTTTGTCTCTTGGCAGATTAGCAAAGAAGAAGCTCAGTTGGCTCAAATGCATGCCACAAATTCCAGAGATCTGCATAACAGCATACCAAGTATGTGCTGTCTCTCCTCCAGCTACCTTTCTCTAGGGTTTTCTCTATTATAACCACCTTCCCAAGACTGCAGACTCTTGCTATTATAACTTCATGGCTTCACTTTCAGAAAGAGGAAAAGACGTACTGAAGATACAAGAGTTCTTTCAATAAGTTGTATAGATGCAAAAACTAACAAGGTCCCAATATTTGCTGCTCACTTGGTTTTCCATAGCTGAAGCAGAATCATTGATTGTTTCAGGCTTTTCTTTTGGAAGCACTATAGTTCTGTCTCTTTCGTAGATGAAAAATATCTGATCGAAAAGGTGAATATTTTCACCAGATTTCATAGATGAGTGGGGAAAGGTAGCATGTCCATATTGTGTGAGGCCAGTGAGAGTATTTGCCTCCATCAGTATTACGATACCTGAAACCCCTCCCCTCCTATGCTCAAGGCTTTGTCCCTTGCCAAAGTAGCAAAGAAGATGCTCACATGGCCCAAATACATGCCACAAATTCCCAGGGCCTAAATGCAAGGGTAGTAAGTTTACGCTGTCTCCCCTCCAGTTACCTTCCTCTTAGACTTTCTTGTATTGGGGCAGCATCCCCACGACTGGGTGACCATTCTCTCAACCCCATGACTTTATCAACCCCAAAATGGCAAACAACATGTTGAGGAAGCTTGAAGGATGGAAATTCCACTGGACTAAAACACAAGAACTCATTATTTGGTATGTGCTTGAGGTTCCAGACCCACAAACATCATCATCTGTCAGGTGGCATCCTACCCTCGGCTGTCCCGTTGTCCTGCTTCCTGCACGCTTGGAAAATGAGCATCCCTGAACCGTTAATTACTTTACAGAATTCCAATGCCCCAGGGAAGAGTTGCATGACTACATTGTGTGATTCCAATGTGAATGTCTGAGTCCTTCCAGCAGTGCTACCACCAGCCCAGACCCTCCCCTTCACAACGACACAGCTTTTCTACCTCAAAGGTTGGCCGAAACTTCACGAAGGAAGTTTGGTGAACTATTCCCAGGGAGACGGAAGACAGGGCAGCAAATCCGCACTGCCTGCTGCCCTATTGAACTTCCACATCCCTGCAGAGTGGCATCGGTATTGAAGTGCCCTTCCCTTCAGCCCCTTGGTTTTGCCAACTCTGATGTTGATTAAAAAAAAGGAACTTGAAAAGGAAGCAGATAGATTTCCCTAGGCCAAAACACAAGGTAGCAAGTTCCTGCTTTCCACTTGGGCTTTCAAGTCTCATATCAGTATCAGCAAGAGTGGCAGAATCTTTGCCTCACACCCCCATAACTTTACAACCTCCACAAATGGCATTAAAAAACATAGTGAGAACATCAGAACACTTTCAGCCGTTTCCAAAATTCATTGTAATCTGAACCCGTTATTTGCCACTTGAGCATTATCAGTAGTGGGAGACCCTCATTTCATTTACCTTATGAGCCTGTTTCCTCTAAATAGGTTTAAAAAAATTTGCTGAGACTGATGAATATCTTAAGCAGATTTCAGGAGTCTAAAGGGCAGAGTAGCGTGTCCACATTGTGTGAGGCCAGTGTGAGCATCCGCCCCCTTCAGCAGTACTACCGGTACCTGTCACCCTTTTCCTCCCATGCCCAAGGCTTTGCCCCTTACCAAATTAGCAGAGAAGATGCTAAGTTGGTTCAAAAGCTTGCCTCAGATTCCAAAGGCCTGAATGAGAGGTTAGCAAGTTCTCGCTGCCCGCCCCCATCTGATTGCATTGCGCTTGGGCTTCTTTGTATTGTAGTAGCCACCCCAAGACTGCCAGACCATTCTTCTCCCTTCTCCATAGCACTGCCATCCCCAGAAGTGATAAGTAACATGTTGACAAGACTGAAATGTTGTAAAGAAATTCCATAGGCCTTAAAAGACAAGAGAATGAGAATGAATCCTGCTACGCTGCCTTCTGTAAGAGCATCTCTCATATTAGCCCCATGGTTCTGTTTCTTCTCAGAAGGATGTATGTCTTCGCAAAATCTCAGGGTTTATAGGCCTGTGTAGAATGTTTATATTATGTGAGTCCAGTTTGAGCATCTGCATCCTGAAGCAGATCTGCCAATAACTGACAGCCTTCTCACCACTCCCAAGACTTTGAAGATACTTAGGTGGCTGAAGCCCTTGCCCCACCTTCCAAAGGTCTCAATGACATGGTAGCAAGTTCACACTCTTGGGCTTTCTTGTGTTACGGTAGCATCACCAAGAGTCAAAGACCCTTCTCACAAGCCCACGATAGTAACTTACAAAATTGGCAAACATCGTACTGACAAAACTAGAATGTCATAAATTCCATAGGCCTAAAAGACCAAGGAACCAGAATGCATAATCCCACACTTCCTTGGAGTTCCCCATACCAAAGGGACATCATTCGTCATATGAGCCTTTTCTTTTGGCAGCCCCATATTTCTGTCTCCACTATGAGGCGTGAATATCTTCACAGAACTTCCGTGGTCTATAGGCAGGGTAGTATGTTCACACTGTTGAGAGGTCAGTGTGAGCCTCTGCATCCTCCAGCTGTGCTCTCAATACCCCCCAACTAGCAAAACACACATTGAGGAGACTGGTATTTTTTAACCACTTCCATAGGCCTCATGCACTTTATGCGCACATCAGTCTATCTCATAATGTATGTTGGCACACCTGAGTCATGGGTATTTGAGGTCATATGATTTTACTACATTCTCATAAACCCTTTTAATACCCTGTTTTTGATCACCAATTCTTTTTGTTTTAGGTAAGAACCGAGTGTTACCCACAACCAGCCTGTTCTCTTCTCCTGAATTTTCCACTTACTTCAAGCACCATTTTGTACCTTTTCTTTCTCTATGGTAATAAATGTTGCTGGAAAGTATTTTCACCAGAGATACCCCAGAAAAAATAGGCCAGATTTTTTCTGGGCCTTCTCTTCCACATTCATTTAATTGACAATGCATCTCTGTTTTATATCATATCTTCAAATTCCTGTTTTCTCCCAAGTTTCCACTGGCTCCTTGGCACAGTTTCATCCCAACCCTGGTATATGTTCTACTGTCCTACAGTGGAAGCATGGCTGAATCAGCTCCAAGTGACTTTTCCTGCAGTTCAGAAATTATATTAGTTCCTGTCTATATTTTATCCTATCCATTTTTGACCATGTGGAGGCCTAGTCCGGGTCTGAAGCTCCACACCCTTTGCAACCATTTTTCAGGGGTTATGGTATAAGAACTGTCTCCATGTGTTACTGGTGGTTATGTTTGAATAAATTTCAAGGTCTCCATTGTATTTGTTTTCATATGGGGGATGCCATAGGTAGGTTGAGAGGGACAGGGTTGGATATGAAGTGAAAATGTTTTGAGGGAAGGGGACCTTACTTAAATTAACCTGAATGCTGTCTTGTCTTTTGGAACTCTTTTTTCCCTTTCCAGGACTGAGTTTCACATGCCACTTTGGAGATGAAGCTTTGTCTTGTTCTCAGTTTCCCAGCTGATTTAGCAACCTCACCTGGTATTACTGCCCTTGTTGCCTGCAGGGAAAGAAAGAGAATTAGAGCTAAGGAGCACCAGGACAAAAAAAGGCCAGCCTTTCTCTCAGGGCATCCTTTGTCCACATGCGCTTAGCTGATAAGACCTCTCCCTTTTTTTCTTTGTGGCTTCATATTCCTGTTTTCTCCATGGATCTCATGTCTAGCCTCAAAGTTAACACACAGGGTTACAGCGGAAGAGCCCGTGCCAGGTGTGTGCTGATTGTTGTGGTTATTTATACAGCTAAAAAATGACTGCAAAGTTAATTAAATCAACTTTAGACTTGCTCTTGAGAGCATAGTCACTGAGCACTTTGAAGCCGGATTGCATCTCAGCACTCTATTGTACTCTCAGTCTCTGAGTTCCTTTCTGTTTCCCTGAATTTTCTCCACTTTCCTATGTGAAGTATTTGGGGCTCAGTCACACTTGTCATAAGATTGTCCTGTTGATGTTTGGGAAGGAATTGTAACGACTGATGAGACTTGGGCTATATGGTATCCTAGGAGAGCGTGCCTCTGAGTATCTTAGTGCTGGATTGATTTGGCTCTAATTGCCACAAATGTCAAAGGGAACACAGGCTTTTCTGTCGTCCTCTGTTAGGCTAATCAGAGTATGGTGACCCTAGATTGTAAGCCAGAGGCAGGCTATGTATACATCAGCGTGGAATCCATACTAGATTGGGGCTATTGATTCCCGGGCATGTTATGGCACTGCTTGAATTATAAGGTGCTGAAATGGTTACTCTTTCTGTGGTATTTACTGAGGTTATCTTTTGGGACTTTCTCTTTATTTTGTATTGTGGATTTTGAATCATGACGTTCCTGTAAGTCGTTTGAACTTTGAATAAATGGAACAAATCGCAATCAGTGACTGCTTTTCAAATGCTAACATATTATGAAGAGTAAGGGATAAGAATTCCTTTCCACTTCCAACTCAAAGGTTAGGGATACCATTTAGTATGTGATACAGTGCATTCTTATTTTTTTTTATTTTTTATGATACAGTGCATTCTTGAGGAGAGTATCTGAAAAAGATGATAATTCCAAGAGAACATCACCAAGGTTGCAGCTGCCGGAGATTTAAGTATAATCTGACCATGGGTCTAATGGACTAGTTTAGAATTGGATTTTTGTGATGTAGTTGAAACATCTACTTGTGGTAAGAAGACAGACTTGGATAATAATGCTAATATCAGGTGGAGGAAGCTTGTAACTAGCTTTCTTCCTCCCAGACTCTTAGTGATATGAAATGTCTTAGATTTGGATTTAGAGTATTGTGTGTGTGAATTTAGTGTGAATCCTACTTCTTCTTCTCTTTGGATGTGCTTTGAGATTTCACTTCCATCTCTGAAATTGCACTTTGGCAGCCATCTTGTCATCCGGCATCCATTGTGCTGCTGCTGGTGTACCCTCTGGGCCACTGGATCTTACTCGTGAAGTACTCCACATCTTTTCCAGGCCTCTTAACCCTCTCAGCTGTGAACCTGTGGACCTTCTACCCCAGAACCCCAGGATGTCCTGTGACTGGTATATCACACACCCCACTATCTAGCCAGCCATGCTTCTGTTCATCTTAGTGCATCCACCCCCTAGCCAACTCCAACCTTTCATCTCTAAAAAAATGTAATAAAATCAATACTGCCATTATTACCAATCAACTTTCCTAGGTGCTAATTACCATCCCTCTGACTGCCCAAACCTCAGATGATGGCCTTTTAGGTGATGTCTTCCCTATATCCTCGAGGGCAGGAACTATCTCACTTTTAATTTCTATCACCATTAACACAGTGCTTGGAACAGAATAAGTAATTAATAAATATTTTGTTCATTCATTCCAATATCCTGTAGCTTTATAAAAAAAATTGGACAGATGATAGGCATGTGTATTTTGTCATGGTGAGCATAATAACTTGTATTACTGCCCCCTCCAAAAGCAATATGGCCATGGGCTTCCTTAGGTCCCCAGTGGCCTTTAGAACATCAGAGTTGACAGTTGAGGTCTTTTAGCTGTATGGGTGGAATTTCGAGGAGTGACTTTGCATCATAAAGAGAGGTAGGTCTTGCTTGAGTCAGTGCAGCCCATATGTCTTTGCTAGCTCTTCTCTGATTCTTTATAGCCAAACTGCTGCTGGTAGCCCTAGCCTCAAGTGGAGACCTGCTAATTGCTTTTCCATGCTCCTTGGCCCTTGAAACTATAGCTGAAACCTAACTATGCTCTCCAGTGAGTCAAGCTATCAATCAGGAAGAACTCATTAAGGGCTTACCATGTGCTAAGGGCACTGGGCTAAGCTTTCAGGCTACAAAGAAAAAGCAAAATAACTTTCTTGTGTACTTAGTACCTACAAGATAAGTAGTAGTAATAACTCACAAATTGCGAGCTGTTAAGATTTGCCAAGTGCCTTGCACATATTACCTCATTTGATCGTAACAATTGTGTGAGGTAGGTACTACTTTTATCCCCATTTTGTAGATTGGGAAACTAAGGCCCAGAGGTGAAGTGATTGCCTGCAATCACATAGCTAGTGTCTTCAGTCAAATTGGAACTTGGGTTTTCCTGACTCCAGGTCCCAAGCTTGATGGAAAGTGGCTTTATTTTAAAGAGAGATGATGGTAGCCATACATGCTACATTGAGGAAGTGACTTTATATTTATTGCTAAAGCTCTTTCATTCATAAATCCCTTTCTCTACTTGGCAGAGTTCCTGCTCTAAATGAGATGCTTCCTCACCTTTTGGAGGAGCTGGGGACCAGATTTGGATTGTAGGGGGAAGTACATAGTCTTATTCGACCCAGAATCAGTAGGTTTGGCTTGGGGTAGATCTGTTCAAGCTTTTACAAATGACCTGGTTTCTTCTCTTCCCTTTTAGCTGACCCCAAGAGATCAGTTTCTTGCCCCTACTCCAGTCTTTCTTCTTGTCACCTTATCAGTTGGCCATAAGGGAACATCTTTGGGCTCTGCTTCAAATGGGTCCTCTGACCCAGCCCTCCTCTTCTGAAGCTCAGTGGAGAGCCTTGACTGTCCTTCACCATCTCTGTGGGGCCCAGCAGATTGGAGACTTCTTCTAGTAAGTGAAATTGAAATCTATCCTCTCCTTTCTTTCCTTCTTTCTCTACTGTGAGAGGTATCTTCACTAAGCTTTTGTCATCATCTTTCCAAAAAAAATTGTGTACTGTGTCTCATTAGGATTACTGTGAAGGATTTAATTTTTCTTTTTGATAGGCAACTCTCCTAGATCTATAGGTCCTGAGAGAAGAGCTCTCTTTTTTAAGCAGAATTGTCCAGTTCTTCCATAAGGTTCAGTCCCCAAAATCCAGCAGAATTCTGTGAAGTTTGGATTCGGTCAAAGGGATGCACTTGAGGACCTAGAGGGCCACATGTGGCCTCGAGGCAGCAGTTTCCCCTGGACCTCACTAGATTGGAGATGCTGTAGGTGGCAATAATTCATGGAAGTAAGAAGTTACTTAGAGAAGACTCTATAATGGTCCCCTTTGCCTCAGCAGCCTGTCTTTTGGAACACTGGAGATTCCATACACCAACATTTCTTCTTATATTCCAAAAACCTCTTTTGAAAACATAGATGATTAAAGGAAGTATTAGAGAGTGCCTTCTTCTTTGCTTCTTGAGGAATTAGTCATATTTGAATAACATAAGAATGAATGTTCCTAAATGGATAGACAGCTGTCTTTGGAGCCAAGAAGGCCTGAATTAATCCCTACCTCTGCCATTTTGGCCATGAGACTCTGGGCAAGTTGCTTAAGCTCTCGGGGCTCCCTCACCGGGGACTTCTCTGTGCCAATGAATTCTCAGGTCCAGTACCTATCCCTCTTTCTTTTCATTCTGTGTTACACGTGTCTAGGAAAAGTAGTCAGAGGTATCCCTTTTTCATGTCAGCCTTATTAAACAGAATGGTTCATCTGTACAAATTCAAAAAGCTCAAGTTCGTGGCTAGGGCACCTGGAGAAATGAGGCCAAAATGGTTTTTTATATGGTGGTTGGTTCTGTTCTGAATCAGCACCGGTACTATTTCAATTCATGATGTCATATCTGTGGAAATCTGACACCAATGGGTCAAATAAGAAATGGAAAGTGTCAGCCCCCTGAAACTTTTTCACATGTTCCCACTTACCTCCACTAACATTCTCTATGAAGCATCAAAACAGCAGCCCTATTTGTTTCTCTTCCATCTCCTCCCTGCCTAACTCATACTCTTCATTCTTGTCTCTCGCATATAAACAACCATTTCCACAGAGCTTTCACTAGGATTTTCCTAGCAAAACAAGTTTGTTCACATGTTAAAACAGGCCTACGTCTAGAAGATGATGACCTGGGAAAATGGTGCCAAAATGGTGTTTAAAACCCAGCTTCCCAAGTCCTTCCTTCCGGCTTTTAACTGACTCTAGAGCAGGGGTGGGGAACCTGTGGCCTTAAGGCCACATGTGGCCTTCTAGGTCCTCAGGTGTGGCCTTTTGACTGAATCTAAGTTTTACAAACAAATCCTTTTATTAAGCAGATTTGTTCTGTGAAGTTTGGATTCAGTGAAAGGGCCACACTTGAGGACGTAGAGGGCCACACATGACCTTGAGGCCGCAGCTTCCCCACCCCTGAGCTAGAGCGTGTCTCATTGCTAGGTCCTAGAACCCTAAGCCTCTAGTTGTAGTCTACACTAAACAACACCTGACTATGGCTTCATCCTGCCAGGTCTCCTGGGTATTTCATATTTCTGGAAACCACTCGCTGACTCTGTGTAGCCAAACTAGCACTGTTAGTACTGCGCTTAAGTGGTTATCTAATGGTCATGGTCTTTCCAAGCTCCCAAAATATTGAAGAACTGGAAACAACCTATAGCAGCCAGGGAAGCTTCACAAAGAGCACCTCACCATTCATTCTGCTTTTAGCCACTCTTCAATCCATTTGTGGGCTTGAGTAGCTTGAAATCACCAAGCTTTCTTGACTTGGCCAGAATCACTTTACAGATGAAGACAGATATTCAAATACCACCTTTGGGTTTGGAACAAAAGGTGTCAGCAAGTGTTATTCTAGGACAAACTAAGAGCTGCTCCTTCACAGACCTTTTCAGGCCATGACGTTGAAATGAGCCTTTAGCGATGCCTCTATTTTTCCTGGTCTATGAGACAGTCAGCCCTGATTTCTCTCAGGAGACTGTGAAGAACGACTAATAAGAGTTCTGGTAAAGAACTTTCCAATTTAAAGTCTAGCTTCTTAGTGAAATTAATATAGATATTGAGTGATACCTTGGAAAGGGGATTGACAAGAAAAGGCTAGATTTTGAGAAGGGTTCGGTCTTAATCAGTTCCTCAAGTTATTCTGACAAGCGGTCACAATGTGTGAGGGCAGATGATTCTCAGGCAAGGTTAGGGTTTCCCTGGCAACCATCAAATGCATTAGTAATATCCCTTAGGAAGTTTTTGGTCAAGAATAACTGAAGGAAGTTCTAGGAAACTATTTTAAAATTATCTTTTGAGTTAATTCTATTCTCCTTTCAAAGTTGTTTTTTCTCTAAAAAAAATTACTTTAATTACTTAATTAATGGTTATTTGGTGAGGATTATTGAACCTCTTCTTAAAGGAAAGGTTTTGACTCTTGCTGTCAAATGCACTTAAAAATGTCACTGAGCAGGGAGCTGTTTGGAAAAGATGTGAGCAAACTCTTCTGTAAAGGAGGCACCCGTCCATGAGATACGCACCAAAAATTAAAATTATACGTGTCTGTCTAGCATTAGTATTAAATACTATTATAAAACTTGGATATTTGCAAATGTCTCAGTAATTCATTTGTATTAGTTATTCTTTATCGCCAATCCATTGAAACAAGACTCTTCATTCCACTGCCGAGGAAAATGAGGCCAGGCTTTTGGAGCTAGCTAGTGGGCCTTGACTACTCACAAACATAGATCGAACCATTTTTTAAAACATGTTAGCTGATCAGGCTCCTTTAGATCTTTGGACCTCATGAGTGATAAATCAGAAGTCTGGTTCTTGCTTGGCATCTCTGCCCATTTAAGAATTATGTGGTCTTGGGCAAGTCATTTTAACCTCTCAGAGTCTCTGTTTCCCCATGGATAGAAGGGACAATTTTGTATAGTTTGTATAGTGGAGGGAATATCCAATCTGGCATCAGAATATCTACGTTTAAGTCTTCAGTTCTACATTTAACAGCTACATGATGGATATTAGGCAAGTCAGTGTCCAGGCCTCAGTTTCCTCATCTGTAAAATGAAGGGATTGGGTGAGACGGCCTCTAACCAGTTCCAGATCTTTAACCATATAATCCAAAAAGGGTTGGACTAGATAGGCTTTAGTGATCTTTCTAGCTGAAAATCTAATCCTATAATTATATGAGACGTGCTCTTATAGGGTAGTTGTGAAGAATAAAAGAAATACTTAAAGTACCTCCAAATGTTTTCTATAAGTTGTTTAAAAAAAACCCTGAGAAAATGTTAGTTGCTCATGAGTACTTCTTACCAACACAATCTAATGGTGGAAAACCGAAATCAAGCATTGAGTCACTACATAGGTTTGATGAGTCAAAATGCCAAAAACTCTTCTAAAAAATCCGAGTCAGAGCCCGCTCCCCAAAATGACCCTAGAACTTATTTTGAAATAGAAATTTCCTCCTCCCAAATGGAGAATCATCTACGTATTGAGCCTCCAGAGCTTCATTTCTGTGTTTGATACTAATAATAGTGCATTTATGTCAACTTTGAAGGTTTACAAAGCATTTTACAGAGATGTTAGCTCACTTGGTGTTCAAGGTGCATTTTCTCAACCTGAAGCTCACCCTTGAATCCCAGGCAAGATCCTTGTGGATCTGCTAACCCTCAACTCGGCCAAGGTGTACCTTGTTCCTGTGCATGCCAGAACAAAACTAGGGGATCCTCCCAAATTCACGGGTGCCAGAAAGTGTATTTCTTTGGAAGAAACGGCCTGATTTCTAGATTCAGTTCGAGTTAGCTAGGGGTGCTTTTCTGTTCTGAAACCTACTGGAAATCTACTGTGACCTTGGAGAAACATCCAGACGTCCCCTCTCATTGCTGGGGGGATGTAGAAAATACTCATTTTTGCCAACTGCTTGTTAACATGAGTTGTAATATTAATTAACTGTTAGTGAGAGACTGTCAAGAGCACCATTGATTTTTTAAAAAATTTCTCCAGTACAAAGGCAATTATTTTAGAAAGGTAATTGAGAAAGCAACTTCAAGAAAGCAGCTCTAGACTTCTATCTCTGTCTTTGTGACAGGCATATAATACAGTAGAATGGAAAAGAGACATAAAGAGGCCTCTACATGAAGTACGCAGTTTGGTAGGGATGACCTTGAGACAAAGAAAAGACCTTTGAGTTAAACAGAGCTTCAGCTCTGTCCCTTCATTACATGAATAGGAAAATTACATACCTGCTTCTTAGATTACTATTTTCTTCCTATTTGTGTCTACAAGTAGATTTCCTTCCATTGACTTATGCAGCAGCATTTCCGACTCTGGTACCAGCATAAAAACTACTAAGATTTTTAAACTATACATATAACTATAGCAAAATACGACTCCCTGCTGGGAGGGTAAATTGAGCAATCTCATGAACTTTATTTAGTCTTTCCTGGACAGAGCAAGAGAAGATCTTTTTAAAGGTTAGAGTGGTAGAAAATACAGTAAAGTAGACAGGAAGTGGGAGGGAGCAGACTGCAAGAGAGAGGGGCTAGGAGAGTTGATGTGCCTTGAAAAAGACAAACTCCAACTGGAATGGTATATTGTATGTACCATGTAGCTATTAAGTACTCATATTCACAATGATTGCCTCTGACTTGGGTCATATGACAAAAATTATCTGTGTACAGATAACTCCGGTGTGAATTGAATGGATTGTGAAGTTTAGGAGCTGATGCCATGTGAGGAAAGTATGCATCTGCTCTCAATTCAGGCTCCCCCTCTCCCCCAGCTCCCAACTCCAGCTGCCCACAGCTGTGACTAGGGTAGAACTGCTGCCTGCTGAAAACCACTGTGGACACCGAGGGCCCACCTTGGGCCTACGTTTGAGATAATAGCTTGGGAAGAAAACAGAAGCCAATTGGAGAAAAATGAGATTGGAAAAAGGACAACACTTACATGGAGAGAGTGCAGACAGGCACGTGAACTTGGAAGAAGATTCCTTGCACCCTTGGCTCTTACTATTGACCGAAGTCAGCTGAGAGAGAGGATAAAAGGAGACTGCACAGCTTGGCCCAGGGCGTGATACTTCCAGAACTTTAAGGAGAAGCAATACCAGTGGGACAGATGGTATGGGCTTTCAGCACCAGCATTGGGAATTGGAACTATTCTCCCACTATAGCAGGGAAAGCAATGATATTAAAGGGGGATGCGCATCACACCATGGAAGGCTGAAAAATGACTTCTTTTTGGAGCCTGAGTATGGAACATCTCCCTGACTATATGCATTTTGTTTGTTTGATCTTTACTGTTGTGCCAATTACTCCTAACCCTGGAAGATAATAATTTGTGTCTTGGGTAAAGAGGATTTCCTAATTCATTCATTTTTTTTAAAAAATTGCCTTATGTTTGACTACTAGATAAATGTTTTTGACATTGAAAGTTCTGTCTGATTTTTAGTGTGTGTGTTTATGATCTGCAATAAAGATTAATTGATGGGGGCTTAGACCAAGGTTTTGGATAGTTTGAAGACTAAAACATCACCCTGAACCTGGAAAAGAATGTGGGGGTCCTAAGGGGGAAATATATTTACCTTACAGTCACTGAGACATATTAATCATTCTCCTAAAAAGATCATATATTCCCAGAAGAACCTTGCCTTGCTGCACTGTCCCTTAGATAACTGCATCATACACACACACAGTACACATACTAGTAACCAAATACATGAATGTGTGCACATGTAAACATACATCCCCTCATAACTGCATGCACGAATGGGCACATGCATGCACACAGAAGCCATCAGTTTACAGAAGTTCACCTGTTTTTGTATCAAGGATCCCTTTGGCAATCTGGCCATTTTTTCCCATTTAAGTTCATGGACCCACTGAAATGTATCCACGAGGCATCTATAGACCCTTGGTTGAGAACCTTAGCTTACAAGAAGTAGTTTTCTGAGCCACAATTTATTCTCTCCTCTAAAATCCTTAGGTATTAGGTAGAGATTCCAATCGACTGCAGGCCTCAATAGTAAGAGTTCAAACCAACAAATTGACTCGGGTCTGAAATGTAAAAAAAAAAGTTTAGCTGAAAACTTCCTATATATAACAGAATCCAGAAGCTTCTAAAATTAATTGAATCAGTCATAGCCTTGTTTACAACAGTAAGATAGATTATTAAAACACACTGATTATAACTATGCTTGGGTTTTTCAGGTATTTTCCATTTTTTAAGTATTGAAGGAATTCTCAATTTAGAGCCACAAAACCTAGGTTCAAAACTCCTCTGCTACTTACTACCTTTGGACAAGTTTTTTGACTTCTATGAATCTGTTTCCTTTTCTGTAAAATAAAGGGGTAAACCGGAAGGGACACTGCCAAATCCAAATTCTGCTGTTATGATCTCCGAAGTAGTAGATTTTGTGTGTGTGTGGAAGAGAATGTTCACCTTTCCACAGTTATCACTGAACCTTCCTAGAAAATAGCCAAGATTTCCACTTGGTTTCTAGGTTTGAGCTAGAATGAATGAAGAAAAGTCATTTAGTTTTGTGAAGAAGGAAAACAGGTTGGGAGTAGTAGTGCTCATTTTCACAGATATAGGAAGCATGGCGTCGTGCTGACTGCATAATGGCTTATCTCATTTTCCCTATAGGTGATTTTTTGAAGAGAGATAGAAGGTATTTTTGGTTTTATTCCACATTTGAAAAGAATTCATTTCTATCTGGCATTATCTTTGCCCATTAATATGAATGTGTAAGATCATCTCTAACAAAGTATGTTGACCAAGCCATCATCTCCCCTAGCACTTCTATCTACAAAAAGACCATTTTAATCAGGTTATAACTAGGTTGAAAGTTGGCTGGGGTGGGGGTAGGATATATATTTAACTCCTGTGCTTTTTGTCCAAGATCATTAACCCAAAGCATAAACCCAAGCAAAGGTTTTTTTTAACTCTAAGTCAACAACACCATTCATATCCGTTATTCCGACTCTAAGATTCTGTGTGTCTTCGGCATCAGGAGCATAAGTGTATAGTTCTAAACTTTAAAAAAGGGGAATCACAAAAGTGAGCCCTAGATATGGAAAGTTTTTTTTTCTAACGAGTCATCCTCTGATCCACACTGAGTTTCTTCAAACCAAATAACATCAGTTCTCGAAAGGTACCATAGTATCTGCCAAAAGGAAGGGAAATAAAATGAAAAGACAAATATATTCCAAGTCACGTAGTTGCAAAAGGGATGAAATGAAACCGCTGCTGTACTAGTATATGGATTTAATGTTGCCTTTTGCTGTCAATTCTGGCAAACACTACATCAAATTTGTAGCTAGGGCTGATTCATGTTACTATGTTCACTCTCAGATTTTCATCTCCAGAAAACCTATTCTGCAGTTTTATGAAGCTGGCTAGACAAGAGTTATGCATGTTTTCAGAAAAACTAAGAGGCATTACATTCACTGGTGTGGACCAATGGTCAAATGGTTAATTATAGGTTCGTCAGAGGAGAAAGGATATATTTCCACCTAGAGAGCTTCACCCTTCCTTATCTGCCATGAATCTGGAAAGTTTGCACTATTGTACATAAATAGATTTGAAAAGAGCTATATTGCAATCAACCTCCTGCGAACAGATATTGACAGATTTTACTGTCTGAATTTAGGGCTTTTTTAAAAATAAAGTAGTCCCCTAAAATCACAGATTCTATTCCAAACAAATGTCAAATGGAAGGGGAATATATTACTAAGCCTACATATATAATAGCTAAGTATTAAAAAATTAGTGGGGAGGGAAAGGTAATATAACTTCCATAGAGTAATGTAAAAATCAAAAAACTTGGAGATTTTTTATTTTTTAAAATTATTTTTATTTCATTATTTTTTCAATTACATGTGAAAAAATTCAATATTCATTTTTTAAACTTCTGAGTTCCAAATTCCTTCCCTCCCGCCGCTTTCCCCTCTTTAAGAAGGCAAACATTTTTATTTCATTTATATATGTGAGGTCTTGAAAAACACATTTCCACATTAGCCATGTTATAAAATAAAACACAAAATAATAAAAACAAAGAAAATTTGAAAAATATACTTCAATCTGCATTCAGAATTCATCAGTTCCCTGAAGATGGATAACATGTTGCATCAGGGGTCCTTTAGAATTAATTGTTTTGGATTATTTTCTTGATTAGAGTAGCTTAGTCTTTCACAGTTCTTCGTTGTACAGTATTGCTGTTAAATATGTATAGGGTTCTCCTACCTCTGCTCAGTTCAGTTTGCATGAGTTCATACAAGTCTTTGCAGGTTTTTCTGAAATCGCCCTACTCATAATTTCTTATGGTACAATAGTATTCCATCACAATCACATACCACAACTTGTTCAGCCATTCCCCAATTGATGGGCACCCCTCAATTTCCATTTTTGCCACCACAAAAAGAGCTACTACAAGTATTTTTTTTTGCACAGATAGGTCCTTTTTCTTTATCTTTGATGTCTTTGGGGTACAGACCTATTAGCAGTATTACTGGGTCAAAGGGTTTGCAATTTTATAAACCTTTGGTCATAGTTTCAAATTGTTCTCCAGAATGCTTGGACTAGTTTACAACTCCACTAGCAGTGCATTAGTGTCCCAATTTTTCCACATCTACTCCCACATTTTTCATTTTCTTTTTCTGTCATGTTAACCAATCTGATAGGTGTGAGGTGGTATCTCAGAATTGTTTTAATTCCATTTCTCTAATCAATAGTGATTTCAAACATTTTTATGTGACTATTAATAGCTTTGATTTCTTTTTCTAATTTGGTATTTAATTGGGGATTTTCAATTTGTTCTTTTTCTAGCTTTTTTCAGTTTCATGCCCAATTCATTCATCTCTTTTTTATCTATTTTATTCATGTCAGCATTTAGAAATATAAAACTTCCCCTAAGAACTGCTTTTGCTGCATCCTGTAAGTTTTGGTATGTTGTCTCTTTATTGTCATTCTCTTGAATGAAGTTATTAATTGTTTCTATGATTTGTTCTTTGGCCCACTCATTCTTTAGGATCAGATTATTTAGTTTCCAATTAATTCTTAGTTTATTTTTTCCACGGTCCTTTATTACAAATAATTTGTATTGCATCACGATCTGAAAAGAATGCATTGACTCCTTCTGCCTTTCTTCACTGGATTGTGAGGTTTTTTATGCCCTAGCACATGGTCAGTTTTTGAGTATGTGCCATGTACCGGTGAGAAAAAAAAATATATTCCTTTTTATCCCCATTCAGTTTTCTCCAGAGGTCTATCATATCTGCCTTTTCTAAAATTCTATTCACCTCTTTAACTTCTTTCTTGTTTATTTTGAGGTTAGATTTATCAAGTTCAGAGAGGGGGAGGTTGAGGTACCCCACTAGTATAGTTTTGCTGTCTATTTCTTCCTGTAACTCCCTTAACTTCTCTAAGAATCTGCATGCTATACCAGTTGGTGCATATATGTTAAATAATGATACTGCCTCATTGTCTACGATGCCTTTTAGTAGGATATAGTGTCCTTCCTTATCTCTTTTAATTAGATCTACCTTTTCTTTTACTTTGTCTGAGATTAGCATTGCTACTCCTTTTTTTTAGTTTAGCTGAAGCACAGTATATTCTACTCCAGCCTTTTACTTTTACCCTGTGTGTATCCCCGTTTCAAATGTGTTTCTTGTAAACGTAGGATTATGGTTTTTAACCCATTCTGCTATCCGCTTCAGTGAACTTTTTCAATTTGGCCAATTCTGTTTTTTAAGGTGTTATTTCTTCAGTATTTTTCATTCCTCTTTTACCAAACTGTTAATTATCTTTTCATAATTTTCATCCCTTGCTTTCATTTCTTTTCCTAATTTTTCTTCTACCAATCTGATTTTGAAAATACCTTTTTAGCTCTTCTAGGAATTCCTGTTGGGCTTGTGTCTGATTCCCATTTTTCTTTGATGCTTTGCTTGTAGCTGTTTTGGCTTCATGGTCTAATGTGTTTGTGTCTTGATCTTCCCTGTAACCATAGTAGCATTTTATAATCAGGTTCTTTTTTTGTCGTTGGCTCATTTTCCCATCATATTTCTTTTTTTGGAACTTTGTGTTAACGTTGGACTCTCTTCCCAGCATAGGGAAGGGGGCAGGGTTTGGAGTACTGTCTCCAGCTTCAGGCATTTTTGTACTACTGTACTAGGTCTGGAGCTTTGGAGGTTTTCAGAGTTTCATTGGTGGTGTGATGTGGGGAGAGGTGTGGTCACTACTCTCCTGGTCTTCACTTTGACCTTTTCCCAGGAAAGGCCCCTGATTCTTTGGGATTGCACTTGATACTGCTCCTCAGGGCCCATACTCCCTTGGGATCAGAAATAATACTGTTCCCCAGGGTCCCTGGTCCCTTAGGGCTCTGAGTGACACTGCCTCTCAGGGCTTCCACTGTTTCTTGATCAAAAGTGTTCCTCTCTGCCCTTGAACCCAAAAGTTGGTATAGGCAATGGAGTTTGTGGTCCCGTGTCCAGTGCTAACTCAAGGGTACTCTGTAATCTCTTTCTGAGAAGTTGCCAGGTCCTTTTCTTCTCTGGCTTGGGAGCTTCTGATGCTTCTGTTGCTTTTGTCTCCACCATCTGGTCCTGCCATTGGTGTTTCATCCATGTGGACTCCAGGCCAAACTCCTTCCCCATGTCAGAGACATCTCTTTCTGACCACCTATATGTAAAGCCAATCAGTAAGTGAAAAGATCTTTCCCACCCATTGAATAAGTTTCAGGTGGAGCCAACAAAGTGAGGTCTGATTAGAGAGAGGCCCACACACTTTCACAAATTAGGTGTAAGGCCCCAGGATGGTTATCAAACTAGTTTGAGAGAGGCAGGAATCCTTCAGGACCCTAAGGGGAGTTGCTATGTGCCTGAGTTCTAGTCAATCAGCTGGCATTCTAGTCAGTCAGATGACAGTGTAAAGACTGTATAAAAACAGAGGACAGCGCTTGGAAGCTGCAGAAACTGAGAAACAGAGAGCAGCAGGATTCAGGAGCTGAAGGCCAGCTTCCAGAGCAGGCAAATGGGAGAGGGCTGAACACAAGAGGGAGTTTTGGAACTTGGAGTCAGCAGAGCCACAGGAGAGAGCGTGCTGAGCAGGGACATAAGATTTGTGAGTGATCTTTTTTTAACAAGTTGTTCTACATTTATTAAAAGTCAATTTCATTTTTTATGATGTTGTTCAATGTTTGCCATGCCTATTCCCTTACAAATGCCTTTTTGAAGGAAGTACTCATGAAATAAAATGTGAGCCTATGGACTAACTTACAAACCTTTGGCCATCTTCAGTTCTTAATTCTGAAAGGTATTTCAAAAATGTTTTTCACTATCCCCTCCTGTGCCCACTTTCACATTAAAATCTACTCAATCAAGATATGTATTAATTTGTCTTGAAGGATCTTGTCAAATTTTCATAGAACTTCTCTCTTTAGTCTCTAAAACAGATGTTGGTGCATAAAGTAGTTACTTTTGCAGTTGTTTGTTGATGCTCGTTAGAACATATATCCAAATATCCCATGAAGTATTTCTTGTTTCTTTTAGAGGAAAGATGACTGTCTCTACCAAGTCCAATGTTTTTCACTCCAAGGAAAATTGGTAATCTATCCTTCCCTTTAGATGCAACTTCTTTATGTCTTCTGTTTTCATTTATAGTAGGATCTTGATACAAAAACAGTATAGTTTCTCTAGCAGTATATCATTCCCCCATGGGCCATGGAAAAAATAAATCATCTCATACTGTAGTACCAGTAGCCAAATTGATGTTTATTTGGCTTTTAGTCATTAGAAATAGCCTAACAACTGTGTGAGTTTTAGTATCCTCTGCCCCCTTTTCCACCATGCCAATGTCATTGCTAAAGCAGAAAGGTGCCGTAAAGGACTGAGAGCTATTTTATATTTTTGTTAGTTTCATGGGCCACCTTGACCATATAATTTGTCATCTAGTGGCCAGGCTTCTGGTGATGGACTCTTACGGTTATTTAGCTAGTCTAGTTCCTTTTTTATTTTTAGTTTACAACACTCGGTTCTACATAATTTTGAGTTCCAGATTTTCTTCCCTCCATCCTCCCCTCCCTCCCCAAGATGGCATGGAATACCATATATCTTCCACATATAACTCCACATTGAATTAATTTACACACTATTCAAGTTGTAAAAAAGAACTATGACCAATGGAATGAATCATGCGAAAGAAGAAACAGAACCAAAAAAAAAAACAACTCAAAAACAAAAGAGAAAAAAAAAAGAGGGAAAAATGGTGAAGCATAAAGTGTGCCTAAATCTGCATTCAAACTTAATAGTTCTTTCTCTGGATGTAGATAGCTCTCTCCATTGTGAGTCCTTTGGAGTTGTCTTTGCACCTTGTGTTGCTGAGAAGAGCAAAGTCTATCAGGGTTAGTCCTCACAGAATCTATATGTCTGTGGTTATATATAATGTTCTCCTGGCTCTGCTCCGCTCACTCAGCATTATGTCGTGTAGGTTCTTCCACGTTGTTATGAAGTCCATATCATCCCCATTTCTTACAGCACAATAGTATTCCATTACCTTCATATACCACAGCTTGTTCAGCCATTCCCCAATTGATGGGCATCCCTTTGATTTCTAATTCTTAGCGACCACAAAAAGAGCTGCTATAAATATTTTTGTACATATGGGTCCTTTT
>CM053628.1:8878027-8947229 GCA_028646595.1 Phalanger gymnotis
TTATTGGACTACCTGAAAGCCATGATCAAAAAAAGAGCCTAGATATCATCTTTAAAGAAATTATCAAGGAGAACTCCCCTTATATTCTAGAGCCACACGGTAAAATAGAAATTGAAAGAATCCACCGATCGCCTCCTCAAATAGATCCCCAAAAAGAAATCTCCTAGGAATATTGTTGCCAAATTCCAGAGCTCCCAGATCAAGGAGAAAATACTGCAAGCAGCCAGAAAGAAACAATTTGAGTATTGTGCAAACACAATCAGAATAACCCAAGATCTAGTAGCATTTGGGGGCCCCTGTTCCAACTAGTTAGGCCGTGTCAGTGGACTTCAGGAAAAACTGTTATACTTCCCACAATGAAGATGTGAAATGTGGAATTAACAGACTGATGGGGTTTGAGGCTGTTAAACATAAGCAATCCCAAGTTTTCGGTCTAAACACCAATATGTACAACTGAATTAGGAGTCTTATTCGAATTTACTTTTCCGAAGGCTAAACTGACTTAAGTTGTTAACACTATTTGGGGGAAATCATCAGCTGGGGCTGTGTCATTATGGAAATGGCAAAACAAAACATATTTTTCTTTGTTCCTTTACAAAATTCATTGACTTAGCTAGAAGTGACTTTGGGGTCAGTGCCGTGCTACAAAAAAGCAGGGAGCCAGTGGCAGGTGATGGTGTGTCACGGTGCCCAGTGTGTCCGCCCCCGAAACAACGTAAAATGCATCAGCACTAGATAGTCGACTGACTCCACGGGGAATACGCGTGCAACATGAAAAGTATAAGCTACACACAAAATTGAAAACTTCTCCCTATCTACAGAAGAGAGGAGTCTTCCTATAGGGCAGTTACTAATAAGTTATGCCATTTGTAAAGCAAAGCTCTTCTATGAAGCCTGTCTGCTCTAATTTCCCTCTGCCAAAAGTAACCTCCTTCATATCTGTACTCCCATAGGACTTTGCCTGGACCTCCTCCACTACATGCCACATTCTCCCTTGTATCATATGTTCCCTGCCTTAGCAGTCCTATTAAAGGGCTGGGGGCCACATCTTCGCAGAAATCACAGGAAGAGAAAACAAATGCTTATTTATTGACAAATAAAATAGATTTGAAAAAGAAATAGGAAAAAATGCTATCTCCTGAGGCACCCCATTCCACCACTTTGGAATACGTCTAATGGTTAGGAAGTTTTCTTTGCCATCAAAGCCTGCGTTTCCTGCTTTGCAACTTCTACCCACTGCACCTAGCAGGTCTTTTTGTGCATAGTAATAGGCACTCAAAACCTTTTTTTAAAAAAAATTCTTAATTTTGTATTGGATCCACTTGGATATCGGGAATATGATATTGTATTGCCCACGAGATACCAAAACAGCTATAGTAAAAGTGAAAAATATCATCAGTTATTTAGCAGATTCCCCCCATTTTACGCTCAGATATTTTGCTGATTTGGACAAAGAGAGAAAAGGAATCAACATTTATGTTGTAACCAATATGTGCCAGGCACTGCGGCCAAACACTTTTTACAAATATTTTCCCCTTTCACCCAGTTTAAGGTATTTTCCTAATTACTTCATTTTCTTTAGTTTGCCGGCACATTTCCACAAGGGCGGATTCAAAATTTATTGAAGAGCCACATGTCAGGAGCATTGATTAAAGCAACTTGGAATGAAGTCTGTAGTGGACTGCCACAGGAGTCTTCCCTTATCTGTTCCACATTTCTTCTCAATTTAGGTTAAAATAGAGCTAGGAGAGCAGACATGTCAGAAGATTCTATCAGCATGCAAAGCAATCTGTGGCAAATGAAGCAGTCCTCAAAAACGAGTTGTAAATAAAGGTAGGCAAAAGACCATCAGGCTCAGTTTCTTTGCCTTAATTACTTGTTTGATTGTCTGCATGTCTATAATGTAGACTTACCTTTCGATTTTGGACTCACTGTGGACTTAAGCAAGGCTAAGCTTCCACTCTGGGTAGTCATCCATCAGATATGCTTAGAGGAAATACAACTGACAAGTTTGAAACCTTTCCCAGATAATGACAATCCCGTCGTGAACAGAATCAGGTTTCATTTCTCACTCAGCAATCTATTTTGAGTATCTACAGCAAAACACCAAGGGATAATTGTCATTTTGGGGTTGTAATTTTCCAAGTGTAATTCTGAGGCAGCAGAGATAAAATTCTTTCATAAGCAATTTGAACATTTGATAAACTTTAAAGCAATTAATTCAGTGGCTCTGTATAGCATTAAAGAACATGAAGAGATGCACAATAGAAATCAGGTTTAATCTTAATGATTTTCATTGCCCCTCCCTCCTCTCCCTCTTTTGGGGCCATTTATCAATTTAATGATTGCCACAGGAATTTTGGGGGATTGGCTTGCGTGGCACACACACATGCAACTGAAGCAATTCCCTGTACTTCGCAGAAATGACAAACTTCTCTTTATTATTCTAATCAGCAAAGATCCTACACACATAGTACAAGGTTCCCAGGATCTTTGCTCATGTCATTTCCCTCTACCATCTAGCAAATGTCATAAATACTTCGAAGAATCTCCAATCATGCTGCGGATATTGTAATCAGATTAGCTTGGGAGGGGGCACTCAGATATTCCTGTAATTACAGGGCCAGTTCTTGCCTAGGGTTATTTATCCCCTGAACACCAGGCAAGGGAAAAGAAGTATAAAATCATATTCAACAAAGAAGGCTGCAAACTTAGGTTAGGCCTCGCTATGCTCCTCGATGCCGATCACCTAACTTACTAAGTTTCTAGGCCTTTATTCATCCACGCGAATAGTTACTATGCTATGTACCATGTAGTGTTTATCACCAGCCTGTAGAAATATAATCTCTGCTGAGTATTAATCCTGATTAAAGCTGATGTTTACTTGATTTTAAATTTTAATTTAGTCATCAAAGGTTAATCAGACTAGATTTACAAATTAATTAGGGTAGGGACTTAGCTTCCCTGAAATGACCCATTTTAGCATGGTGACTTGGAAGATTAGGAGACTGCAGTAGCTTTGTTGTAACCTCTATCACTGAAGAGTGCTAACAAGTTAAACAATGTAGACCACAGACAGCTAGAGTTTGAAAACGGATACTTGGCGATATTGACTTCCAAGCTCTTTTGAGAAAGCAAGGAGATTTCCTGGTTGGCACAAATTACTACTTTGACCTCACAAAAGATCATAGACATAGAACTGAAAGAGACCCTCTAAGGTCTAAGTCTAACCCCGTTGAATTGACAGAAAAGGAAACTTAGGTGGGAGAGAGAGAAAAAAAGTTTGGTTTGGGATCTTACTTCTTTTTATTAACTCCTGATAAGGTAGGCCAGGAAATCTTGACTCAGAAGTCCAAGAAAAAGTAGGTATATTTCCAGGCAAAGGAATTTTGGACAAAGTTAGATTAAGAGTCTCCTACCTATGTAAGATTGTATCTTTCTGATTTACTACATTAGCAGAAGACAAGATTTGCCCAGTTTTCACCCTGGAAAAATCTGAGGTTCTGAGGTCTTCCAAAAATTTTAAATGAAACTCAGGAGAGCTGTCCTGCCTCACTAGAAAGTGACTTTCCTACAATGAAGAACACTCTAGGCCCTTTACCCAAAGAAATTTTAAAGGGGCAGAACTCTCCCTCGTGACATAAATAGTTGTTCCCCTCTCCCAACAAAAATGCATAATTAACTTCCTTTGTTTTTAGAGATGTTTAGAAAACCAAGCAAAGATTTCTTCAAACATGGTAATCAGGCTGCAGAATACCAGTAGTTTTTTTTTTACATGATTAACTGTCTTGACTAATAAGAAATAGAATTCTCCTCAATGTAAAATATGATGGGAATAATTAAGGAGTCAAAGTTTCTTTAACTCCAATATGTTAACCTCAGGGTCAACAGAGGCTCTAGATATTTCACTGCATCCCAAGAATTCTGAGATAAGTAACGAGACCTTCACTCTGTGATACTTAAAATGAAGTCTCGATTCAAGTAATTTTAAGTTCTTATTTTATCCATACAAAATATTTTGGCCACACCCAACTTAAAAGAGAAACTTCTACGATGGAAGGATACACACATGTAATGGCTTTGTAAATGACATGAGTCCCTCCATTTCATTTCTTTCATTCAGGAAATTATAATGACTGCTCTACAAGGACAATTACTCAGGGAGCTGTGCCTCTGAAACAAGACCAAAATGAAATGGTCGGCTAGTTAAAACTTCAGCCTTAGAAGAGAACTCTAGTTCTGAAAATCTTTTTCTCTGTAGTGTTACTAAGGTGGACTGAATCCTCAACCACGGCATGCAGTGAAAGTGCCATTTTTACAGTATTTTAAGTTTCCAAAGTGCCTTATAGCTGTTATCTGATCCTCAGAGCCCGAGGTAGGTACTTTAGTTATTATCCCCATTTCACAGATGAAGTTTAGCTGGGTTTAGTGACTTGGCCATTATCTTTGATGAGGCAAATATAAGTGCCCTTAAGTGTGTGATGGTGGAATTTAAACTCATGTCACCCCAACCATAAGCCCAGCCCAGCACTCTATCCACAATACTACATCGCCTCTCAGCTGCGATGTTCCTCAGATTGCATTTAGTCCACCATTATCCCATGTATCTTGAAATGTTTTTGATAATCATGGTGGATCAAACAACTGCAGGAACAAAAGCACGTGGTTATTTTCCTAAAATTTTTTTTTTCTAGGGATCTGGCTAAGTTCCATCATTAACAGGAACAAAAAACCTGTATTATCAGATCTAGGAATATTGAGTATGTATAAAAAAAGTGTTTCCCAGTACTGCCGAGGAATTTCTAGGCTTGTTTACCTAAGCAGCTCAGTGACACCCAAAATGTTTGTGTTGTAGTTTATATGACTGAGGTAAAATAGTGGGAATTTACAGCTATTTTAAATATTAATTGTTAATAGAACCCAAGAAGTTTGCATTGCTTTAGGATTTTGAGTGGTTAGCAATGAACTCCAAGAAGTTTTTGCAGATTACTTCCGTTTTATGACTCGTGACCCCTTGGCTTTTGGTTTGAGATGCTCCTTTTCTAGGTCAGCCCACTGCAGCATTGATTTCAAAGTCATTAAGAGGGGCCAGTTCTTGCTTCTGGGCCACTGGCTGTTCTCTCTTTAAAATGATGACAGCAAAAAATAGAAGGACTTGTAGCATTTGCTAGGGATAATTCTCAGAAGTGAACAAAATAAATCGCATATAGATCTCCAGCATCAGCTTTCCCAGTTAAAGATACTGTAGGTAATGCACTTAGAAGTGTACTCAATGCCAGGCTTTTTTATTATATATAATCCATACCAGTCATCCCTCAAAACTTGGATGGACTGAAAAAGGCAGAGGGCACCCAGTGTAATTTGTTATCAGCCCAGAAAGCAGCTGCTTCTGTGAGTTACAAACAAAAGCAAATGTTAAGCTGCTGAACAGCTTTCTTGTTTTCTGTGGATCATTCCAAAAGGGCTTTACTCTAACCTTAGCTTTGAAAGTTTGCCATTCTTGTAGGTCAAAGGAGACACTCAAAGGGATCATGGAAAATGTGCATTTAGTAGTGATTACCATTGTAAGGGCCTCAGGATGCCGAAGAACTCTATGGTTTGTAAAGCGGTCTCTACTCAGAATATTTGAAGTTTACAGCCATTCACCACCTTCCATATGTTCTTGGCAGTGGGGCATTAGAAAATGAGCATTTTCTTAGAAATTAAATATGTTGTCTATATGTAGTCAAACTATCTAAAGGGCTTTTAAGACGACACTGGAAGGGATGGCTATCCTGGGCTTCACAAGCACACCCTTCCCTGATGAACCTTTAACTCGTATTTTTCTATTACATTTTTTTTTAAATATGTAAACCAAACACGGGGATATAAACATCACTCTCCTAATCTGCAGCCGCTTCGCTTTCTCCTCTGCATTTAAGATTCTACTCTAACCCGTGTTTTTCTATTAGTTTTTTTAAAATACATAAACAAAATATGGCAGCATGAATATCACCCTCCTAATCTGCGACCCCTTCACTTTGTTCTCTGCATTTAAATTTCTTCTATTTTTCTATTAGTTTTTCGAAATACATAAACAAAATATGGTAGCATGAATCTCGCCCTCCTAATCTGCGACCTTCACTTTCATGTCTGTATTTAAGATTCTTCTGCGACTTTTTCTTCGTTTTTTTTAAATACGTAAACAAAACATAGCGGCATAAACAAAACCCTTTTAATCTGGGCCCGATTCACTTTGTTCTCTGCATTTGAGATTCTTCATTAGTTTAAAATACGTAGACAAAACATGGCAGCATAAGCACCGCCCCCCCCCAAAGCCTCTCCCACTCCCACGCACTTCTTCCAAGTCCAAATCCCCCTCTCCGACGCTCACAGCGCTAGCCTAACTACCAAGAGGCTTTTGGCTCTTGCCCCGTTAAGGGCACATCACTCTAGGGCCCATGTTGGAGGCACTGAGCTAGCTGGCTATGTCCTCTTCCTTGGGGGAGGAGGGTAAAGAAAAGAATAAAGGAATACAAGGAGCTTGTCTTCTTTCTCCGCTTCTTTCTCTGCAGGCCCCCCCCCACCCCGTTTGTTGACTGACTATGTGATCATCCCGAGGCTACACCTCCCCCGACCCCCGACCCCCTCCCTTTCTTCTCCCTCGGGTAGCAGGCACTCATGGCAAACACCTTGGTAGCCAAGGCTGGAATCTGAGGGCGGTAACCCACCAGGGCCCTACATATAAGCTCTCTGGCTCCGCCCCAACTTCCTGTGTCGGTGTAGGGGTGCGCTCTAAGCGCTTTCCTGCCTGTGGGGGCGTGGCTTTGGTCACTGGGGCAGCTCATCCAATTCTTTCGGGGTCGCCCTCCCCTCCTTCCCCTGCAGGGCTCCGGATGACCCTGCGACATGTTCAGCACTAGCTCGGAGCCATCAGAAGAGGGGTGAGGAGGGGCCCGCTTCCCTCCCCTGAGGATTGGGGAGGAGGGGCTTCCCCCTGTGGGATTGGTAGGGGCGGTGAGTGGGTGGGTGGGCTGGCTTCCTCTCCTGGGGTTAGCTGGGAGGGAGTAGACGCCCTGGGGTCCCTTCCAGCTCTCCCTAGTTCCCCTTGGAGCTTTTCCTTTTTGCTCCCATGCCCTCTGCCTTGGTACTGCTGAGTACAAGAGGTACTACTTCCTGTCCCCTGGAGGCCCGTGTGCCTGCTGGGGTCTAGGTAGGGGGCACGGGGGACAGTGGCCAGGGAGGTCAAGAACTCGGGCCTACTTGAGTGGAAGAAACTCTTTTAGTTAGCCAGCAAAGGCATGGAGCCTCAGGCTGGCACAAGAGGATGGGCCAGACTCTGGCTTTGTTGGCGACAGAAGGGGCAGCGTCACTGTGGGCCACTCATCTTCAAGGCTAGAGTCTGTTCCACATAGATAAGGGGGGGGGGCGCTTGTGTTTAATTCCTGCGTGTTAAGCATTGGCTGTTTTTTATATTTCTATGTTTAGAGAATGAACATTTGGTCTGAATTTGGGAGAATCAGTCTTGTGTGTGTGGAGGTGTTTCAGACTAACATGATGAGCCTTAATTTAAAAATCTAAATGTATAGAAGTACGTATATATGTATGTATATATATTGTACACACACGTTCACAGCCAGGCAGAGCCAAGGACATTGCAGTTAGCCTAACCACACAGGCAGGACAGAACACCAGCAATCCTTTGGTATTTTCTGAGCTGAACTTGATCTGGGTTATTTGATCTTTTGCAGTCTGTCAATCAACAAGCATTTATTAAGTGCTTATTATGTGCCTGACCCTGTGGGGAACCCTGGGGGATACCAAGAAAGGCAAAAAACCTGGTCCCTGACCTTAGGGACCTACCGTTCTCATGGGAGAGACAGCTTGAAATGCAGAGCTGCTGATGTTTGCTGGGTAGGGGGGAGTGAGTTGCTTAGACCTGAACTTTAGGAAAGTTAGGTTAGCAGCTGAGGGGGTGGTGGATTAAATGGAGGGGGGGCTTAGGTTGAGAGGCCACCCTGCCACTGTGATTACCACATTAGTGCCTGGTGATGCATCAGAGCCAAGACTGGAGTCTGGGCAAGCCTTTCACTTCCTATTGGGACCATGCTTCCCTCCATGTACTCTGTGTTCTAGCTGTTCCTTGCATAAGACGCTCTATTGGGCGACTGGGCATTTGTGCTGCCTGTCCCCCATACCTGGAATGCTGTCCTTTCTCGCCTCTTTCTGGATTTCCTCAATTGTCAGCTCCACTCTCACCTGCCACGGGAAGCCCTTTCTAGTCCCTCATAATGCTATTATCTAATAATTTACTCTATATACATCTTTCATGTTGTCTCTCATCCTAGATCGTGAGCTCCATGATGGCAGGGACTATGTGTTTTTACCTTTCTTTGTATCCCCAGTACCTGGTACATAGTAGCCACTTAATACATGACTGACTCGCACCAGCAGTGAAACTAAGACTGAAGGGATCATAGCCAGGCTCTCCTGGTTGCTAGGATCAGGTTGTATGCCTGGCTAGTAAAGATTTACTTGAACCTTGACTGCTTACATTCATGATAGAAATCTAAGAAATCCAGACAAACAGCCAAGTCCTTCCCTCACAGGGCTTTGGTGAAGAGTGAAGGAAATAATGCAGGCAAACTACTTTGCAAGCCTTAAGGTGCTCTAGAAAATTCCAGGTATTATTAACAACTCAGTGGGTCTGAAACTGAACTCATGCTCTCCCTACTAAGCTGGGCCCTCCTCCAAACTTCTGTGTTGTTGAGAGCAGAACCAGTCTGTCAGTCGCCAAGGTTTCTAAGCACACCACCAGCCTAGCACCTTCCTTCTCTCTAATCCACCATCTTTAACTAGTTGCTGGATCCTGTTCATTATAACTCTACAATATCTTTCTCATGTCCCTATCTCCCTACTTATCTTGCCATTCACCCTATGTCATGCCTTGATCATCTCACCTCAGCGATTTCAATGGGCATCTAATTGGTCTCCCTGCCTCAAGTCTCTCTCCCCTCCTTCCTATTGGTTCTCTGCACACTGTCACAATAATTTTCCAGGGCCTGTGTTTGACTGTGTCATTTCTCTTCTCAAAACCTTTTGGTGGCTCTCTATTGCCTTTCTAATAAAATACGAAGAGCCTGATTTAACGCTCTCTACAGTCTGTTTTAATTCTACCTTTTCAGCCTATAATCTTTCTACCAAAGTGGCCCACTACCAGTTCCACAAACTTGACCTTTCATCCCCTCCTTAAACTATTTCCTTAAGCTGTAGTGCTAGGAGTATTATTCTAAGGCCTTGCCCCATGAAGGCTAGGCTAGTTTTTCCTTAAAAGGTATTTAAACTGACTTTGAACTTTAATTGGCTCAGGAGAGCAAGGCTCAGGCCCCTGATTAAGATTCCTGGTGGCTGGGGCACAAGGAGCCACCTGCTTCTCCCTCAGGCCTGTGGTCAGCAGACCAACGTGACCAACATTGAGGTAGAGAAGCTGTGCCCCGACTGATTCAATGCAGTGTTTTCAAGTCAAGAAATGTTTATTAATAGCTTATTCTGTGCCAGGTACTGTGTTAAGTGCTGAGGGTATAAAGGAAAGCAAAAATGAAAACAAAAAGCAGTCCCTGTTCTCAAGAAACTCACAGTCTAATGGGGGAGACAACATGCATACAAACAAGTTATAGATAGGAGAAATTGAAGATAACAGAAGGATGGTACTAGCACTTGTGGGGCTCGTGAAAAGCTTGTAGAAGGTAGGATTTTAATTGATGCAAATCAGCAACTCACCAGTAACACAAGGTCTTAGAGAATTGCTGGGTATGCTGCAAAGTTAGGTCATGCAGCCAATATGTGTCAGAGGTAGGCCTTGAAGCCAGGTGTTTTGTAAGCTGCTGCTTAGGTATTCCTCCTAAAGCGGTAAAGACAATGATGATTCCAGCTTGGTGCCTAGGTGAGGGGTAGAGCTGGGACAAGAGCTCTGGAGAGGAGAGACGTTCTTGATTCCTGCTTCGAGAGAGACAGATGTAGTTTCACATTCTCCTTGGGGAGAGAACTGTAGAGTCAGAGAAAAGACCTTGGGAAATGATTCTTAAGTCTTAAGGGATTTCACCTTGGGGCATCTCTCTTGATTGAGCTGAGATATTTCTCTTGAAGCGAGAAAGCCTATCTGTTCTTTGTATTTTCTGGTACATTCTAATTTGTCTGACTTTTCCGATTTCTATGTGCTATAGGCAAATGGGTCAACTTATTACTTGTGATTTGTTATGGTCTTTTGTGTAGCCAGTATTTGTGGGGAAGGAGTCAAGCCTGCAGGTGTAAGCTTGGGGTACCCTGCTCCCTTAAAGGTGAACAATGAAAGGTGATAACAGCTTTGCTGCTTTTGAATCTAAGAAGGCAAATCATGCCTCTTAGAACAGCAATTCGGGGGTGAGGGTGACTGATATCATTCTAGTCCAATACTGTCTCTCAGAAGACACCAGCATGACTGGCCTCCAGATCCTTCTCTTGTTTCTCTTCAAACAAGAATCCAAATCTCCCTTGGAGACAGGCAAACTTCCACAGATATCCATCCATGCCCCTCAGGTAGCTTCATTTCAGCAACATCTTATTTGGGTAGCACACCCCTTGGCATTTGCATTGACCATCCGTATCTCTAGGATGCACTGCCCTTTCCCCTCTTTGTCTTAGAAAGTTTAGCTCTAGGCCTCAGCTAACATGTCACTTCATATAAGAAAGCCTTTCCTTATCTCCCTAATGAAAAGTGTTCTCTCCCTCCTCAAGTGATCATCTGTGTACTTAAACATTTGCATGTCATGTCTTTCTAAGAAACTATAAGCTCTTTGATATGGAGGACTGCTTTTCATTGTTTCCTTGTATTCAAAATGTCTAGCACAGTGCCTTGAATACTTGTTGGAATGGATTTATAATAATTTGTTCCGCCCTTTCAGTCATGTCTGACTCTTCCTGACCCCATCTAGTGTTTTCTTGGCAAAGACGCTAGAGTGGGTTGCCTTTTCCTTCTCCAGCTCATTTCACAGATGAGGAAAATGAGGCAAATAAGGTGAAGTGGCTTGTCCAGGGTCACACAGCTAGGAAATATCTAAGGCTGGATTTCAACTCATGAAAACGAGTCTTTCTGATTCCAAGCTCTATCCATTGTATCACCTAGCTGCTGCACACGCACACGTGTGTGCATGTGCATTTATGCCTTTTAAGTTCCGGATATGCCTTGGCTCATTTAAACCTAATGACAACCCTGTGAGATAGGGCTATTATTGTCCCCATTTTATGGATGGCAACACTGAGGCTTAGAGAGTTTAAGCCCCTTACCCATCAGCACATAGATTGTGTCAGAAGTAGGCTTCAAAGCCAGGTCTTGATTGCTTGGTGGAGTGGTGGGAAAGGAGGCTAGATTGCTTAAGTTAAGGAGAGAGTGTTTTGCAAAGCTGTGCAGATGATGGGTTTCACCAAAACCTCTGAGGTAGAGCTCCCTTCTCTGTAGGGCACTGAAAACGCACTCGAACACGTTGTTTGGTGTCGTCCTCTCTGAAGGTTAGGGGATGGAATTGCCCTCTCGCAAGGTCACTGGTTCCTCATAGGACTTTGTAATTTTTCATTCTTCCCTTTTGGATTCTTCCACAGAATGCTAAGCCTTCTTTCCTGTCGGTGAAGATGGTGTTTAACTTTTTATTTGAAGGAAATCCTGTAATTTGGGGGGGAAGGTGAGAGAGATGATTATTTGTTATAAATATTTGTGATCAAATAAGAGGAGCAGACATGTCAAAACATCTTGACGAGTTAAAAGCAGCATGTAGGAAAGGTATTATTGTTACCATGGTTATCTCAGCCGATGGTTTTCAGGTTTGTTGTGGGCGATGATGTTATCTTGTAGATGGACCGGACACAAATCCCATGGCTTTGCCATAGAATAGGGCTCTGGCCTAGACCCTCATTTCTGATTCTGTCATGTTTTGCAGTTTTGAATCCAAGAGAACTGAGATGCTGCTAATCTCCCTAAATATTCTCGCAGTGGCTTTGCATCCAACTGAAAAAGATACACCGGAATTGCTGGCATCCACTCTCATGCACACTTGTTGGTTGTTGGTCCCAAGAAACAAAATGCCAGAACCTTCTGGATTTAAACTATAGAAAGTGAAGGGCTACAATTCCCCCCTCTTCCCCTCCTTAGGTAAACAAAAACCATCTGTCTCTGGGAAAGACAAATTGAGAAGTGGTGGGAGTGGTTCCTAGACTTGTCTAGGTAATAGCCTGCAGGCGGCTGCTCAAATTCATCATTTCCACCTCCAACTACATTACCACCACCACCCCATGGTTAATCCACTTGGGACAGAAAATAGGGATTTGTTCAGCAGTAATGCTCTACCTATCAGGGAGGGGAAAGCACCTGCCAGCACATGGCAGTGCTGCGTGATCTGAATCAAGGGGAATGGCAACACAGAAGGCATGTTGGCGACCTGGTGACGAATACCGAACCGACTAAGGCTGCGTAACTGTAATGCCTGGTCTTCGTTGTTGTTGTTCAGTTCTGTTTGACTCTTTGTGACTCCATTTGGGGTTTTCTTGGCAAAGACACAGAAGTCGTTGGCCATTTTCTTCTCCAGCTCATTTTAGAGATGAAGAAACTGGGGCAAACAGTGTGAAGTGACTTGCCCAGGGTCACACAGCTAGTAAGTGTCCGAGGCCGGATTTGAACTCAAGGCCCAGCACTCTATTCACTATGTCACCTAGCTACCCCCAGGAAAAAAAGATGAACTGTACCTCCCCCCATTCCTTGGAGATGTGAGGGAACATGGGTATGGAATGTCACATATACTGTGTGACACTGTCATATGACACTGTCATAAGTGTAGAAATTCCTAGGCGGTAGGGTTGTAGATTAAGGCTCCAGTGATCATCTTACCCACTTAAAATTCATTACCATCCTTAAAATCATAAATTTAAAGCATGTAAGGGCCCCTCAGAGGCAAGAGTATCCTGAGAAATGTTGAACAATTGGCCCTCCAAAAAAGAAAGTATGCATTACACACTTTTAAATTTTATCTGCATTATTAACATTTTTCCATAACTTTCCTAAGTCTAGACAAATAATAAAGAAGGCCTGAATAATGATAATAATAATAGTAAACCAAGTTTACCAAATTTCTGAGGCATAAATAACACTGAAAATTGGACAGTTGGCTCTCCTGATCGGGTTTCATTTAGTCTAACTCCCTTGTCTTACAGAGCAGAAGAATATAGCTTCCCCGGGTAGTAAGCTGCAGGACCCAGGCACTCTGAGCAGCCCAACCTATGTGTAAGAAAGGGGAGTCTGACTTTAGAATGAAGAATGAATTAGGGAAACAATCCAATTACAGGGTTCAGGTGGAGCAGAGAGCTCTAGGGCTGGGAGCCATTTCATTCTCTTCCTTAAAAATGCCGTTTCTTTCTTTCTTTTATTGTGAACTTAATCATCTACAAAAACAAACAGTCCAATATACGAAGAAAAACAAGAGGATTATATAAGAAGATAAAGTAATTTTGCTATTATGTGTGTGTATATATAAATGTGTACATATATGTATTTACACACACACATATATAAATTTTACGAGATAGTTAACAAAATTAGTTTATCTTTACCCGCTTCTTAAGGGAACTAGGTGGCTTAGTGGGTAGAGTGCCGGGCCTGGAGTCAGGAAGATCTATCTTCCTGCGTTCAAATTCAGCCTCAGACACGTCCTAGCTGTGTGACCCTGGGCAAGTCACTTCACCCTGTTTGCCTCAGTTCCTCATCTGTAAAAGGAACTGGAAATGACAACCACTCCAGTATCTCTGCCAAGGAAACCTCAAATGGGGTCATGAGGGGTCATGAACTGACCAACAACACCCTTTTCTTCATTTTTTGCTTCTGTGCATTTTAAAAACTCATTTCACTGCTGTCCTTTTCGGTATATCTTTCATTGCCCACTAACTCCCCTCCCCACCAGATAAACAGGAACCCTTCCTTGTAGTAAATATGTGTAGTCGAGCAAACCAAATCCACATGTCGGCCATGTCGTGCTCGGGGTCTCAGCGCTCATCAGTCATCTAGCATTCCAGCCTTCTCTTGACCAGACGATTGGGGGTAGCTTCCAGTCTCGATCTTCTCGAATCCTCACATTCACCGGGCAAGGGAGGTGTTACAGGCAGATGGGAAGAATGAGGAAAAGTGACCTGTCCAGAGATGACAGAATTAGTAAGAACCAGAGCTCAGTGATCAAAGTGGAAAGTACTCCACTCAGAGACAGGAAGAAGACTTGGGCCCTCATTCCAGCTTTCCCAAGGTAAGTGACAGAACCGGGATTAGAACCCAAGTCCTTTGAATCCAAAGCCTCTAAGAGAAATCAAAGGGTCTCATTTAACTTTTATTATTTTTACTTTAAAAAAGTTGATTCTGACCTTAACAATCACCAAATAAGATGGACATTTCCATATACATAAGAGAGTAAAAAAAGAGGATTGTCCATAAAATGGCAGATGGCCCATTTAAGTTCTCTAAACCTCAAGATTCCTACTGTAAAACTTGAGAAGATGGATTAGATGACAGAGTTGGATTTGGAGTTACAGGGCCTGGATTCCTGCCATCTTTTGGCCATTTCCTGTCGCTGTGACCTTGGGTGAGTCACTTCACTTTTCAAGGCCTCAGTTACTTTGTCTATAAAATGAGAGGGTTGAACTAGATCTTGAAAGCCTCTTGCAACTCTAACATTTTGTGATTCCTTGGACTGTGTGGGTTTTGAGTAGCTGGGACGTCTTCATTGAGAAGGTTGGTCTTGAGTCTGGAAATAGGAATGGGACTTGGAAAGTGGGAGAGGAGGGGGATTCCAGGAAGGGCGGGGGTTGGTGATGGCTGTGGATGACATCAGAAGGAGAGGCAGAAAGGCAAGAATGAATGGAGAATGTGGGGAAGAGGGAATAAGTCTCCTTAGAGGCTTTGTGTTGGGAAGTTGTCAGGTAGGTGAAGGCCATATTGGGATAAAGCTCCAATGCCAGGATGAGGACTTTGGGAATCAGATTCTATGACTTTATTCTGTGGTCCATTTGAAGACTTTCTGAACAGGGGCATGCTGGAATGATGAAATGGAAACACTGGAAGATCCATTTGGTAGCAGCATTCTTGGAGGAGAAATTGAGGCAGGGAAATCAGTTAGGTTATTGCAGAAAACCTGTTATGAAGAGATAGGGGTCTGGACTGAGAAAGTCCAGGGAGAGGGTAAAGGACACCTTGACAGGAGATTTAGTAGTTCTTGATGACTAATGGGAGAATGATGGATCAAGAAAGAGAGAAAAGTCGAAGATAATCCCTAAGACGGTGGCTGAGTGATAGAATGGGGTTAACATGAACATAAGTAGGTATGGGAGGAAGACGACAGCCAGGGTGTGTGTTTTTTTAGGGGAGATGGGTGCAAGAAAGCACAGATGACTGAGGATGGAGTCCAGTGGAGCCCTCAAAATTAGAAGAAAGAGAAACCAGCTGCACATCTCTGTGCTTTAGTGAAAATCTGCTTGGAGGTAGGGGCATAGACTCAATGGTGAACTTGCTCCTTTCACTTTGCCCATTCCCAGAGTGGTCTATTACACTGCCCAAGTATAATTATTGTTATATGGCTGAGTAAACTCAATACCTTCAAGATGTTTAAAATTCTCAGGTCATCCTCAGTGATGCATAGCCACACCATTTGTCAATATCTATTACACTGCAGCCTGCCTTAAGAGGCCATTGAAAAGAGCAGAAAAAAGTCATGTCTCAGAGAGGTGATTTGTTACCTAAAGGTCAAATGAAAGGGATCGGGGATGTGGGAAATACTTGGAAATATTTAGAAAGATGGCATGCTGGGTAATGCGGAGATACAAGTCTTTTCAATCAGTGACCTGGGTCCTCACATTCATTATGTAATAAGATCATTCAGATTTTTTTTAATGGACAGTTCATGTGTTAGAAGACTGATCAACACAGTCTCTGTTTCCTTGCTCGGATCCAATCTAGACGTTACTTTCTTGGGGGTGTAACTGGGACATTTCCTGGATTGGGAGGCAGAAGACTCAGATTCCCATCCCTACTTCCTCTCCCTGTGATCTTAAGCAAGTCGTGTACCACTTTGGGTTCCATTTTCTGCATCTGTAAAGGCTTGAACCTAAGCAACCTTCTAGGTTGGAACTTTCGATCTTGTGACCTGAAACCCAGGAGACCCTTTCCAGAAAAGGGGTTTAGGTATGGACTCACATAGCGCCTGAATTCTCCTGCTGCCCCACAGAGAGGAGATTAAGCTTATCAGCCCTGTGTCTTACACCTATTCTGTACTCCTAGGTGATAGACAACGTTGTAAACTGCTTTCATCATCAATCTGTATTGTTTCTGCACCTCACAAGCCTAGATTTTACAGTGGATTCTTTTGTGCCATCTGGTTCAGGATGATTCTGTCAGTGGTCATCTTGGAGACATGATATAGTTGCCAGAAGAACCTGCCATTGGGCAACTGGCACCAATTCAGGAATTTTCCGTCTCTTGACTTCGCATGCCTGAAGTTGTCCTGGAGATGTCCAATTCTCAGGATTGCTGTTTGATGACCTGGGCTCAGAGAAAACAACATTGAAAAGAAGGGGCTGCCGGGGACCTAAGGTGTAACACGCCTCAGACTCACCCAGGCAAGCCCATGTTCTCTCTACCCTGTGCTCAAATACAGCATATGATTGTGCCTAGGGTGGAGAGGAGGGAGTCCAAAGGAGAAGTCACAGAATCTTTCCCAAGACAGGGAAGCCTGGAAAAGAGTGGAGAATGTAGCCTTTCTACAAATCTCATAGCCTACTGGGGATGTGGTAGGGCAACATTTTTTTCCATGAGGCTCTGTCCCCATGAAGCTTAATAGCCAATCCTCTTTGGCTTCTAGGTGTGGGGACCCATCCGGCGTTGCTATAGCACCTTGGCAAATGGAAGCACCTATTTCTTAGCTAGAAGCCGATGAGTATGTCCGTCCCCAGGGCACCAGAGCACAGGCATCATAAGATCACCCCTGCTAGAATTCTGTGATCTATTTCTTCTTGTTTTGGGTTTGTACGGATACCATGGAGAGTAGTAGGTGAGTCTTGTGTATGGGATTTGGAAGTCACAAGGAAAAATTGGGATTCCACAGAAGTGACCACGTGATGGGTCTGTGACTGAAAGCAATAGCATCGAAGAGAAGGAAGATATGACAGGGTCAGAGACTCAGAGATGGAAGGTACCTCTATAGTCCTACCTCTTTGTCTGACAGTTGAGAAACGGAGACCCTGAGAGGACAAGTGACTTACCCAAAGTTAGCTCATAAGCATTGGAGTCCATGATGGAACTCTCACCCCTAAAGGTTCAAGTTATTTACATGAGGGTGGGCTTTTTAAAATCGCAAACCCACTATCTCCCTTCATAACCCTAGCGTGGGACAGACAGATCACGTTTCTTTTAATGGAACTGTTGATCACTTAGACATTTCAAGATACTAGTCAGAAAACACTGGTCATGACAGCAAGTAAATCCGGCTAAACAATAAAGTTGTAAGCTCGCCTTTATCAATGGAGCTCTAATGTCGATTGCACAGAGTAAAAGGAAATTAGACAAAATCTGTGCTCTGCTGAGGATAGATCAAGTATTCGAATAATACTTTGCAGATCTTTCAAAGAGCTCCTGACAAGTAATACGTCAAGCCCTGGAAGCGGTAGGAAGAAACAAAATGAATACCTGCCAAATCGATGGCTGTCTTCTATCAGGAGAGCTGAAATGAACAAAGACCATCCCACCCCCTAGCATGGCCAAGAAGCAGAAAGCCCTGGCTCATATTCTAATTAATACTCTCAGTGTATGTTATTAGCAAAACAGATAAAGGTCTACCAATTACCCTTAGAAATAAAGAAACCTCCCCCCAACCCCTTAGTGATTTTCTTTTCCCTGTAAAATGTCCCTAATGTTTGGATTCTTTTCAAAAACTAATTTCCAGCTTCAGAAATTCTGACACCCTGAAAGGCCAGAAATATTTTCTTTATCTGAAGAACAAAAGCCTTTTGAGGATTTAGGATAACTTTGAAAACGCTGCTGGACAGTGCTCCAGGAGAGGGCTCAGTTCTCAGGGAAGCTCAGAAGGAAGTGTATTGTTAAGTTGTAAGCAAAACTATCATATGTCCCATGATGGGCAGACACAAAGAACAGCCATGAGAATTAATCTTTTAATTTGCTCCACGTTTATTGTATGATGTGGCAAAATTCAGGCTCAACTGTGCATTTCATTGAGTTAATTTTTGCAAAAGCCCCAGCATCTACCTCCAGTTGTATTTGATGTGAAGATGAGCTTGAGGGTTTTTCCACCAAAATTTGCATATCTACCAACCAGAGATGTTCCACCGAGTTGTGTCTTTGTTATAGTAAAGCATGATACTGGTCCATGAAAGCATCAGATTCTACATCCTTCCAGCTCCCCATGGATAGATTTGTTTAGCTAGATCAGTTATTGCTGCTAGGGGGTTTTCCCCTTAACCTTGGTTGCCTGAAACAACAAAATGAAAGAGAAAATGCTGACATTTTGGAGAATAGTGAGGTAGGAGATCGGTGTTCCAATTAAGTAACTCAGTGTGATGAAATTCAGGGTGAGCTATTGCAATATTTTCTTAGGACCATAGCCCAGGTTCAGGATCACCGAAGGAAGAAAGGCAAGAAGGATGGTGGGTGTATGTTCAATGGTGGGTATACTCTGGGCCACTTCTGAGGGCCCCGTGAAAATCTTAGGATTTCAGAGACCAGGGAAGCTGTACTCACCAGGATAGGACCTTGAACGACCTCTGATGTTTTGAGCAGACTGGGGAGAAGTTGAGAGGTATGGAAATTGGTTGTTGCTTCAGTTTGGCTTCGATATCGAGTAAGAGAAAGTATGTAAAGTGCTTGCTAAAAATATATTTTTATATATAGTCCAGGAAATTTTGTGGAGGAAGAACTGGTAGACTGGTTGTTGGAAGAGAGATGATTCCAAGGTAATGCTTGGAGTCTAGAAGCCTGGTAAATGCATGAATGAAGGAGTGAATAAAGCATTTATTAAGCCATATATGCCAAGCACAGTACTACTCTGGGAATATACATAGAAAACTTGAGACAGTCTCAAGGAATTTATACTCCAAGTAGATTAGACAGCACAAAAAAGAAAGTTCAGCTGGGTTAGAATGGCAAGGTCCAGAAGGCCCAAGGGTTAGGGGAGACTGGGGAGGTGACATGGCAAGGCCCAGAGGCACTTAGGTTCTATTAAATAGCTAAAAAGAGCATTTCAAGGGGCTGCAGAAGATAGAGGTGGCCAGATTGTATGGCCTGGTGGTCCTCTAGCTGACCTGAAGGGAAGCAGTCAAGTAGCACATTTTTAAAAGTCCAGGATTTCTAGGGTTTCATGACTATGTGTGGCCCAAACAAATGACCACCTGGTGATCAGCCTCCACACTTGACGAGGCTTGTCCTTAGGTGACAGACTTGTATATTGAGTCCATTTATGGACCCCCGTTTGCAGACCTTTTAGCTTGGAAGGCTCCCTGCCTTCCTGAAGCCGAAATCAAACTCCACACCATGCTGAGGTATCCAAACGGGATTTTAATGGATACTAGTGCCATCTGATATCCAAGAAGTGTTCGAAAGTACTGCACTGTGGTTTTTTATTGTTTCAGTTTATTGATAGCTAGTAGAAGAAAATAATGGAAAATAACAAAGGCCATTCATTCATTTACCAGCAACAAGGACTAAAGTATATTGTTATTAGAAAACCCTTGAAGGTACTCCAAATGTCACAAGTCCCAGGCCACTTATGTAGTTAATTCAAGCAACATGACTCTCATTTTGCTAACCCATCACTCTCTATGACAAAAAATCATTGGAACAAAAGTCTGTCTTCCCAGGCAATGAAATAAACAAGTCGCAGGACCATAGAGTTTGAGCCAGTCGGCTGTCCAGAAGAGCATGAAATGAAATTAAAGAAATGAATAGAACAAAATCCAGCTTCTTTATCTATCTGTCTTTCTATAAAAATGACTCAATTTCCAATTTTAGAAAGAGGAGCCTCTTCTATGGTCCATGGATCAGAAGATTGTGAATTGAGAGTATTTTCTTCTGGCCTAGCTTCCTTTTATTGCCTACTGAGTATAAGCTTCGCTCTTTTTGGCAGACAAGTCCTCCTGGTATGGAATGACTCATATAGGGATGGTAGGATTGAATTTGGGGAAATTCTTCTGATATGGCATAAGATCATAGGTTTAGACCTTGAAGTCCACCAAGTCATTTAAACCTCCCATTGTCAAGATGGAGAAACTGAGGCACAGAGAGGTTAAATTGTCTAGGCTGAAAACAGCCAATAAGAGTCTAAGGTAGGAACTGAACTCTGGTCTTCCTAATTTCAGGCCCACTGCCTCATCCACTGGGTGAAACTGGAAGCATCTCATTTGCATCTCATTTGCACCTCAACAGCCATGTGAGGTATCTCCTGTTATTATCCCCAGGGTCGAGTGCTGTGCCTGGCACACAGAAGGCACTCAAGACATGCTTTTTGGTTGACTGATTATTTCTATTTCACTGATGAGGAAACCGAGGCAGACAGAAGTGAAGTGACTTGTAAAGAAAGAGTCATCCAGCTAGTGAGTGTCCAAGGGAGGATTTGAAACCAGACCTTCCCAATTCAGTGTCCAGCTCTCTCTGTACTACATTACCTTCCCTTTCAGGGGGAAAAGGCCTCTCACCTAAAAATATAACTACAGACAGCATATGGATGAGGAGGAACTGAAACCTGGACATGCCCACAGGGAACAGTTCAGTTCAGTTCAACAAACATTAATCTTGTGCGCTGTGAAAAGAGCTGTACTAGGCCCTGTGGCCACAAAGACAAAAAAAATAAAACCAAATAGTTTCTGCCCTTAAGGTTCTTCCATTCTATTAGGTTTTGGGGTGGAGCAGAGTTATAGCAGTACACAATACACAGGTCATTATCACTCACAAAGGAGTGATAGGGACAAAGAAGACATCAAGACAAAGTGCTCTAGGAATATTTAAGAAGGAAGAGCTAGACTAACTGAGGAAGGCAAAGTAGAGGTGAGAGGAGTACATCCTTGAAGGAAGACAAGGCTTCAGAAAGGCAGACATGGGGAAGACTTATAGGGGCAACATCTTATGGGAACGAATGTAAATGGAGCTGCCTTTTTGAATTGGAGGAATAGTGGTTAGGGCTCTCAGATGTTGTTGAAGGGATTTTTTGTCCACATATGGCTTAGGCTAGTCTCTTTCTCATCCTTGAGATTCCGTGGGGTCACTTGTACAGATTTCATTGACTTAGCAGGACAAAGGTTAAGGCAAGAGAAGGGCCTAACTGGGGGCCCATTGAAGTGCCAGGAGCCTCTCATTGCTTTGTCATTTTAAATTTGTGATGATCGCAGCTGGAAACTTTTTTTTAAAAAAGTCCTATCCAGCTGTTCTGAGTCTTCTTAAAGGAAAAGCACACAGCAGAACTAACAATCTTTCCCTGCTACCTCCAAATCAGGGTTTTGTCTGTTGATAGAAGCTTGAGAAATCGTGAGTTGAGATGTTTGTATTATTCAGCCTAGTTCCTCAAATAATCCTTTAAATGAGAACTGGGACTCCTTCTCATAAGAAATCCTTCTTAAAGAAAGAGAAAGAAGCCTCAGCACAGGAGCTTCAGTGAAAGTTCATCTGCTTTACCTTGCTTGGAGAATACTTAAGCCCTCTCCATAGATCCGGCATTAATCTCATTCTGAAGATCGGAGACTAAAGCTCCAGAGAGAATTAAATCTCAGAAAACCTGGATCATTAGGGCAGTGCTCTGGTCAAGGTAGATAACATTCCTGTGTTATTAGAAAAGGTATCCAAGTGTAGGTGCTGTTTGTTAGAGAGGAAGGAATTAGGTGTCCTTTTTGCTTCCTGGAGGCCACAGATTAATTGCTAGAATAGTTTATATGTGTGTATGTTTTTATCCCCCACCTAAAATTCTATGATTCGATGATTTTCACTGATTAACTTTGGAGCCTGCTTTGCACTCGGTAGTGTCCTCGGGCATTAAAGAAGGATTAATTCCGTTGCTCTGGAATGGATGAATGGATGTCTTCCAAATTTATTAGACTTCTCAACATCATCCAAATATCCAAAGGCTGGAGAGTCTTTGCTTTATTAGGGAGCTACCTGGTTCCACTGATTTGATTTGGGAATAGTGTAGAGAGCAGGGTCTTTAGAATGCAAACTTCAGATTCTGACTTAGCTCTCAGCCTTGGGCAAGGAAACAACAAGGTTTGGTTAGGTTTTCTTTTTTCTTTAGAACATTGTGTATTATCAGTTGGTGCGTATGTACTGAGTTCAGAATTGTCTACTGTGAAATGAAGCAGCCTGATACAATGGAATGGACAGGAAATTTATAGTCTGTGGATCTGGGTTCAAATACTTCCTCAGACACTCATTTAAGCTTTCTAGTCCCATTTTCCTCGTCTCTGAAATTAAGAGGTTGAACAAGATGACTTCAGAAATCCCTTCTAGCTCTATATCTATGAAGCAACTCCCTCCATCCCCCCAGTAGAGATGACAGGATAGAAATTATGGCAGGGTACGGATATATACTTGGGCTGCTAGGTGGCACCATAGTACACAGAGTGCTGGGCCTGGAATCAGGAAAACTCTTCTTCCTGAGTTCAAATTCAACCTTAGACACTTACTAACTGTGTGACCCTGCGCAAGTCACTTAAACCTGTTTGCCTCAGTTTCCTCATCTGTAAAATGAGCTGGAGAAGGAAATGGCAAACCAATCTTGTATCTTTGTCAAGAAAATCCCAGATAGGGTCATGAAGAGTCAGACAGGACTAAAATAATTCAACATCAAAAATCTATATACATACACGCATACAGGTATATTCTTCATCTCTGGTGAATCTCTAAGGATTTGTTGGTAGTAGAAAGAAGTCTTCTGCCTCTGCTGTAAATCTATTATTCTCTCTACTACTTGAGTAGAGAGTGTGTGGGCCTTGAAGAAATGAATGTTCTAGTTCTTTCTTCATATTCTCAGTGCCTTAGCACACAGTAGAAACCTAAGCAGTGATCTCATGGGGTTCTAGACCTGTTGATCATAGGAAGCTGATAGTCCCAAACTGCCTCTGTACAGTTCATACTGAAAAGGTGTTCTGCTCTTCTGTGTGTGGATAATTAAAGCTCTCCACCATGACAACTGGCTCTCACTTTACAGTTCCCTCTATCACAATTCATTTTTCCAGCTCAGTCTCGTTATCCTGAGCAAGGACAGCCTTTTCACTATCACTCTGTGTCTCTGTGTATTTTGTGTGTGTGTGTGTGTGTGTGTATATGTATGTATGTATGTATGTGTTTATATATCTAGATATATAAAATCCTGAGGAGGACAGCCCTGTGAGGCCAGTACTATTATTAGCCACATTTTACAGTTGAGGAAACTAGAGGTTAAATGACTTGCCCAGGGGCACAGAGCTACTATCTCGAGGCAAGATTTGACCTCAAGTCTTTCTGGCTCCAAATCGTGGGCTCCCTCTATATTTGCTGTCTTGTACCATGTTTTAATAAGTATGATGGAGAAGAGAGTGAGGGCTGTTTTGTATTTTTATCCTTTTCCTAGATCCCCGCACCAAAGAATTTGTCCCCTAGAGCCAACCTGCCATCTAGGGCTGGGCTCGTCCACAGATCGCAGACAGGACCATATTCAAAGCGTTGCCAGCCCATTAGAGCCTTCAGGCCCATAGACCTCACTAGCAGAGACTCCAAGAATCCCAGCTCACCTCTACACCATGACAGAGCACTGGAGGAGGACTTTGGTGAGTTATGAAACACCACCATCTAGCAGCAATTAAATTGATCCTTTTGTTACTTTTGGGGGAAGGGTGCATGATGGACATATTTCATCTACCCGTGTGAGAAGGGACAAAAAAGATATCACCGAGGACGTATGTGATGGGAAGATTAGGTCGTTGGTCAGGTAGCAAGTGTGGAGGATAACAGATGGATACACTAAGCATTGCATCAGTAACCATGAAATGTTAAAGAAAGGCTTTCATCATGATGGAGGATTCATGGAATGGGTACGTACAAGAATATACAGAATGAGAAAGGATCAAGAGGCTGCCATTGGTGGAAGGAGTGCCCATATCAATGAGAAGAAAGACAAAAAGAGTGGTCTAAGAGTCAGGAAATCTGAGCTCTAGGAGTGATATTGGGCCAACTTCATTTGCCACATAATGAGGTTGGGCTAGATGGGCTCTGGGTTCTCTTCTAGCTTGGGAGTTCCAAGTTCGATGATTTATCTTCTTCTATTCTGGTAGATCCAAGGCCCTTGGCCAGATTGGCAAAGCATTTAGGAGAGGTCAAAGTACTTGGGCCTGGGTACTTACTGAGTCTAGAACAATGGAAGCTTTCCTTCCCGACCTTGTAACATATTACTCTACAGCTAAGTAGTATAGTGCATAGGGCACTGGGCTTGGAGTCAAGAAGATCTGAGTTCAAATCCAGCCTCAGACACTTCTTAGCTGTGTGACCCTGGGTGAGTCCATTTAACCTCTGTTTGCCTCAGTTTCCTCAGCTGTAAAATGGAGGCAATTAACAGCACCTATCTCCTGGGCTTGCTGCGAGCATCAAATGAGATAACATTTGCAAAGCACTTAGCACAGTCCTTGGCACACAGAAGACACTAGATAAACATTAGCTGTTATTATTATCACTCACTTCTATGCACTAGACAATCAAGACAAACTTTCTTTTCCACACACACACAACCCTTCACTTTCTGTCTCAGGGCCTTTGCCCGGAATGTTCTCCCTTCTTACTTTCACCTCTTAGAATCTCCAGTTTCCTTCAGAATTCAGTTCCAACGCTACTTTCAACATGCCCGCCGGCCACTGTTTATAATTCTTTCCCCCTAAATTACTTTGTATTAATTTTATATATACTCGTGTGTGCATGTGTTATCTCCCTCTATAGAAGCATGTTCCTTGAGGGCAGGATCATAAGATCATAGATTCTCAAATGAGGTGTTTGTAAAGTGCTTGGCACACTGCTTGGCACATAGTGGGTGGTTAATACATATCTCTTCTCCCCCACTCTCATGGAGGTGATCCTGTTTTCTCTGAGCTTATTTATACTAGTTGAGGTTAAGCTTTGACAAGTCCTACTGACCTAGTTAGTCACTAAACATATTAAGTTTTACTATGTTCCGGGCACTATGGGAGACAGTCTGCTCTCAAGGAGCTCCCATTCTGATGGGAGAAACAACAGGCAAATAAGCTCTAGACAGGATGACTTGGAAATGGGCAGCAGAGTGAAGGCACGGGAATTCCAGATGATTAGGAAAAGCTTCCTGTAGAAGGTGGGATTTTATCTGAGACTTAAGAGAAGCCAGGAGGCAGACATTGGGAGGGAGAACATCGTGGGCAGGAGGAACAGCCAGTGAAGATGTTCCCAGGTGGGAGACAGTGTTCTGTTTGTGGAGTAACCAGAAGGCCAGGGTCACTGGACTGAAGAGAATGTGGAGGGGAGTCAAGTGTAAAAGACCGGAAAGGGATGAGGGGGCTAGGTGATGAAGGGCTTTGCATACCAAAGAGGGCATTTTGTATTTGCTCCTGGAGGTGATAGGGAGCCACTGGAGTTTATTGAGGAGGGAGGTGCCGTGGTCAGACTGTGCTTTAGGAAAATCACTTTGGTGGCTGAATGGGGGAGAGACTGGAGGCAGGCAGACCCACCAGCTGCTATTGCCATAGGCCAGGCAGGAAGTGATGAGGACCTAGCAGTATCAGAGGAGACAAGGAGGTATTAGAGCGATGCACCTAAGGTGGAATCAACAGACCTTGGCACCATATTGGATTATGGGGAATGAGAGAGAGAGAATGACGAGTCCAGGATGGCTCCTAGGTTGAGGGACTGGGAGGATAGCTGCGCCCTCTACAATGATAGAGATGTTTGGGAGATGTTGGGCCATGTTGAGTTTAAGATCTAAATTTCATTTGGAGATTCTGGAGTGTACTATGCCTCCACCATTGAAGTACCAGCCTAAGTTCAGGGAGGCTTCCAGCCATAAGACAGGCCACCTTACTAGCTGTGTGATCCTGGGCAAGTTACTTAACCCAGATTGCCTTGCAGAAAAAAAAAAGACTGGGCACAAGATGAGGGGTCTGCCAGGAGGATACTGACTCATGAAACCATCATGAAGAGGTGGCAGATTGCCTCAAGGAAATCAATTGCCTGATTTCCTTGACATACTGAAGTAAAGAGATAGGAAGGCCTGTATTAACCAATGTGGAGTGAAGTATGTAGAACCAGGAGAACAACAGAGAGAGTGACTGCAATTATGTAAATGAAAATATCTTTAGAAAGAAGCCAGTTTCTCAGAGATTAGGAAAAAATACCAGTAATCATCCTAGAGAATATAGTTTCTGTTCTTTTTTTTACTTTATAATTTTTTTTGGAGGGGGGAAAGCAGGGCAATTGAGGTTAAGTGACTTGCCCAAGGTCACACAGCTAGTAAGCATGTCAAGGCTGGATTTGAACTCAGGTCCTCCAGACTCCAGGGCCGGTGCTGTACTCACTGCATTACCTAACTGCTCCCAAATTTCTTGTTCTTGACAGAGAGGTGGGAGCTATAGAACAGAGTGTTATATTTATTTTCCAGTGTAGTCACTGTATATTTTTGGTTTTATTGTTTACTTAACTACCTTTATTATAAGGAATTGTCTAGTTTCAGATTGTGGAGGATGGGAATCCAGAAAGGACTTATATAAAAACAAAAGCAATCAATAGGGACAAAAATGTGGTTAAAGGGGAAAATGAATGCTTAATTTTTTTTTAAAAAAGCATTTATTAAGTGCTTACTATGTGCCAGACACTGTTCTACACACCAGAGATACAAAAATAAGTAAGCAAGACAGCCCCTGTTCTCAAGCAACTTTCATTCTAATTGGAGAACACAGCACCTAAAAGGGAACTGGAGGTGAGAAGGGGGTCAAAGGGTACAAGCATGGTTGTCTGGTTTGGGTCTAACTAGGCAGTGGGCTAGGGCTGGGGAAAATAAGGGGAAAACTCACAGTCAGATTCCAGGGCCCTAGAGAGGGGAACCCAAGTTCTGGGGAAGACCCCCTTGCAGGTGTTATGGCTTGGAGCTGACCGGGAAAATCTCTCTACTTTTGCAATCCTTTTCAGCTTAGAAGTGAAATAAGATCCATGAAATCGTGCTCCAAGGATTACAAGCCTCCAGGTGGGAAATGTTGCAGAAAGTTCATCCAGCGTGCTTTTGCTCTTTTGCCCTCTTAACTTATGTCAGGAGGAGTTTCATGTGCTCCTGTATTGTTCCTCCTACAGTCTGACAATCATGGTATGTGGAAGGGTCCTCTAACTGCATCTGCAGGTGGTAGAGTGCTTAGATTTCTTTTTAAGGCCCTCCTGTGCCAGGTTTGAGAAAATGGAAAACATCATTTAAAATTGCCAATTGCTGCATTTGGACCTGTGTAGGAGCAATGGCTAGACATTGTCCAGAGGCAAATTGAGGTTTGATGTCTAGAAAAATTTCCTAACACTTAGAGCTATTGAAAAGTAGAATGGCCGTCTCAGGAGGTAGTGAGTTCCCCGTCCTGGAGGTCTTCAAGCAAAAGCTAGACAACCATTTGTCAGGTGTGGTGTAGGGAGAGTTCTTGAGTTATGAGTTTGATTATATCACCTCTCAGTCCCTTCTCATGCAGAGATTCTGTGACAAAAAAATAAGCCAGAAACCTATAAAGTGGAGCAGATGCCCTCATGATGACAGTCTCTGTGATCCTAAGTTTAAATAACACCACAGTAGTCTGTGGATTGAGGAAGGTATAGGGAGTAGTGACACATATCTGATTGGGTGAGAACAAAGCAGGTCAGAAAAGAGGATTGTATATGAAACCATGAATCTATTACATCGTCTCTTTTTTTCTCTATACCTACATGTATATACATGTATGTATGTATATGTGTGTGTATATGTAGAGACAGAGAGAAAGACAAAGACAGACATCTAGGTGGATGAGTCAGGAAGACCTGAGTTCAAATGTGGCTTCAGACACTTACTAGCTGTGTGGCCCTGGGCAAGTCACATAACCTCTGTTTGCCTTAATCCATGGGAGAAGGAAACGGCAAAGCACTCCAGTATCTTTGCTAAGAAAACCCCATGAACAGCATTGGCATACTTTGGTCCACAGAGTCACAAATAGTCAGAGAAGACTGAACAACTGAACAACAACATATATTTTGTGTGTGTGTGTGTGTGTGTGTGTGTGTGTATAATTTTATCCATATTTAACATGGTAGTATCAACATTTATGTACTTATCTGTGTCCTCTTCTGAGCTTTTTAATGCTCTTTTCTGTGGATTTTTAAATGTTTCATTGACACTTCTTTCTTTTGGCATCATTATTATTACCCCTGTATAACCCCCACCCCCATGAAAGCCTCCTCTTATAAGGATTAAGCTGATTCAGGCAAAGCAAATCCTTACACTGGCCATGTCTGAAAATATGTCCGATTTCACATTTCTTGTCTATCTTTTCTCTGCTAAAAGGTGAGAAGCATTTGTATTAATTGGCCTTCTTAAGTTTTTAAGAGTTGTCTTCCTTTAGAATGTGTTAATCATTATATATTAATTCTCCTGGTTCTGATCACTTCACTTTGCATCAATTCATATGTGTCTTTTGCCATTTTTTGCAGCACAGTGGTATTCCATTACATCCATATACCCTAATTTCTTTAGCCATTCTTCAACTGATGGCTATACCCCCTTTATTTACAGTTCTCTGTGACTACAAAAAATGCTGCCATAAATATTTTGACACGCATGTGTTGCTTCTTTCTTTGATTTCTTTGGAGTATGTTCCTAGTAGAATTAGATAAAGTATGCAGAGATTTCGTGACTTTGGGGGATAGTTCCAGATGCTTTCCGGAATGACTAGAACAGTTCACAGCTCCACCAACGGTATATTAGAATGCCTGTTCTCCCACAGCCCCTCCAGCAGTTGGCATTTTCATTTTTTTTGTCATCTTTTCCAATCTGATTAGTGTGAAGTGGAACCTCAGAGTTGCTTTCTCTGCATTTCTTTTATTATTGGTAATTTGGAGCATTTTCTTAAGGTTGTTAATCGTTTGGATTTCTTGCCTGGAGATTTCTCTCTTCTTATCCTTTGTCCACGTATCTATTGGGGGAATGACTAATGTTATATACTCGTATTACATTTTTGATGAATTTGAGATATCAGATCTTTATCAGAGATCTGCCTCATTTCCCCCAGTTAAGTTTCCTTTCTGATTCTACTGCACTGAATTTGTTTATGGAAACCCTTTTGATTTTATGTTATAAAAATGATCAATTTTATCTTCTGTGATCATCTCTAGATCTTGAGGGAGGAGCGAGGTGGTGCACTGGGCAGCTCTGTGGCACTGGGCCTGGGGTCAAGAAGACCTGAGTTCCAATGCAGCCTCAGACACTTAGTAGCTGTGTGACCCTATCTGCTGTAAAATTGGGACAAAAATGGCAACTTCACAGGATTATTGTGAGGATCAAATGAGATATTTGTAAAGCACTCTGTGCAGTGCCTGGCACATAGTAGGCACTGAATAAATGCTCATGTCCTTCCCCTTACCAATGATTATTAAAGGCAGCTAGATAGCTCCATGAATAAACTTTGGGCCCAGAATCAGGAAAATCTGAGTTCAAATCTAGCCTCAAATCCAGTTTTATGACCCAGGCTAAGTCGGCTAACTGCCGTCTGCCTCACTTTCCTCATCTGTCAAATAAAGATAATAGTAGCACGTACCTCCAAAAGTAGTTGAGGTCATTTTTGTAAAGGGCTTAGCATAGTGCCTGGCATGTAATAGATGCTACAGAAATGCTAACTGTTTTTATTAGGTATCTCCTTCCCTCTTCTGATTTTTATGATATGATGTGTTACATATAGGTCATGTATGTATTTGGTGCTTATTGTGGCAGATGGTACAAGATATTGTTTTAAGCCTGCTGCCATATCTTTGGCAAATATGAAAGCCTTAACCCCAGTGGTTGGTTTATGGGACACCATGTAGTATTAATAAGAGGCAGCATTTATACTGCATTTCAAAGTTTGCCATATGAGAATCCATTGAAGGATATTTAGCCTAGAGAAAAGAAATCTGGGATGGGCTATGACAGCTCTCTACTAGGAAAGGAATAAGATATGACCCACAGGGCAGACTGAGGAGGTACGCGTGCAATGAACAATGATGATGATGATGAAGATACTAATAGCATTTATATAATGCTTACTCTGTGCCAGGTACTTTGCAATCACTTTTCACGTGTTATTTCATTTGATCCTTAGAACAACTCTGTGATGTAGGTGCCAGTATTACCCCCATTCACAGAGGAGGAAATTGAGGCAAAGTTAAGTGATTTGTCCAGAGTCACAAGGCTGGATTTGAACTCAGATCTTCCTGACCCCAGGCCCATTGCCACAGAGCTGCCTTAATGATTTAATATTAATGGGCAGGAGGTCTCTGGTGGAGTGCCCCAGAGATCTCTTCCTGTTCTCATGCCCTTTAGCATTTTTAATTGACTTGGAAAGAGTCATAGCTGGCATGCTCATCAAATATGCAGATGACACTAGGCTGGAGGATGTAGCTAAGACACAGGATAACACAATCCAGATCTCTAAAGTCCTGACAGGCAAGAACCTTGGGAAGAATCCAATAAGGTGAAATTAACTAGGGAGAAATGTCAAATCTTACACTTAGGTCCAAAAAACCAACTCCACAAATATAAGGTAGGGGAGGCATGGTTAGACCAGGCAGAAGAGGTGGGAGGAAGGGCACAGTTAGTGACCCATTAAGCTCAATGAATGTGGTGGGGTGAGAGATGAAAAGTCAAGTTTGGCTAATAGGCCTTTGATCCAGCCTGCCTCTTCAAGGGCTCCCACTGAAGGGGATCCCATTCTCCCCTCAGGTAGCCCAGGTCAGTATATAGCCAGTTATTTAGTTTAGACAAGTTTAAATCAAGGAGGTTCTAATCTAGTGATAGCAGCCAAAGAAAGCAAGCATCTTAAGAAATGCAAGTTATTTTTTTTTAAAGTAAGCGCAGCAGCTAACAGGCAATGACCCAGCAGTATAACCTTTAAAAGAGAAAATGAAGTGAAGTACCTAAAAGAACATTTCATTTGCTATGTATGAAAACAAAACCAGTAATATCAGTATTCTGATGGATGATATCCTCATAATTTCAACTGTGTGGCAAAGCTGGGAAGGTTTTAATGGAGGATTTTTACAGTTCAGATAAATGATTGGTCAACTGTCAACATGGCCCCTGCTTGGATGAATGAAAAGCGTTTAAAGAGCGACACCTTTGTGTTTACTCAGATGAGTATATAAACCTAAGAGCATATATATGTAAACTTATACAACCTAACTAGAGATTAATTTTCCTGCTAGGACTTAGAACAATTGGAATGCGTAGCAGCTTTATCGTGATTGATGGAGATAAAGGAACAGACAGGTCTCCAGACTTTGGCTGGGCAAATCAGCATGTAGGAGAATGCAGCTATCATTCCTCTCCCCCCCATCCCAAGTAAAATTGAATGGAAGAAATGGATTTGAATACACTGGCTGATTTAAAAAGCTAACCCACTCAAAGACTTTGCTGTGTACACATTAGAACAACTTCCTGAACAGGGAAGCATTCAGTCTCCCTGGTTATTTGGCATCGCATTGCTGGAATGAAAGGTCAGAGGGTCATAGGGTAGAGCTTGGAAGGGGGCCTTGGAGGCCATCTAACTAAACTCCTTCATTTCACAGATGAGGAAACTGAGGCTCATGGAGAAGAGGGCACTGCTCCTGATCCCACAACCAGTGAGCATCAGAAGTAGAATTTGAACCTGGGTCTTTATGACTGTGCTATCACATCATTTCATTGAATTGAACATTTTTGCAGCACTGAACTGAAACTTGAGTGTGTGTGTGTGTGTGTGTGTGTGTGTATGTGTGTGTGTACTCACTAAAGTATAGGCAGATATGCAAAGGAGCTGTGATTTTGACCAAGGCAGATCCCATTCCATTTGTGACTTTTAGAGGATCATAGATGGAGAACCAAGCCAGACAGACGTCAGGGATTATCACATTTGGGCATTGTGGGAAGGGTGCCCTCTCTGGGTAAGAGCTGAGGCTACTCCTGGGGAGACTGACCTGTGGTAGTGGGGGAATGGTTCACCCCAGCCTGCCATCTAGCCATTTCTTATTGTCAGTAATTGGCCATGCTAGCTAGTTGCTAAGCTCGTCCGGTCTATGCTGCTAAAGGATTGTAAGTAAGGATTGTAAGCCCCCTCTGAATTTGGCACCGTTTTCACTGGGAGGAAACTCTAAGGAAAAAGAATTCAGCTGTGCCACAAAGGAACTGTATTATTTGAAAGGACCTTTCGAACCCCTTTGTTCTGGCGACACCGGCCTCCTGGCTATTCTACAAACAAGGTCTTCGTCTTTCGGCTCTGGGCATTTTCTCTGGCTGTCTCCCATGCCTGGAACACTCTTCCTCCTCATCTCTGCTGACCCGGTTCCTTTAAATCCCAACTAACAGCCCATCTCTACAGGGAGCCTTTCGCAACCTTTCCTAGTTCTAGATTCTTCCCTCTGTTAATTAGTTCCTATTTATCTTGTATATAGCTTGTAGGGACATATTTGTTTTTTGTTTCCCCATTAGATTATGAGCTCCTTGAGGGCAGAGACTGTCTTTTGCCTCATTTTGTATTTCCAGCACTTAGCACAGTGCCTGGCACATAGTAGGTGATTAATAAATGTTTATTGATTGACTATGCCCATTTTTCTCATGGGGCTTGCTCACCAGTCCTTGGCCCAATTACTTCTATCGCCAAAGAGCTGTTATACAAGCATTGATAATGCAGCTTCTCGTCCAATGAATTCTGGTTAAGTCTAGCGGCCAGCTGTTTGGAAAGCATTTTGTTGCTCAGAAGAAAAGCAACGCCCCCAACCTCATGACATGCCCATCGCTGGGCTGCAAGGGACTCCATCAAGCCAACATGCAGCTGTATACAGGATGATGGATGACCCACACTGTCCTACCCCAAGAAATCTTCTATATGCTTTGTGGCTGGTCGTATTTTAGACAAGAAATTCAAAGACAGTCTGATGCCCCTGTTGAGGGTAAATAATGGTAAAAGCTCTTCAAATAAGTGACAGAAATATGAACTTGGAAAGTGCTGCTATTTCAAGGAGTGTGTGAGTAGTAGCTGAATTTGAAAGCCCATGAAGAAACTGGCTTGATGAATATGAACCAACTGAATTGTCTCCTAATTGCCAGTGAAGTCAGGCAAAGTTTATCTCTTGCATTACCCTCATGTAACAGCTATTTCCCCGTGGGCCTCTGTGATTTCACAATGCTATTGAAACATAAAAATGAATGCCGTAACAGATCCCAGAATGGGGCATAAACAGTCTTTGGTGTGTGTGACATAGTGGAGAGAGTATCAGGAAGAACTTGATTCAAAATTTGCTTCTGACACTTCCTAGCTGTGTGACTATTGGTGAGTCACTTCTCTGAGCCTTGGTTTTCTCATCTGGATAATGGGGATTACAGGGTAGCTACCTCACAGGGTTGTTTGAGGCTCAAATGAAGTAAATGTATTATTATTCTGTCATCTGCTTGAGTCTCATGAGGAAGCCAAGGGCCAGAGAGGGGAAGAAATTTACCCAAGGTCACACAGATAGCAAGGAACAGAAGCACGATTTGAACCTGTCTTCTTGACTCCAGATCCAACAGCCTTTCCACTGCACTATGCTAGCCTTTTTTCCACAGTACATCCCCCAAACGCTTCCCCTTGTCTTGTGGCCTTTTTATTTTCTGGACCTGGAAAAATGCCTAATGGTTTGGGTGTTATGAGAGGAGTATGCTATGTAAACATAGGTTCGATGTCTTTCCGGGAAATTGTTTCTTTTCTCCACCCTGAAAGGTGCCTTCCTATTTCGGGCCTTGGTTCCTAATTCCCATGGCTGGCACCCTTGTTCTTTTAGCAAAGCCCCTCTGAGAAATGAGATTTTTTTTTACCATATACCAAATGAAGAAGTTTCTAAAATTGCTCTTCAATCTTTAAGTTTCCTATTTTACTAAAAAAATTTAATTAAAAAAAACCTTTGCAGTTCCATGTGAAATGGATCAGCTGTTGTGCTTTGAAATCAGGCACAGGTTTTCCAGAGTAGGGGCTCTGGTTTTAAAGGATTCTTGGATTTCTACAAGAGATGTGTACTCGGAACCCTGAGGCTGCAGGTGGTGGCTGGTTTTGATCATGAAGCTTTGCTTAGATTTCTCTCATCAAAAGCTCTTGTATAATAGGGTTCCATGGTTAGGGGGCTCATTTCATCTCAGCGCCAGACAAAACAGCCTTGCTTGTAAGCCTCAGATGCACTGATGTGGCCACTCAGAGCCACCTCTCCTCTGTCAGCTTCTGCCACAAGCAAACGATTTTGCTGGACCGTGGACTCTGTGTGTTCTCCCTTTGTGTGATGGTTGCCCCCTTGTGCTTTCGGGATCTCTCTCAACGAAGACTTGGGAGAAGCCACATTTCTAGTCATGTTGGCATTTAGCTATACAACCCTGACTGTTCCTAATGAAGAAGTCAGGCACAAATCAACCAGTCCACGAATCACCAGGCTAACACCTACTATGCCATTCTGCAGAGTTAGCTCAAGTGCACTTTATTATCAAAATTGTGGCTCACCCCAAATCTTTTCCAAGTACAAGGTATTCTTTGCGGATCTAATTTAATATACGACTGGCTCTATTTCCTGAGGCATCAAATGAGTCAGAATTTACATTGTGTCCTAAGTTCTCAAAGGACTTTTTCTAGATTCATTCGTTCAATCATTCATTCATCATCAAGCGTTTAGTAAGTGCCATTCAACTTCCATACTCGAGAAGCTTCAGTGGCTCCCTGTTGCCTCTAGGAATAAAATACAAACTTTTCTTGGGCTTTTAAAACCCTCGACAGTCTACCTCCAACCTGTCTTTCCAGTCTTATTTCTTATTACACCCCTTGAAGCTCTCTACATTGTGGGCAAACTGGCCTGTTTCATGTTCCCTGTCCACAACATTCCATCTCCTGCTTCTGGGCTTTTGCAAAGGCAGTTCCCCATGCCTCGAGTGCTTTCTATCCTCACCTTCAGGCTATTAAAGCTTAAAAACTCCACTAAGACTTCTGAGATATCCCGCATAGTGTCTATTCTGAACTCCATCGGAGTCATTTTTGACCACCTGGTCTCTCCATCTCAGGCTGCTCTTAGGTAGGAAACTATCTCATTTGCCTTTCCCTGGCATCTCCTTAGCAGCGTAGCAATAAGCAAGATCTCAGGATTTATCGACAAAGGAGGGGGGACGTTCATTGTTTGTACCAGTTAGTCTTCTTTTCTGTGATGCATTAATGTCCTTCAATGAAGATCATCCAGTCTGGTTCCCACTCTTCGGGAGAGAAGTTGAGAATGCATTTCAGAGTTTAATGTTTGTGTTTAATGAGTCAGAAGCGCACTAGTCTATCTAGCAACCCAGAAGGAAATAAAGAGGAAGTCGTTAATGCCCCAGGAAGGAGAGATGTGGAAGAGATGGCTGTTGTGCAACACAAAAAGCCAAAAGACCCATTTCCACTTTGGTTCGGAACCCAAGGGCTCCATTGCTTTCCTTCGTATTTCGGAGCCACTTTCCATTCCCTTGCATGTTGGGGAGCTGGTACCAGGAGGATGAGATGCCAGGAAAACCTTTCTCTTGGTTGGAGCTGTCCCATAGGGACACAGGCTGCCTTGGGGAGGGGATTGCACATCATCCCCTCACTGGAGGTCTGCAAGCACAGGCTGAATACCCACTTGTCAGGCTGCTGGAGAAAATTTTCTGTTCAGATCTGAGTTAGCCTAGAAGGCTTGAGAGGTGCTGTCCAGCTCTGAGAGTCTGGGGACTTTTGGAGGATAGTGGGAGCCAAGACAAAGGTAGTTGCATTTCCATGACTGTGTTTCTTTTTTAATGGTCCAGTACTTGCTTGAGGGCTGGGTTTTATTTGTATGACCATCATTTCATTCATGGGGGAATATTCTTCATCAACCCAGATTACAACACTTACATTTTAGGAGCTAAGTCTGAGGGAATTGTCTGAGGCTCTGAAAGTGACTTCTCTGACTGCTCACAAAATGAGTCGGCACCTGAGCAAGATCTGAATGTCAGTCTTCCTGACCCCAAGTCCAAGGCATCTGGGACCATCTCACACTGTCTGCCTTCATTTTACATTCAGAATGTTCATGTATGCATTTATTTTCTCTCCTTTCTAATTTCACCCTCTCCAACTGAAAAGAAAAGAAAAAAAACCACTAGTTTGCAGAGTCTAGTGAAACAAATTCTCATATGGGCCCTGCCCTCAAATATCTGTCTGCCTGCAGCCTGAATCCATCAGCCCTCTGTCCGGAGGTGGGGAGCTCATGTCATTGGTGGTCCTCGGAAGTGCTACTTGGTAATTACACCAATTCTTCAATCTCTCACATCTGTTTGTCTTTACAACGTTGTTGTCATTGTATAAATGGGGCTCCTGGTTCTGCTCACTTCACTCCACGTTAGTTCACACAAGTCTTCCCAGGTTTCTTAGAAACCACCCTTTTCCCTCATATTCAGATATGATCATTTATTCAGCCATTTCCCAGTTGATGAGCATTCCCAAAGTTCCTAGTTCTTCACCCCTACAAAAAGAGCTGCTATCAATATTTTGGTACATATGGCCGTTTTTCCTCTTTCTTTGATCTTTTTGTATAGTAGTAGTAGTAGTAGTAGTAGTAGTAGTAGTAGTAACTGCTTGCCTTTAACTTACAGTACTAGGCCTAGGCCTGGGGAACAGCTCATAAATTGACCCCCCCTCCTCACGAACTGTTGTCAATTCAAAGTGAGGCAGTATGGTATACTGGATAGAGATCTGGGATTTGAGTTCGAATCCTCCCTCAGACAGTAGCTGTGGGACCCTGGCCAAGATACTTAGATACAAGATACTTAGCTTCCCTTTGCTTAACTTTCCCTATCTGTAAAGTGGGGATAATAACAGCACCTACCTTAGGTGGTTGTGAAGATCGTATGAGATAATAAATGTAAACAGCTTTGGAAACCTAAAGAGCAGAATGAATGTCAGCTGTTGCTGTTGCTACTATCTCTTAATCTGGGGAGAGCTGCATCCTGTAAGCCCATTGGTGAATTTTGAAGAACATTTATGGTGACAATATAGCCATCCAGGGTTTTGCTGGAGCCAGTTTGAACCTGTGGGTTGTTAAATTTCGCATGTGAGCATTTACACCTTGGAAATGATCCCGTGCTACGAATCAGAGCTTTGTTTACTGCTTCGTGGATTGTCAGGACTTAAGAAAGTGATGGAGGAAATGTTAATGATGTCAAACTTCAGAGTATGTTCAGTATTTACCAGCACACCCCTGATCTTGGCCTTCAAAGCACTATAGACCCTCTCGTGTTTCCTTTTTAAGTAAATGAGTTTATCCAGAAGTAATCATTTTGATTTCTAGGAAAACAGAATTTGATTGGTCTTACATTATTCCATATTTCTTAAAACTACAGAGCAGGAAATAGTTCCCAGGTTCCCAGGTCTTGCGCTTGAGGGGTACTTAAAGGTTGTCCATTCCACCGCTCTTAACGGTTGAGGAACCATAGGTTGAGAGGGGTCACACCAGTAGGAACAGCACCAAGATTTGAACTCACTTTCTCCAATTCAAAAATCCAGGTCTTTCCCACTTCCACAGGCTTTCAGATCTTAAGGACTAAAGGTTACAAATACCTAAATTTAAAACCACAATCCCGTTTCAATCCATCACAAAGCAAAAATGACAGATGAGTTCATTTTAGGATCTCATTATGATGCAGCATGCATAGAAATGAACTGGGTGGGTATAAGAGGAGGATGATTCTTGTTCTCACTTGGCATTTTACAATACTGACTTCAGATGAATTTGACCCAGAAATCCTGACTGAAAAGACACTCCTTCCCTCCCCCCAAAGCAGAGGCATTTCAGAGGTTCTAGAAATGGAAAGGACCAGCTAGTCTGAACCCTGAATTTTATAGATGAAGCTCAGAAAGGTTATGTGACTTTCCCGTTCGTTCTCTCTCTCTCTCTCTCTCTCTCTCTCTCTCTCTCTCTCTCTCTCACACACACACACACACACACACACACACACACACACACAATTTTCATGTTATGCTAGAATGACATGTTATTTAAATCAACTCATTCAAATGCCTATGCGGTTGGGGAAGGGGGCCGGGAATCACCAAGCCAGTTGTTTGAGTTCATTTGATCTGTCATTTAAGTCAAGATAGAGCATTGGGTAGGCTGATAGACACTTCTAGCTAAGGGACGAAGGAGCTTTAAAAGGTTATCATGGCTAGAATGAAATAATTCAGAGAGACAAAACCTTGTTTGTGATTCATGCAGTTATTGAATCTCTCCACTTCCATTTGCCTCCCTGGCCACAACGAAACTATGAAAAGCATCCTCCACTGTCCTCTATATCCCCGCTCCTTCTCGCACAGATGGTGATGCCTTCTTCCCTTTGAAGACACTTCAGGTCTGGAGGAGGGTCTCTGGGATGGACTGAGTACAATCCTTTCTGTATCGGGTAGAGCTCGTTGGGAGATTAAGATTGATGCTCAGAATATTGGAGCCAGTCTTGTGTTTTTCTTTTGTCTCAAGTTCCAAGCTTTCACTGGCTTGCTTGGCATGCCTTCCTTTTCTCTTTTCCTCACTTTGATGATCATATTCATTATGCTGGAACCTACCTCAATGTTAAAAAAAAAAGATAAGCAAGAGTCCTACCTCAGTGTTAAAAAAAAAGATAAGCAGGAGTCCTACCTCAATGTTAAAAAAAAAGATAAGCAAGAGTCACGTTGTTTATGAGTGTTGGGTAGGAAGTGTTGCTTCAAATCTAAGCCTTTCTTTGTGTCTGAGGATTCTCAGGGGATTCCTGCTTGATATAATGTGTGTGTTTTAATGTTATATGTGTATATGTATATGTATACACATATTCATACGCATCCTTATACTTCCACATACTTATGTATGTATATATCATGTATATAATTCATATATAACACATACACAATACATACACCCTGTAACAGTTGTCAGCGAAACAGATGAATTGGGCATGTTTCTGAATCTGAAAGATCCCAATTGCCTGGGCCAGGATCGCTGGCCAGAGGATGGGTGGAGCAGCGGTGCCTGGCACACACTTTGCCGGTGGAATGCTGAGAAGGAACATTTGGATGTTGCAGTCAGCATTTGGTTGGACTTCATTCTCTACCACCTTCCTCATCAATCTCTCATCTCCCCACTGTGGCTCCCCCTGGGACTGTTTTTCCCTTACTGCCTACTTGAGAGATATTTTAGTAGTCTTCCTAGGTCGCCCCTGCAACTGGAGGTCTTCCGAAGTAGGATATGATAAATTACTCTGCTATTGTGCTTAATCATTTCCATTAAATATTATACTAAAACTGAATTAAGTTTAAATTAAATAAAAGAATAATATATTACATTGATTTTCATTTAGAAAACCTCATTAATTTCTGTTTGCGTTTAATAAAACTAACCTCTTAAATCATTTGTTCTAAGTTTAAAAAACATATGGTTTCCACAAAAGGAAGGAACTAGTCAGAAAAAAAGGTATCTAAATTAACCGGGTAGAGGGAGGGGATGATAGTGCTCATGAGGTAACCTCTATTGCTGAGCTTGCTCTAGGATGTGTCTTTAGAAATTTGCAACTGCCCTGGATTTCATCTAGGCTGCTTTGTTGTATGGCCTTGTAGGGCTGAAATGACCTTACACACTGAAGGCATCAAGTCAGATGACCTTAACGGAGATCACATGACCATATACACAGTGGGAATCTGGTCAAATGATCTTAATGCGGCCCATGTGGCCATATGCACTGTGGGAATCAGGCTAAATGACCTTAAGTTGAGGTCACATGATCTTATGCACCAAATAGTCTCATGGGGGCCCTTTCTTGCTTCTGTCATCACACAAGGCTGCCTTCCAAAGATATTTGCTCAAGTTCCCTCCCCTTCCCCCAATATCACTCCCTTCTAGCTGTTCTTCACATGTCCATTCTATCTGCCATCTCTATGCCTGACACAGCCTGTCTTCAGTGTCTAGAATTCCCTCCCTCCTCACTTCTGCCTCTTAGGATCCACCCCTACTTTTCTTCTACTTCTCTTCTTCTTTGTTGATCCAGAGGCTAGTGGCACCCCTGTCCTCCATTACCTTGTATTTATTTTGTACATACTTATATGTATACCTGTGCAGGTAGGGGACAACTGCATAATAGGTAGACTGTTGGACCTGGAATCAGGAGAAACTGAGCTCAAATCTGTCCTCAGACACTTACGGGTTGTGAGACCTTGCACAAGTCATTTCACCCTGTTTGCCCCAGTTTCCTCATCTGTAAAATTAGCTGGAGGACAAAATGGCAAACTACTCTAGTATCTTTGCCAAGAAAAGCTCCAAATGGGGTCATGAAGAGCCTGACACAATACGACTGAACAACAACATGTATACATGTGTTTCCGCTATGGAATGTGTGCTTCTTGAGGGCAGGGGCTGTTTCACTTTGGTGAACAGTACAGTGATAGTACAACAGTACAACAATGACAAGAAGAGCCAACATTTATAAAGCACTTACTATGTTCAAGACCTGTGCTATGTGCTTTACAATGCTTGGCACACAGTAGGTTCTTCATTAGTGCTTGATTGATTGCCTGCCTGTATATAGAGATACACATGCCAATATAAGCCTCTATGATGACAGATTCAAGCAGTTCTGCTTCCCCTAATTTCTGAGACCCCAAAATAGATTCCTTAGTGTACTTCTCAGAACTGATGGCCTTGGACTTCAGTTACTGTAGTGAAGCAAGGGGTACTTGTCTGAATAAGGCAATACTGCTGACTCGATTGACAATCTTGACTGACAAATCAGCGTTCAGTTATAACAGTAGCGGACATTTGTATAATGTTTTAAGGTTTGCAAAACACTTTACAGACATTGTGTCATTCGATGCGCATAACAACCCTGAGGGGTTGATCTTTTTATTAGCCCCATTTTAGAAATGAGGAAACTGAGGTTAAGAGCTGACGTGATATAGCCAGGATCACCCAGCTAAAGCAAGAGTCTGAGTTGGGGTTCAAAGCTAGATCTTCCTGACTCCAAATCTGGTGCTCGTAGCCACTAAGCCATATCAGATGGTTCATCAGAAGCCAAGAGGGTTTTATTCATGGAAAAAAGCACTAAGGAAGATGCGTTATCATCCACTTGGCCATTACTTCTGGAGGGATTTGGGGGAGAGCTCAGATGAGTCCTTCTTTTCATGCTGCCATCTCGGCTCTGCCCCCTTTGCCATTACATCTGAAGGGCCACAGGACTTTTCCCTATATAACGTGCAGCTGAAACCTCTATTCTGTGTTATCAGCCCCATTCGAATATGAGCTCATCAAGAGGAGGGACTGCCTTGCCTCTATATTCATATCCCCACCACTTAACGTGGTATTTTGCACAGAAGTCCTTAATAAATGCTTTTGTAATTCATTCGTTCATTCACTTCTTCATCAGCTGGCTCCTCCAATTATGTACGTGAATAGCAGGTATCACTTTTCTTTAGAAGTAAGTTTTTATTGATTTCTTTTTGCTTTTATAACATCTAGATTTCCTCCAGCTTTCCCCTTTCCCCTCCCAGAGAGCAATCCCCACAACAAAGGCTTTTTTTAAAAAACAGGAAGAGAAAGAAATTCAGCAAAATCATCTCATTTTAAAAAATCTAACATTCTCTGCAGCATCCCACACTGGTAGGTCCCCTCTCCCTCCTCACAAAGGAGTAAAATGTATTCTTGTATCTCTTGTTCTTTCTCATTTTGTAACATTCATTTTTACTTGTCTTGTCATTGTCATTCTTTCAATGTACATTTTTGGGGACCTTGTCTATACTATTGTCCTGGCTCTACTTACTTCACTTTGCATCAATTCATGTAAGTCTTTCCATCATCTTCATCATTTCTTACAACACAGTGCCAAAATTTGTCTAGCCATTCCCTAATACATGGCCATCTACTTTCTTTACAATTCTTTGCTACCACAAAAAGTGCAGTTACAAATATTTGGGTGTATGTGGGGACTTGCTTTTTATCTCTGACTCCCTTGGGGTTTATCCCTATGCCTGAAATCTCTAGGTTAAAATGTATGGCCATTTGAGTCATATTCTTAGCCTAATTCCAAATTGTTTCCCAGAATGACTGCTCTAATTCATTAGTGGGCCATAAGCCCTCTAGGATTGATTATTCCCATCTTTTGTCATCTTTATCACCTTGGCTGGGGGTGAGGCGAAACTTCAGGGTTATTTTGATTTGCATTTCTCTTATGATTAAGACAGAAATCTTTTTATTAACACTATACATCCCTCTATCTTGTTGGTACCACATAGTTTCTTAACTATGCCCAATGTGGCTCCAGCCTGCTTTTTAGACCTTGTTTCATACCATTGCATACCGTCCCTTCATGTATTCTCCATGGCAGCCAAACTGGCCTACTGAATGTTGCTGAACTTGACATTACAACTCTGGCCTCTACGCATTCACTCAGGCCATTCCCTATGACAGAATCCTTGTTTTCCTTCAAGTTTTAGCCTAGTTGGCATCCCTGCTGGGAATTCTTCCCAGAGTGTCCCACTTGTTAGCGCTTTTTTCCTCCTCAGTTTTCCTTACCGTGTTTATTTGTGTGCAGTTATCACTTCCAGATCCTGACTTTCTCCATTGCAGTTTCCATATATCATGGGTTGGCATAAGAAAGTACTGTAAATGGGAATTTGGAGGGAGTTTTGTAGAAGCCCTAGACAATACAGAAAAAGTTTAGAAATGCATAAAATATATGTGCGGCATTGTATAATATCAGCATACTTTATCTTTTAATAGCACAAACACAGTATGCTCCTCAGATTTGTTTCATTTTATAATTTTTTCATATTTATTTCATATTTTATGCAGTATTTTTACTTAACATTGACCTACATATAGCCTATGGCCAAATACTTAACCCAAATATTGTAATAAGGTACTGAAAATATCCCATAAAAGAAAACAAAAGAAAAGAATTCAGACTTCTTGTCTGGTATGAAGGGAGGGCCAAACAATTTGACAAGGATTTTCCAGATGGTGGAGGCACTGCATTCCTAGCCTAAGCGATGTGGAAGGGATAACTGTATATGGTGTGTTCACCCCAGGTGAATGGAAGCTTCTCGAGGGCAGAGACTGTTTTATTCTGGTCCTTGTAACCACAGCACCTAACACAGTACCCCAGGCACGGTAAGGGCTTCTTAAATGTTTCTTGACCAGAATAAGGAAGGAAATGGTAGAAACATAAGCATGATGGGAGCTAGGTCTCACATGATGTGGTGCTGTTCTTCCATCATGCCCCACAAGCGAAGTAGAGCCCCTAATTCAGGGAAGACATGAGGGGGCGTGGCAATGGTAATAATACTGTTTGTTGGTGTCTGCTGACCAGTTATAGCAGCTAATCCCATGTATCTTTGTGCCAGACTCCCCATTCATAGGGCAAGGGTGGGTTTCTCATTTGAGTTCACATTTAAAAAGGGCTCTACCACTGATGAACATTCCCACTTGTCCATAGACAACACGAGGCACTTCTTCCAGACAGCGGCAGAAAGTGGGGTGCTCTTCAGAAGGTACTGGCCTGCAGTAATGGTGCTGGCTAACAATTGGGAAGTCTTCTTGTTAGGGTGCCTCCTTTCTGAGATTCAGCAAAAGCAGCCCTTAGTGCTTCCACCATATTTTTCTGTAGCAGTGCTGTCAAACCCAAATAGAACAGGGGGGGTGGGAGCTAGTTAGCTGTACATAAGGATCCCTGCAGGCTGCATATTGACTTAGAAAACCACAGATTAACATTCTATTCAATTGTATTTTTATTTATTTTTGTTAGATATTTCCCAGTGACATTTTAATCTGTCTGAGGCTGCCTGAAGTTTGATCCTTCTGTTCCACAGGGATTCCTGAGTTCTATTGTTTTCTGCTCATTTGTAAAGGTGGGCACCTTTTCTAAGAACCAATGCATTTAACCAGGAAAGAAGTTCAGTGGTCATATCTGTGTATATGGAGCATCAGTCAAGAGGTGGAATGATATAGTCTGTCCAGATGGTGCCCCCTTTTCCCACAGAGACCAGAGGAGACAGTTAAGAAATTGGGAGAGTTGGCAGAGCTGAAGGGCACAGCATTCCTTGCCTTCTTTTCATGTGTACCCCTGATGGTTTGTATATTAATCAGTAAACCCTGAAGAGTTCAATTTCTGTAGTCTGTTCCTACAGGAGACAAAGACATTTTTATTGAATTCCACCAGGAGGTGATTTCTATCCAGAGACTAGAATTTGTGCTTTGGAAACTAACATATTTCCTAATGTTACACTTTGTATTTTTCCAGTTTTAAAAACAGGCTGCTTAAAAGTAAAGGAAAAATGTATCACCTTTTGAGTATATGAAGATGTTTTAGTGTAATAGTGAATAAAAGTACTGAAAATGTTTTTCCTAATGGTGTCTGGCACATAGTAGGCCCTTTGTGATGGCTTGCTGGATTCATTGAGGCAAGGACCTCTGTTGAGAGGATGGAGTAGAAGGTCTGAAGAGAGAAGAGCCAACGTGTGAGGACTGCAAATGGAGTCAGTCAAAAGAGCAAAAGCAGCAGTGAGGGCTCAGGTAAAAGATGTACCCATTTACAAGGTGAGATGTATATGCCATATGCTGTTGGAAAGTTCATCAAACTGACCAAAGTTCTCAGGCATCTGGCCCCTTTTATGAAGAGCACAGACTAATGGCCCACGTGCTTCCTGCATAGATGTAAGCTAGAAGGTATTTGTGGCACAACCAAAGATGGAGGATTTTGACGCAGTAGACCTGGATTCAAATCTTGCCTCTGGCACTTCCTGTACTGAGCCAATGACTTGACCTTCCCAGGCCTCGGTTTTGTCATCTGTAAGGGCTAGACTGGATGACCTCTAAGATAGCACGTAGGTATGAGCTACGTAGGGAAGCAGGTGTCATAGTGGATACAAACCTGGACACAGTGTCAAGAGAATTGAGATTCGAATGCTGTTTTGGACACTTACTAGCTATGTGACTGTGAGCATGTTGCTTAGCCTCCCTTTGCCTCGGTTTTTTTTTTCACCATCTCTAAAATGGGCATAATAATGGCACCCAATTTACATGGTTGTTGTGAGGATCAAATGAGATAAAAAGTTACAGAAACATTAGCTAATTAAAGCTAGCACTTATATGGTACTTGGAGGTTTAGGAAGCATGTTGTTCTTCTTCTTCTTTCACGTCCGACCCGATTTTCTTGGCAGAGATAGTGGAACGGTTGACTGTTTTCTTCTCCAGCTCATTTTACAGATGAGGAAACTGAGGCAAACAGGGTGAAGTGACTTGTCTAGGATCACACAGCTAGTAGATGTCTGAGGCAGGATTTGAATTCAGGAAAAGGAGTCTTCCTGACTCCAGGCCTGGCACCTTCTAGCTGCCCCTTATAAAGCATTATCTGACATTTATATATTACTTTAAGATTTGCAAAGTACTTTATATAAGTTAACTCATTAAATCCTCACAAAAACCTTGTGAGGTAGGTGCTCTCATTAGCTCCATTCTACGAATCAGGAGACTCAGGCTTGGAGAGGTTAAGGGACTTGCCCACACAGGGGTAGTAAATGTCCACAATACCAGCTTAAATGTAAACAAACAAAAGCATTTCAATAAGAAAAGGATGGTTCCACAATCAGACAATGGACTTTCCAAGTGGGCTCCTTCTGATTTCCTTCACACCAGGCATATCCATTCATTGCCAAGTGTAACTATGAGAGAATCCTTATAGAGACCAAGAGGGCTAGCGAAAGTTACCAAATTCTAGGCTACAGTAGAAATCTGGGCTCCATGCATTTTTCATGTTATGATTCGATCTCCAGGTGTGCCCACATCAGGATAAGGGTATGATGGAGGTCAGCTTGGTATTATACTTTGACTTCATGTGAGCAATGAATCTGTCAGTTTTGATACTTACTGTCCGGATAGCCTGATATCACATGAGAAGCTGAGGCTTTCAGGAACTGTGGTTGTAAACAGAGGTATATTTATTCATGAATGTATTCCCTGGCATAAAGAATTTGATCTTGAGAGAAGGAGCAGTCCGTGGCACTCCTGCGTCCACTGCAGTCCATTTCCCTCTGACTCTTCTTGTTGCTTGGCCTTCTGAGCTCGGGCAGCTGTTGCTGCCATCCCCTCAACCTTTGACCTCACCATGCTGGCTATGGACGGGGCTGCTGACCTCAAGGAAAGTTACTTTTATCACTTGTGCCATATCCTGGCCTCTTCCTTGCATTCTAGTATATCTGGGTATACAACACTCCCTTTCCTACTTACGTTACTATGCCCATGACCACCTCTGTACCAAGCCCTGATTGGGATGGCTTCCCCCTCTCCTGGAAATTACATTGCCTATAGGACATGGCGCATCTCTCACATCTGTTCCCTTTTCTGCATTCACATAGATACTACCCCAGTTCAGGCCCTCATCATCTCTCCCCTGGCCTATTGCCACAGCCTTCTAGTTGGTCTCCCTGACGCCAGTTTCTTCCATCTCCAATCTCTTTAGGGGCAAAGCCTCTATCACCCTGTCCTTGTTATGGCATTATTCAGTGCAGAGGTACCCTTGAAAGACAGACACATTTTGGATTGGGAGGAGGGGGTCCATTGAGTGTTAACAGCACCCAGCACAGTGCCAATGAGCTGTTCTCTGACTACACTTAAAAGCACCAAGTGGCTCTACCACTTTTTTGCAGGGGGAGGTAACTGATACAGGTATCCTAGTTAGGCCTACAAGCAATCCAGATAAGTGACCCTAGAAATGTAAGGGTTGACCCCTCTAGCACAGCTCAGCTCCCCCTCCAGGCCCTCTGGAGCTACGGTAGCTAAGGCAAACCAGACAAAAAACAAAACATTCCCCCCAACTTCATGGGACCCTGCCCAGTTGTGACAAGCTTTCCAGTTTGCCCTGTCTTTCTCTTGTCCCTAAAACCCAAAGCAAAAATTGGAGGAAGGAAGAAATTCCAAGTAGCAGGTACAGACTAGATTGATAGCATAATAAAAAGCATTTAAATGGACATGCTTTCCCAGTATTACTGAGAAAAATCTTAACTAAAAGAGGATCTTTTAATGCCAGCTTTTAAATGTCAGTTTTCTGTTGACCATTTTATTGCCAGGAGCCTGATTAAGTTGGAATTACTTTTAATTTTCTCAGGAAGTGCAGAAGGTGATAATTAGAATGATGTGCAAGTTGGCAGTTTCACTTAATGGTAGGAGGCAGTGGAAGTCTTGGTACCTGCTGCCTGGTGGGAGTCTCAAAACCAGAGTTTTCAAACTTTTCCAGATTCAAAATTTTCTAAAAAGAAAAAAACTTCTAGAACACAGGAAATAGGGTTAGTCAAGAGTACCAGCTATCATGAGGTTTACCACTGGCCTTGACTTTGGATTGGGCTATTTAGGGGAGTTTCCCATTTTGAAGATATCATTGTGAGGGGGAAGGACAGCAAAAGAAAGCATGTTTCTTTGTATCTGGATTCATATATTCAATGTTAACCTAATTATTTTCATTACTACTATTTCTCATTTTTCACATGTCTATATAGAAGACTTCAAAGATACTATTAGTGGTATTTTATCCATGTATATAAATGGAGGAGACTAGTAAGGAATGGTCCTGTAGGGATAGAATTTTGAGGATGTGCAGAGTAGGCCACTCTGTGATTTGAGGAGGGCCACAAGGCCTTCCCTGTACCACATGTCTCCGAAACGGCCTTCTAATATGGTACCTAAAGTCCTGTTTTTGGATTGCAACATTGGCCTCAGATATTGTTAAGATATAAGTTCCCCTGGGAGAGTGAACCCTCCCTCAGAATCCTAGACTCTCAGCACCGGAAGGCCTTTCAGAGGCCTTTCTAGGCTTGTACATCATCATCTCCCACAAGTGGTCATCTAGTCTCTGCTGGAAGACCTCAGTGAAAGGAGAGCCCACTACTTCCCAAGGTCACCATCCCTTCCGCTTACAGAAGCACTAGTTGTTAGGAAGTTGTTTCCTTACATGGAGGCTGAATTTGTCTTTGTAACTTCCACCTATTACTCTGAGTTCTGCTCTCTGGGGCCAAGCAGAACAAATCTAACCTCTGTTTTACATGGGCCTTTTTCAAACACCTCAGATCTTCCTGCTTTATCTACAGAAGACATCATTCTTTTCAGCCATACTCTGTCCTTTGGACTCTCCAATCTTACATATCAAGATAGAACAGAATTTGGCACAATCTTGACATATGAAAATTGGAATAGGCTGCAGAGACCATTCTCTTAGGTATTTAATTTAAGGTCTTGTGAGTCATCTATACTTTAGTGTGGGTTAATTTATCAGAACTTTTTCGACAAGAAAGCAAGAGAATAAATTGTTTTGTGGTAGAAGGAGGATAGTACTTTAGCAAGGCACACTGCCTAGAGAAGTCTGTGTGAGGGATCCTGGGCAACAGGCAGAGTGTTTGGGTACCAAGCATGAAGGAGGCAAGATATCTCAGTCAGATTTCACTTACTTCATAGTTATATTTGGGACTTGTCCTGAATCTAGCTGTCATTAAGAAGCTAATTTCTGCCTGTTGGTAGGTTGTGATTCCATTTCCCTGAATATAGTATTCTCAGTTCCTGCATTTGATTTTCCAAGTTTTGGAGAAGGGGTGAACAAATTGTATGAAATTTCCTAAGGAAAACTAAAAGCTCTTCCTTTAGGAAATGGATTCTAAAAATTTTGATCGGTTATATCCTGATGAAAAAGAAACATGGTGCTGCATTTTTTAAATGTAAGCAAGTTTAAAAGGGCCCCTTTCAAATTGTTCAAGTTCTTCTGCTTTATCTGCAAGGAGACAAACATAATTATGGATGTCTCATTCTAGCCAAGACATATTATAGGAAAAATTCCGGTTCAGTAATGAGCCTTTAATAGCTGAAGTACTAATCCCACTGTTCGAATGTGTGCTTGTGAATTCAGTATCAGAGATACAAGAAAAGCACCGCGTTTGGTTTTGTGAAATGGACTAATGGTGAAGCTTGTGTTTGGGCAGAGGGTTTTTTTTTTCATCTTGAGACTTTAATGATCCCCACTGTGCTTAGTACAAGTAAATTTCACTGGATTGCATTTCTTGACAAAGCTTGACACCCCAGGAAATAAAGAGAGGATTGAGTTTTGTGTATGGAAGGGATTCTTAAAAGAATTGGTACTGATATACCCTGCAAAATTTTTGATCATCTATGCCACGCACATCAGTACTGTGTTGGCACGTGACAATCCCATGTATCCAGTTGTATCAGAATTGGAAAAAACTGAAGAGCTTATAGAGACCCAGCATGCTGTAATAGATAGAACACTGGACTGAAGAGTTAGGAAGACCTGAGTTCAGAGCTGCCTCAGACACTTAATAGTAGCACAGTTTTGGGAAAGTCTGTTCACCTGTCTCAGCCTTAGTTTCCTCATCTGTAAAATGGGGATAATAACTATAGCACTTAACTCAGTATCCTTGTGAAGATCAAGTGCTTTGCCAACATTGACGAGCTACAGAGATTTTATTTTTAATTATTTATATAAAGCATACTAAGTCATCTATAGTAATAAATATAAAATTGATGCTTTAAAAGATATTGATAAACAGGGGAAAATAGCTCTTAATGAAGAGGTTTTTCAGTAGCGATGGTCCTTGTTCCAAGGGTCGAGTATAGAACTTGTGAATTTTGCTTAATAGCCACAAAGTACAACATAATATATTAGGCATAGCAATTGAACAGAATCGCATGGAAGTTCAGCACTGGAAGAAGGGACTCCAGCAAGCATTTAGTCCAATCATGCATGAAAAAGATTTCCTTCTACCACAGCTCCATAAGTACTCATCCATTCTCTGATTGAAGACCTTCAGTGAGGAGGTCCCCTCATGTATTTAGAGCTGGAGGAGCCCTCAGAGGCCATTGAGACCTACCCCATCATGCTACAGATGAAAAAACGGAGGCGGAGCCAGGAAAAGTGACTTATCCATGGTCATTGAGGCAGGATATGACCCCACAATTTCTTGACGCCCTGTCCAGCCCACCGTCCACTCATATATGGCCTGCTCATTCCTCTTTTTCAGAGTTCTCATCGTTATCAAGTTTTCCCTGATATGAGTCTTAGCTTGTTGCTTTCTTACTTCCACTCATGGCTCTAGTTCTGCCTTCTGGGGACACATATAATAACGCTAATTTTTCTTCCACCTGACAGCCCTTCAAATACTTGTGTAAGAGTTGAGGCTGATTGAGTCCGTCAGTCAATCATTCCACCCCACTTAAAGTAACAAATAAGATACTCTAGCCCTGATACTCTTATCAGGTGAGAACATCTCTAGTGAATCAATCGAAGGCATTAAACTAATGTACACCTGTAGGTCTTCTGTAAAGTAGGAAGCCAGTTCTGATTGCAGCATTCCAGGGGGTGATGGGAGAGATCCATTTCAGACCAGACTTTGAACCAGTTGGGTCATGAGGGAGAAGGATGATAAGGAGTAGAGGCTTATCCAGCCATCCCTCCCTCTTGAGCAGAGGAGAACTTTGTGATCTTCAGAAGTTTGGAGGACTCAGGCTTCTCATCAGCATCCTAGCCAGTCCTCAGGATAGCCGTCAGCTGTGTCTGCACTGGGGGCCAAGGACCAGCTAGGTATATTGAGGAAAGGCAGCATCAGGACTCTCTGCAAGGAGCCCCGCAGAAGGCTATCCCTAATAATTCCTAAGGGGGGACTTCAGGTGATCCCTTGAAAGGGAGAAAAGGACTGCCAGGAGCTGCGAGTTACCTGCCCCCTTGGCCACTTGGGCCACATGGGGTGGCAGTTTTGTGCTTGTGATACCTCTTTGTAAATACCTCTTTCTAAAAGCTCATCAAGTCTGATAATGGAGGAGTTGGAGAACAAGGCAGGAAGCGTGTGTAGGTGCTTGTGAGCCATAACCTTAGCAAAAAGCAACTAGCCTTCTGGGTTATCCTTCTCAGGGAAGAAGGAGGAACTAAACCACAAGGAAGGACCTTGAAGGACAATGAGAGTGGCAGTTAAGATGGTAAAGGCCCATAGCCAGCACTTCTCTTGAATACTTCTCTCACGGCCCCCTTAGGTCTTTTCTTCTCCAGCCTAAACATCTTTCTGTGCTTCCACACTTTCTCATATGGCATTAGCTCAAGGCCTTTTATCGTCTGAGTTCCTCTAGCCCATCGGTCGGGATAGGGAGTGAACCTGTGATTTCATTGGTATAGAGAACTTTGAGGTGCAGAAACTGCTACCGATTCAGGTCACCATTTTTTCTGCAACTTCCAGTCTTGGACGTGCCTAGAGCACTGAGAGGTTAAGTGACTTGCCCAGGGTCATATGACCAGTCACACCCAAATCTTCCTGGCTTCAAGATTAGCTCTCATCCACTAGGCCACACTACCTCTCCAACTTCTCCATCTCATTCCTGAAATGCGGCATCCAGAGTTGAAAACAGTTCTCCATGTGTGGTCTAATCAGGGCAGAGTACGGCAGAGGAATCACTGTTCTTGTCCTGGAAGCATTGCCTCTCTGGATGGCCATCATTGTATTGAGTCTGCAATCTACAGCACCCCTCGGCTCTTCTGCAGATGTGCGGCGGCCTAGTGATGCTTCTCTCATCCTGGACTTATGCCACTGATTTTTTTTAACCTGAGACTAAGACTTTATATTTATTCCTATTAAATTTCATGCTAATTAGATTTGGCTCTGTGTTTTAGTGAGTCTTTCTGAATCCTTATTGTCAATCAGCGTGATAGTTAACCTTCCTAGCTGTATGGCATCTGCAGATCTGATAAACATGCAATCTATGCCTTTATTCCAATCGCTGATAAAGCTGCTCAGTACCTCAAGCCCGAGTACAGTCCCAGAGGCACTATACTGGAGAATTCTTCTTTCATTTTTGGTTTAATCAACAGCCTTCATTTTATATCACTTTCGTTTTCAAATATATTCTCCTCCCTTCTTCAAGCTATCCTTGTTAAAAAAAAATGAGACAAAAAAGCAGTTCAGCAAAATTCTCCAACACATGAGTTTCAGTTTGACATTCTTCACAGTGTTTCATAGCTATAGTCTCCCATCTCTGTAAAGTGTTAAAAATAAGAGGGAGGTCCGTCTTCTCTATTTTCCAGGGCCAAGGTGGGTGGAGACCACCTTCTAAGAAGTCATTGTTCTGAAATAGATCTAACCATGACTTTCGTCCAGCCTCATCAGCTTGGCCTTTCTACGTAGGAGCAAAGTGGCAGCCATGTAGAAGGATTCTAGCTGATTGGTTCACCCCCTAAATTGTGGCTGCCATGGCCCTGGAACCATGCTGGTTTCTCGTGGGCTCGGAATTAAGGACCTCCCATCAATTCGTTACCCTTTTTTCTTTTCCACAGGCTTAAAAGGATCAATAGATGGATAAGTAGAATGTATAAGCAAAGAGAATTCCTAGTGGAAAGTGACTTTCTAGAAGGCTGTGTCTTAGAAAAAGACTGAAAGTCCAAGGGATAATCAAAAGAATGCGATTCTGCCAAACACATCACTAGTGAATGTGTGTACAAACATTCACTGTTGGATCCTATCTGACCAGATTTTAGGGGAGACATAAAGAATGGCACAGATTTAGGACCCTTTCAAAATAAAAAAAGGTACAGGAACGGTCTCATTGTCAGTGTAGAGCTTTGAGCTTCAGCCCAGCCAGATACTACTCCATTTCATCCTTGTTTTTATCATGAAAAGTTGACAGGTAAATGTGAATTCAAACCTTTGACCCATCCTCAGCTGTCAAGGCAGAAAAGATAATGAATTACCATAGGTTTTCTGCAGTTGGCAGGATCTCAGTGTGAGCCTGCTAGCAGTCAACTTGCTCCTTGTAGTTCTGGATTGGAATGGAGACAATCGATAATTGGCCTGCTAAAAACAAACAAGGAAACAAAAACCCAAACCAAAAACTCCATTATTGGTCATGCACAGTAGGGAAAGACTAACGAATAATGCTGCCTCTATGTTAAATGAATTGAGATATTATTTAACAAAGTCACATAATTACTAACAGGGATTTTCAGAGTGTTTTAGGGAATAAAAACCACAATAGAAAATGAAAGTATTTTATTGAATTTCACCAGGAGGTGATTTCTGTCCAGAGAATAGAACTTACAATTTGGAAACTGATGAAGGTACTGCCTTAGAGCTTGTATTTTTCTTTCCAGTTAAAAAAAAGTTGCTCATAATAAAGGGAAAATACATAAGCTTTTGAGTACATGAAAATGTTTTAATACCATATGCAAAAAGTTACAGAATAATCTATTGCCCTCCACTCCCCAAATATATCCTTCCTTTTTTTTTGCAAGAAATCAGTTCATGTAGAACGAAAGTAAGTCTTCTTTAATAATATTTCTGTAAATTTGGGGGCAAAGACATAAAAAGCAGTGAAGTTAATGGGCTGTGTTTCTTGAAGTTAACAAGCTTTCACTTTGATTGTCAGTTGTGGTACTAACTTTGTTAGATAAATGCTCTGTGCCCACAGGGACAGGGGAGGCATATGTATATTTGAAAATGGTTTTCTAAAATGTTGGGATTCTGCGTGCTGTTTCATATACATATGAATTCCATTCAGGACAAATGTGAAATCAGAGAAATGGAAAAAAAAAATTATAGTCTCTCACAATTTTCTCCTCATCAGTTTGAAGGAATGGAGATCCAGAGAAAGCAGAGCCAACAGCAGTGGAAGATTGGGATTGGGGATTCATGGGAGACCATAGATATGCATAGAGTGGGCCAGGCATGCTAGCATCCCATGAGCTGAGCATTATCATTGCTTAATGTTGCTCTAGGACATGTCTAATTACCCCCACACATACACACAGGCCCCTGTGATGGAGACCGTAATGAAAACCTGCTTTAGGGCAAAAAAGCAAGATATCTCTACTGGGTATGTTAATATCATATAATATTTGATAGATGCAACCACAGGTAGATGCAACTAACTTTTGTACAACAATCCACTGAATATCACCATTAAGAGATTAAAAAGGGGTAGAGAAATGCTCACCTAGCGTTTTGGCTAGTGTTATTGGAATATCCTATCAGAATATAAATCCTTGAAGGCAGCTAGGTGGCACAGTGGATAGAGCGCCAGGCCTGAAGTCAGGAAGACTTGAGTTCCGATCCTGCCTCGGACACTTGCTGCGTGACTCTGGGCAAGTCACTTAACCCTATTTTGCTCAGTTTTCTCACCCGTAAAATGAACTGGAGTCGAAAATTGCAAACCACTCCAGTATCTTTGCCAAGAAAACACCAAATGGGGTCATGAAAAGTCGTAAACAACTGAACAACAGCGAGAAAACTCCTTGAAAGCAAGGGCAGTTTCATTTTTGTCTTAGTATCCCCATTTCATTGCACAGTGCCTGGCACATAGTAGGTGCTTAAAAAAATGCTTGGCGATTGATAGCTCGTGGAGAGTTCAACTTAGAAGAAGGCAAGGTTCTTTAAATGTTCCTTTTCGTTGACAATATTGTACTAATTGTATCATGCACCAGAACACTGCCATGCCTCTTCAATGAAATATATAGTCCTTTAAAAGGAATTAACCTAACCATCCGTGCTGGAAAAAAAGTGGATGAGAAACACATATTGTCTGGATTACAACGTTCAGTTGCTGGAGCAGTCCATTGAGTTAGTCCATCAGTATGCACATCTTGTATAGGGGGTGCAGATATCCAATGACCTGGACCTAGAATTTAATAGCAGAAGACAAGGCTGAATTACATTTAGGAAGTTGCACACTATTTTCAGTGATCCCAGGCTACTCATGGCTTCAACAGCCCATATCTTTAACACTAGGATTCTCCTTGTAATGCTTATATGGCTCTGAATTATGGAACATCATCATTTCAGAGTAATCAAAATTGCAGGTGACCCAAGGATGATGGAAAGTCACTCAATGGATATAGGTAGGCTGCGACAAATCTACAAACAATGACATGCTCATGAGAAGTGGCCTAAAGGCTAGGAAAGGAGATGGGATGCCAGGTAGCAAAAATGAGAGAGGGCAGAGAAAAGGTTTGTGACATGTTGGGCAGATCATCTGTGCAGAAGGAGGCAGTGTGGTAATTGGTACCATTGGCCTGCCGGCTCTTTCGTGAATAAGACATTCCATCTCTCTGCTCCGGGCACTCTCTCTGGCTGGTCCCCGTGTCTTGAATGTTCCTCTTCTTCACCTCCACCTCCTGGCTTCCCTTCTTGCCTTCGAGCCCCAGCTACAGTCTTGCCTTCTACTGCAGGCTTTGCCCAAGCCCTTTTAATTCTAGTGCCTTCCCCTGCTGATTAGCTCTAATCTATCCTGTTTATAGCTCATTCGTACATATTTGGTTGCTTTTTTCTGGCATGAGACTGTGTGATCCTTGAGGCCAGGGATTATCTTTTGCCTCTCTTTGTATGCCCAGAGCCTAGTATATAGTAGGTGCTTAATAAATGCTTTTTGACTAAGTGACTGGTAGAAGGGAAAAACCACTAGAGCTTTTGATTCAGAAGACTCAGACTCAAACCCCAGCTCTGCTTTTTACTATTTTTGTGACCTTGGGCACATCATTTAACCTCTCTGGGTCAGAGTTTGCTCCTTTGTAAAATGAGAAGGTTTATTAGATGACCTCTCAAATGTCTCCCAGCTTTAAATGAATGATACCATGATTTATGAGGAAAAATGTAGGCAAGAATCAGCCAGTAGGGGAAAGAGTAGAAGGGTTGCAATCTGCAATCGTGGAGCTAATGCTCACATAGATGAGGTGAAAGTCCCATTGACATATCAGGGTCATGATTTATACTTGCTCACTGATATTCCTTGAGAATTATGATCTCTGCCTGTAGCAGCCAGCAATATATGTTTGCTGAGCTTCCCATCTGAAGAGAGCAACCAAAACTGGCTTTTTAACCATTTAGAAGAGAAGAGAGTTGATGCGGTAGGAACTTTGTAAGCCCCACAACATGCAAACACGTGGGTCTTCTTGATGAGGCATTTGAGACCCCATTAAGTTGTAGCAGCTGGTGTTTAAGAAGCAGCAGCAGATGGAAACTGCAAAGAAGAGGTGAGGATGCAGAGACTCGGGAGAGATGACAAACCGTGTAGGTAAACACACACTGTGGTCGCGTGGTAAATTTCCAACCCACTTAGTATTTTGGTAGGTTGCTGTGAATGACGAATACAGCATGGAGATGGGGCACAGAAATGTGGTCTTGGGGGAATGGAAAGATAATAAGGCTTCGGGATGAAGGAGGTGCTTTAGAAAAGGGGGTGAAATGATATTTCATGTGAGCACCGTGGGTAGTCGTGCCCTTGAATCCTTTTTGGATCCTTTCACCTCTCTCGTGCTAACAGGGGAGACATGTTATCATGAGTGGGATGGAAAAGTTGACGGGATGCAGGAAAGTGTCTGCATGTAGTTGGGGACCGGTGAACGTAGAAATCCCCAGGAAAATGAACCTCCCTGTACACCTGGGAAATGGGTACTGCGATAGCTATTTTATAGCTGAGCAAACTGATGAATCGCAGTGAAGCTATGTAACTCAGCCAAAGATGTACAAGAAGACATGCAAAGGGCTGCAAGTAAACTGGAGATTCTGGCCCCTCAGTTCTTGATTTCACAAGCACAGAGCTCTCTCAAACACGAGGTCCTATATATCAAGAGGGAAGGCGTTAGGGAGTAAAATCTGATGAGTATTTTTCCAGAAATATTACAGCTGTCATCCCCAGGGCTGCGGTGCTGCGAATACTGGCAGGTTAAGATAGGAAATTTATATTTTTCTGGGAACTCTTCATGGGCTGTTGCCATATCAATGACAATGCAGGCAGAAGCACTGGTACTTTTGAAGAACAGCACACTTGATGCAGCCTGTGGGAAAGAACAGCCATACTCTAGGGCAGCTAACCAGTCATTGGAATTCTTCACTGTTTGTCAACCAGGATTACCACCTTCTGACTTAAGCCTTTTGCAGATGAAAGAAAATCATCAGTGGAAAGAGGCTAATTTCCCTAGTCCTTTAGCATTCATAGTTAAGGCCTCAAGACACAAGCAGCGTGATCCTCCAAGATTCTGAACCCCAACGAGAAAATGTGGATACGGATTCACGGTGTTTTTCATTTTAAAAACTTGGTTGTCCATTTACATCTTAATTTATTAAGCTTATTTGAATAATCATAAAAATAAGTCATGGCCGTAGGAGGCAATAGTCTAAAAGAAATAGAATGATTCAGGCTGTCTTTCCTCTGCATGGAAACATGTGTTCATTCATTGACTCGCAGTGCCTCTGCTACAGGAATTCTTTCATGTAGTCTTAACAAAGTGGAGATAGTAAAAGGAAGTGTTGGTAATGAGGAGAGAGTGCTTTTGAAAGGAAATGTGTGCAGAACCGATGCAAATTTGGGGGACAGATACAAATTCGGAATTTATAAGGGTAATCATTTTTGGCATTGTAGTAGGCCTTGTTCGTTTGCTACTAGGCGGGTTACATATTAGCTTTCTTTGTGTTAGAAAATAAACAGTTGCATGAGTTAAAGAGGAGATACAGTTCTTACCCATGGAGCCTGCAATTAGAAATCAGCAAAAACAGGTGCTGACACAACATAGCCGAAATTGGTAATGATTTATCAGGCAGAAGAAATTATCAGTGGCAAAAGCGAGAGATTTGTCTTTAGTGTTCTTCCTCCTTTCCAGGCTTCCCTTTCCATGTCCTCTCCTTTGCAGGGCCATATCCACCCTTCCTGCCTTCCTCCCTCCCTCCCTCCCTCCTCCAGGTACTCCATCCTTTCCTCTTGGCCTCAAACTGACCTTTCCTATGTAAGCTTCACTTTCCTCATCTAGAACATGGTGATAATGCTTCTTCTACTACCAGGTGAGGGGTCACTTGGTTATTGTTAGGAAAACCTCTGTAAACCTTAAAGTTCTAATGAAATATGTTATACTAGTTGTCATGATGATTGGTATAGTTATCGTAATCTAATTCACACTAAAGTGCTAGTGACTTAACGACTTAATGTGTATTATTCCTCATTGGCGTTTAAAAAAACATAATTCAGAGGCAGGCAAAGAATTGTGAATGGTGCTGTGTTGTGCCCCCCCCTCCCCAGCAACCAGTCTCAGGCACCAGGTTACCATAGATAATTTCAAAGGGGAGAAATCCTTTTGGTTTGCTTGTGGCAGCATAACCATTTTCTGTCTAATCTAAGTAGTTCCATGAGATTGGCTACCCTATCTTTTTCCAGAATTTTATGGACTGCTGTCCTCTCATCTTCTAAAAAAGTGAGAGTCTGGTTTCTGCAAGGGAAGAAGGGAATTCTTAACATCTTGATTGCCACTAGCAGGGAAGTGATCCTTTAGGTATTCTATTAACTACCCCTGGCACTGCACTGGAAAAAGGGGACTTCTGTGATCTGTTCTTATAATCTAGGTATGAAGTGGAAAAGGTACAGGTGAAGTGAGTGGTCACGGAGATGGATAGAAAGGGGCCAATCCAAAAAACTGTGGAGGAGAGATCAGAAATATTTGGCAACAGATTGGATGTGTGGGATAAAATAAAAACAATTCACGTTATAGATTTAGAGCTGGAAGGAAACTGAAAAGGAAACTCAGAGACCATTTAGTCTATCTCCTTCATTTTACAGATGAGAAAACTGAGGCCCTGGTAGATTATGTGACTTGGACAGAGTCACATGGATAGGAAGTTTCAACAGTAGAATTTGAACCCAAGCCCCTCCCGACTCAAGAAGCAGGACTTATTCCATTGTACCACATTGGAATCCAAACCCCACCCTCATAACAATCCCAAGTATTACTATCCACCCCCATTTTGAAAACAAAGAAACTGAGTCGTACATGGCCACCTAGCTAATAAATATTGGAAGCAGTATTCAAATCGAGATCTCCTAACTCCGAGTCTATCACTCTTTCCATTATGCCACGCTGGATTTAGGGGGTAGGGTGAAGGAAGGCAAGAAAGAGAGGAAATTGTTGAAAATTACTAGATGTGACATGCCAGGGAAACAGCAACAGAGCAAAGGTGTCTAAGCAGTGTTGGGCCCCGGAATCCAGGAACTGAGACAGTTTGTAGGATTAAGCAAGTTACCTATGATAAGAATAACCACACCTGAAGTCATGGGAAGGATTAAATATGTCGGAACAGGCAATGAGTAGTGTTCAGGACTTGAGGAGCTTGGACCGTTCTTAAAGGTTAAATCAAACAAATATCCATAGCCACAAGGCCAGGTATTTTGAGGTAGCAGCACCAGCAGATATACTGTAGTGAACCTGATGCTCACTAGGGAAGAGGCTGCCCATTGCATTTTTTAGACTTCTGGGTGGCTCCGAGCCTGTCGGTTCAGGTGTGTTATTCTGGCCTGATGGAGATTTAAAAGCATATAGGTGGCCCTGTTCCCGACAGAGACCCTTAGAAGGTCTAGAATGACCAGGAAGTTCTTACATGACAGTTATGAGGCTGAGTCTCTAGAAGTGAAGAATTGTGATATTACTAACGTGATAGGGAGGCTTGGAAGAGGAGCCAGTTTGGGGTAGAAGCAAGATAATGTTTCCTCACTGCTCGTAAAGCTTTTCCTCATTCCATTTCACAGAGCACAATGGTAGCTTTAGAATTTCTGTTTTTCCAAATTATTTTTTCTGATCCGAAACATTTTGGGTTAAGGTGGCTAGATCTTTTGATGCAATGGATAGCAGTTCAAACTAAGATGGCTATAAAAGTACCCCTTAATGGAAGGGAAAACATTCACTAGCTATGTTCTGATGTCACAAAAGATTTCAGAAATAAAAGATAATCGGATTTCATTTCCCATAAGCTTATGAGATTTCTCCCCCTCAGGGGACAATTCCTCAACCTTTAGATGACAACTAGTGGTTAAATTAGGAAATACAAGTTGGATTTATAAAATTGGTCCTAACACTTGGGGATCCTGTGCTGTGCCTGTGCTAGTGCTGTGGGTTGGATTTTAAAAAGGCAAATTTTTTCCATCCAGAATTCTTCCCTTTCCTCTTTGATTTTCATTACTAGCTCCCCAAGGAAGTCAGTTAGGTTATGAATCTATTCAACATTTTCTCCATTTATTCGTTTTTATATATTATTTCCAACATCTGGAATGTTTCTTCCAACCTCCAGTCAACCCTCCTGAGTTCATCTCATCCATGTTCTTTCCTCAGGTAAAACCTGAGCAATGGATTCAGGGTTTGCAATGTAAGTCTTAGACCGGCTTTAATTAGGCTTTGAAGGAAATGAGTAGGGAGCATTTCCTTTCTCTCTTTTTTGTTACAAGCTGACTATTATAGATAGGAATTTATTTATCCATTGTACAGATTGGGTTATGATTTTTATGGTTCAAAAGATTGCATGTGTTTACTGTGGGGGGTGTAAATATATTTTCTGTTAAAGTCATGTGCATGTGCGAAGTAATATAAAAAGTAAATAATTGTTCTGTGGATGCTTAAAAAAAGAGTTGGTCATACCATGAGTCTCTGCCCATCCCTTTCCTGGATGCCTCTTAACTATTTTGATTGATTCATTTTTAGTGTTGAGTTCAAAAATTAACAAATCATTGTTCATCTGGTAAGGTGAATGCTTAATAAGACTTCTGTTGCAAGATGATAATGCCAAGGGTTGGAATCTGGTGGAAGTAAAATATTTTAAATGCAAAGGCAGTGATGTGGGCCATACACTGTAGGGTTACCGTGGGAACCGTAATCCGGAATTTTCATGACTTGTCTTGTGTGATTACAAATTTAATGCTGTAGGAGGATTGTGTTGCTTTTTTTCTTCATTCTGAGGATAATTTATTTGTGAATAATCAGGATTGGATCAGGCTTAGATGTGACCTGAATCTGCCCAAACTGGAAGGATCCTTGGTCCTGCAGGAAGTTGAAGAAACAAATGGAGAGGAGGAAGAACACTTGAAAAGTACATGGGCACAGGACATGGCAAGTTTTCACCTAGGGAAAAGAAGGAAGGAGAGCTTTGTAACATACTCTGCCTCAGCTTTGAGGTCATGTGGAAATGAGGTCCCTCAGCCTTGCCCAAGTTTTCTTCAACATAACCCCATGCCTAACCCAAATGTAAGCAGCAGGACTGACAGCATGAAAGGCAGGGGCATTACTTCTTTGGCCGGATGCACTGCAGCAAACTGCAGATGGTGACATCTCACTGTGGCGGACTGAAGGGGAGCTGCAGCTGCCAAGAGCAGTCTGGTGTGCAGCAAACAGGAAGGCTCCATTGGGAGGAAAGGCTTAGAGCTTCCCAGGAGTTGGAATCTGCATTCAGGCACATGAGGACATGTCTACGAAACACCAACTATCTAAATGAAGCAAAGTTAATGATATAGAACACCAATCAGCTGCATGCTTCTAATGGTTCCAAATATCTGGATGTTGAATGCCCTATAAAAATCCAGCTCTTTGGTATTCTGCAGATGACCAAATAGCTAAATAATTGCTTAAGTGTTTCTGTTCTCCTTTTGTTTCAGAGAACAATAGACTGCGCCACTGTGTCAATGAAAGCTATAGTTGTAAGTCAAAGAGCAGCGCGCTCGCTCTCTCTCTCTCTTTCTCTCTCCCTCTCTCTCTCCCTCTCTCTCTCTCTCTCTCTCCATATATATATGACATAGAAGAGCAAGGCCAGCCGGTCCCACACAGGTCAGAGCACCAGGGTGTCAGTAAAATCTGATCGACAGCAATATCTCGATTGTATCATCGTGGAGATTGGTGACAAAGTTTCTGTTACTTAAATAGACTCTACCAGGAGAAAAGTATTGAACGATATTATAAAAGACTACATTTCGTTTTGTTATTTTCTCAGAATTGGAGAGAAGGCGCTGACCTACACTGAAGAGGGAGTTCCCTATTATCAGTGAAACTGTAGGTCCTGCTTCTATCCCAAATCTCTGAGTTTCTCAGATAAATAGATATGCAGCTTCCTCATTGCAAGATATCCAAACCTCCCTGGGTACCGTGTGCCTTACGGACAAATTTGAGAAGTACTCTGATAGATGGTGAATATGGGCAGACAAATGGTGAATGCAATTCACTACAGGGGAGTGCAAAGTAATAAAGATCTGAGTTAGAGAAAATCCAAGAAAATGAAATATGCCCTTTGGGCCATATAGCACACAGAATTTAATCTGAGAAAAAAACTTGGTTAACAGTGGATAAAACCATTAAAATTTCAAGAGATTCCTTGCATAAAACAACAAACAGTATATCTGAAGAAATATGAATTGAAGTAGTCCAAAGGAATCGCTCAAGTCCTGCAATAAGGTCAGCTCATCTTAGAAAAAGAGGAGGAATATTCTAGAATATGCTGGAACAAAAGAGAGTAGCCAAAATTAGGCATGGACTTTAGGGTTTGGTGATTTCTACTAGGAGAGACAGCTATGAAATAGAGAACTAGCCTCAGAGTAAGCATGACCTGGCTTTTAAAGACCTGCCCTGACCCAGACTGGCTGTTTGACCCTGGGCAAGCCCCTTAACCTCAGTGCTCTAGGGGACTCTCTAGGACTAGAAGTTGCTGAGGTATCAACCTAAATTGATGGAGGGAATTTCCACATTTGGGAGTTCCTGATTCCAATGAAATCTAAACCCTATTCCCTATTTTCTACTAACTAGGCAATCAGAGGCAGTGTTGCATAGTGGGTAGCCTGTTGGACTTACATAAACCCTGGGTTCAAATGCTGTCTATGACTCATACTAGCTGAGTGACCATGGGCAATTTCCAAACTCTACTAGCCTCAGACAACTTTCTAATAAGATTTATCTACTGAGTTATAGATGGGTTGAAATGACCACTTGAAAGTTGGGGAAATCACAAATTATTGTGGACATATTAGGAGATCTAGAGCAAGGGGACTACCTTAAGTGTACAAAAAGACTACATGAGAAATGAGAATCTTTTCTTTTTTTACATGGTCTAGACTTCGAGAGATTATGACTACAACATCTCTATTTGAATAAAATAGATTTTGAACAGACATGAGATCATTTTGTGGAGTGATACAAAAGGCCAGATTGAGGCCTAGGTGAATTTCTAGCCACCTTCATTCATGAAATTTCATATCTCAGTGCAGAAGTAGGCATGAGTACTGTTATGTTGGAAACAAGAAAGATAGTAAAAGAGGTCTATTGAATAAGACTGATATAAAACAAGAAAATGGTAAGATTCTCCTAGAATGAGAGTGATTTAGAAGTAAAAACAATATAAAATTGATAAAAAGGCCGGAGTTGCTTAAACACCATCAAAAATCAAAATGGTACAAAGAGACGAAAGGAAAAAGGGGAGAACAGCAGAATTGACCAATTTAAAAATGCATCCAAGTGCAGATGGGCGGGCATTCATGTCAAGATAGTTCCAAGATAGCCAGTTCTGGCTGTCCCCATGTCCCTGTTGGGGGCATATCAGGGTGCTATGCCAAAGAGGATTGGTGATTGAGCCTGGAAAAACCACTTACCCTGTGGGCCTGAGGAATGAGGAGAATTGGCTTTTGGTCTCTTTCAAGGCAGGCTCTCTGTCTCAGTCCCCAGGCCCAGAGACATGTGCAGGCTAGGCAGCAACTACTGGTTTTGTTTATCCTTAAAGTAAGTGGGAAGAGCAAGTGGCCCATCGAAAGGGGCGAGGGAGTAGGAACATCCTCACTCAGGCTCTGTGGTTTGGACCCAGTTGCACATATAATGCCAAGAATTTTCAATTCATATGTATAGCTGACCAACGTCTTAGCATCTAGGTAGCCTTTTCCACCACAAAATGGAAACAGGAAAGATTCAAGCTATTTGGTGCTGTGTTTGAGGAATGGGACAGTGAACATGTCTTCAAGATGTCACATTTGTGCCACACAGGAAATCTGTTAATCGTACTTGTTGAGGATCTATTTGCTCAAGTACAATTAAAAGATGAAATTGGCTTAATGGTAAAAGCATGTAAAAGCATCCAAAATCACTCTGGAAAAGCTTTAGATTTCTTTTACATTATGTGCACTCTGTGGTGTTCCTTGGGTTACAGAATGTATGGAAATTGTCACAGTACTTAAAAAATGTGTACCCCTGTGTGAGAAGGAAAGGTCGAAGATGCATTTGCAAAGATGCTCTTTTAACTTTATTTTTATACATACCTATTTCAATATATACCTACATATACACACAGTTGAAATAACGGACTACAGTGCAAAAAGGAATCTCTACATCTCTAGCTAGGTCTAGCCCATTCCCATCCCCTTTTCTAGACCCAGGTATACATAAACCGTTCTAGTCAGAAGAGAATTTCTTTTAAAGATCTTCAGGGAAAGAGAGCTCCCAACCTCTTGATAGTATGGTTTTTTCACTGCAATCTAACCTCTTTGCTTCTTGTCATCCACATTATGAAAGCTTTATACAGTTAACTCTTATTATAAGCTCATAAAGTCATTTTCCAGCTTGTAGATTATCTGGGCACTTTGCTTTCATCTCTCTCCTCTTGCCTCCTTTTCAAATGTTTTCCTGTTAATTAGCAAAAGGCAGACAATGGAAGGGGCATGAAGTGAAACTCAAATCAATTTCATTTTTGCTACTTGGTAATAACTGGTAAAAAAAAATTACATTGATGGAGAAGGGAAAAACCGCATCACAGGAGAGTCAAGGGAATCATTGTTCAGAGAAGACAAGCCTAGGGTAGAGAGGTGATCAAGTAATGGTCAGAGGCCATGGGCTGAGTAGGAGAGTGAAAATCAGGACTGGAATAAGGGGAACAAATTCCAGTGAAGCTCATCATTGGGCCAAGGCCACACCCAGGAGCCATGGTCATCTTCCCAAGCAAGGACAAAATATGAGGGTTCGTACCAAGCTCTAGGTTGAAGTGTGTGTATGTGTGTGTGTGTGTGTGTGTGTGTGTGTTGTTAAATTAACATAAGAAATAATTATAAAAGGCACTGTATTGCAAATAGATAGCTAAAGTTGGAATCAAAGAGACCTGGATTCCAGTTCTGCCTTTGACATTTAACTAGTTGCGTGACCATGGGCAAGCCACTTACCCTCTCTGAGCTTCAGTTCCATTATCTGCATAGTGGAGCTAATAATGCCCATAGTACCTCCCTCACAGGTTCAAGTAAAGTAACCTATATAAAGTGTGCCACTAAATCACACCTTAAAGTGCTATAGAAGTGTTAGCTATTAGTATCATAAAACATCTTGCAAGTATAAGAGAGCTTGTGCAGAACTTTGGAGAGACCTTGGATAGGAATGAAAGGCTGAAATAAATCACTCTTCTTCTTGGGGCACTGAGCTGAGGGCTGGCGAGAGTTTGAGAAAAGAGTAGGATCTTTCTTCTAGGCTTCCCTACAAACATAATCTAGTATAGATTGTATTTTGGTCCAGAAGAGATGGGCTTCATAGTGGGGAGGAAAGAGAGTGTAATGCCCCAGGGACTTGGACCCAACAGCAGTTTTGATTGTTAGACAAGAATCCAGTGAAACAGTCATTGGGAACTTTTCCTGGGCCCAAGCAACTAATGGAGCCTCTTAAGGATCTGGCTGCTGCAGCTTTCTCTTCAAAAGAGACCACCAGGACCTCCTGGCTCAAAGGCCTTGGCAATCCAAAATTTCTCTGAGGGCTGAAAACTACAAATGCCAGGATGCCAGTTAGTTCTAAAACTCCTATTATGACGCATGTATAGAACAAATATCAGTAGCGTATACAAATACAAGGTGGCTAGGGAGGGAGGATTATAGCAATTGGAAGGATCAGAAAAGGCCTCATGTAGAAGGTGGCAGGAACTCTATCTTGGAAGAGGAAGGTGAAAAAGGAGGGCATCTCAGCCATGAATATAGCATGTTAATAAAATAAGTCCATTAATGGGTACAAAGGTATAGTGGATAAAGTTTTGAACCTAGAGTCAGGAAGACTTGACTTCAAACCCTGGCTCAGATAACTGTTGCTGTGTGTGGCCATAGACAAATGACTTAGCCTCTGCAAGCCTCAGTTTCATCATTTGTAAAATGGGCACAATAATACCTATAGGGTCCATGCCATAGAGAACTTGTGAGCCTCAGATGAAATGAAGGAAAGCCCTTGGCCAATCTTAAAGATATGTGTGTGTGTACATTTACATAATCTTTAAAATAATGTTAAAAATAAAACCCCAACACCACACAGCACAACTCTCGAGTGTTAATGTACGCTGGGCAAATTAATGCATATAAATTAGGACATTTTCATATGCCATTTCTAGCACATGTTGCTATGGTATTTAATAACCATTTTAGCTGGCATGTAAACACTCAAGCAGCTTCACCATTCAATTTGGAACACTAACACCCACATAAACCTATGTATTTTTCCTGCATATAAAAATCTGTCTGGGACTCATCTGAATAACTAATGTTTTCTTTAGGTCATTTTTCTAGGCAAACAAGAAAAAAAAGCTTCAGTTAGTCAACAAGTTTTTATTAAGAACCTACTATGTGTCAGGCATGCACTGTGCACTGGGGATACAAGGAAAAGCGAAACATAGTTTCTGCTCATAGTGTAGTGGAATGAGCATTGGACTTCAAGTCATGAGAGATATGGGTTTGAATCCCCCCTTTCATGCTTGTGCATTGTGTCCTGGGGATGAGCCCTTTAGCCCCTGTGAGCCTGCTTCCACATTTGTGAAATGGGAGTGATATCACTAGTGTCTACTTTATATGTTTGGTAACTCTTAATAGGTAATGTATTGGACATATTTTGTGAACTCTTAAAACACTATCAAAATGCCATCATACTTTAGGATAAGGAAATGGCTTTAAAGCCCAATCACATACATTAATGTCGGACAGAGCCAACTATGTGATGTGATGTGAGGAGTTTCCTAAGGGTTCTTGCCCTTGAAATATTTACCCCACTGGCCTTGTCATAATATCTGAAGTTTTTACCATTAGAGTTGTTTCTTTGGGTTACGCACCACATGTCTTGAAGGCTTCTATTAAAGTGTGACTCTGTTGGAGTTGGTGATGAAAATACACCACAGCATGGAATAATTTATTGGATAAGCTGAATGTTACTGATCACAAAGGGAATGAGGCACAGGGGGACAGAGAAGTTTTGACTTGGAGAGGGAAAAAAGGTCCTTCTGTAGTAGGAAGGCCGAATTTATAATCTCAAGTATAATCATGTATATGTTGGAATGGTTTGAAATCCCAAGGTATGAGAGATTCTCTAAGTAGAAAGCAACAAAACATTTATTTAGGCCCCACCTCAGCAGATCTGCTAACCAGCCTCCCCATTCCGACATCTTGACAAAAAGACTCCAGGCCCGGAAAGCCCGCCTCACAAGAGTAACCAGGAGGCCAGAGAAAAACAAGATAGTATTTAGCCAAATCATATTTACTGGCCTCAAGTCCTTGCTTGCACTCCTCGGTCTACACACGGGTCAGCTCTGCTTCCGCAGCTTCCTGCTTCGGCTTCTGCTTCCACTGTAGTCGTCCCTTGGCTTGCCTTTCCTCGCAGCCGAGCCTCTGGTGTTCTCAAGCCCCGCCTCAGTGACCAGAGACATTGGTTCCGGAGTTGGCCCCTCTTAAGTCATTAATCTACACCCACACGGGTTTCACACCTGATAGGGCTTTAGGCCTGGGGCTTAGCACTTAACAGCTGAAAGTACTTTCACTCAAAGTAAACAAAAGTCAAAACTCCTGAAGTGCCTTTCACTCAAAGCAAACGAAAGCCAAACTCCTGAAGTGCTAAGGAGCCCATTTTGCCTTACCTACACACGTTCTAGTGGGCAGGCCCAAGGTGTGCCATTGGCAAGGTCCTGTTTCGGGTCCAGGTGGACAGGATTCTTGTGAGGAAAAAATGGAACAGCTAGGTGGCATAGTTGATAGAGCGCTGGGCCTGTCATGACCTTGGGCAAGTCATGACCCTATTTCCCTTAGTTTCGTGATATGTAAGATGAAGTGGAGAAGGAAATGGCAAACCACTCCAGTATCTTTGCCAAGAAAATCCCAAATAGGGTCACGAAGAGTTGGACATGACTAGAAAATGACTGAACAGTAACAACAAAAATGAGGGAATAGACGAAAACACCACAAAGCTTTATTTTCCTCATCTGTAAACTAGACAGAAGAACAAAAGCTCTTCCTTAGAGAGTATTTCTGTCATAAAAATAAGATGTGGGAAACATACATCAGTGCCTCAGTTCCCACTTTTTGTAAAATAGGACAACAGTCCCTTCCTCGTAGGATAGCTGTGAGGTAAAATTGAAGTAATATATGAAAAATACTTAGAGCTTCAGTTTCCTCTTGTATAAAACGGACAAGAGAACAATGGCCCCCCCTTGCAGGATTACTGTGAGGTAAAACATGAAGTAACATATAGAAATTGCCTCAGGACATCAGCTTTTTCTTTCTTAAAATGGAAATAGCTACAATGGTCCCTTGCACAAAGAGTTTTGGTGGAGAACCAATGAGGTAGTCTATGAAATACACCTCTGTAAAGTGGACATGAAAATAGTGGCTCCTTCCTTACATGGTTGTTTCAAGATAAACATGGGGTGATACATAGAAAGTAATTCAAACTTTGTTTACAATTCTAGAAAAGAGGCATGACAACATACACAGTCTCATAACAGGACTGCTCTGAGGTAAATATGAGGCAATTCATGAAAACAACTCCAAGGTTCATTTTTCTAAATTGTGAAGCAGAAGAACAATACTCTTTCTTAGAGAGTTTTTGTAAAGGACAAATGAGTTTATGAATAGTACCACAGAACTTTCACTTCTTCTTCTGTTAAATGGATGTGGAAACAATCAGAGGAATTTTGTGAAGTATAAATTACATAAAGTACGTAAGTGGTTAATTTTCCAGGTTTCTTGATATTCTAGAACCACAGGGCAAAATAGAAATTGAAAGAATCCACCGATCGCCTCCTCAAAGAGATCCCAAAAAGAAATCTCCTAGGAATATTGTCGCCAACTTCCAGAGCTCCCAGGTCA
>CM053628.1:8947729-8973211 GCA_028646595.1 Phalanger gymnotis
GGGTAGAAATGGGGAGAAAATTTGTAATTCAAACTCTTGTGAAAATCAATGCTGAAAATTAAATATATTAAATTAAAAAAAATATTCCAGGTTTCTAAAATGGAGGTGACAACAGTGGACCCTTCCTCAGAGAGTTTGTGTGTGATATAAATAAGGTAATATGTGAAAAATACCAGGACAATAATGGCTGATTTCTCACAGGATGGTTTTTTGTGGTAAAAAAGAGAAAGTACTCCAGAATTTCATTTTAATTTTTCCAAAAATGTAGATGACAACAGTGGCCACTTCCTCACAGTTTTTTTTTTGTGAAGTAAAGAGGACAAAATATTTGAACAGTACCTTATGAATATATTGTTCTCTTCAGAAAGATGGACATGACAATAATGGCACAACCTGACAAGAACAATATAAGATAAAATAAGGAAATAAATTTACAAAAAACCCTTTAGTTTCCTCTACTGAAAAAATGGACCCTTCCTAAAAGAATTTTAAAGTGAGGTAATATTTCAGAAGTACCTCAGAGTATTATTTTCATCTTTATTAAAAGGAAAATGACCCTAAGGCCCCTTTTGGAAGTGATTTGTGCGGGAACCATGAGGTAATATGTGAAAAGTACCTCAGAAGTTTTTCTTTTTCTGTAAAACTGGCATCAAAGCAATAGTTGCCCACTCACATAGGAAGGTTAAAAGTGCTGAGGTAAAAATAAGGTAAGATATGAAAGAATTTTATTTTTCTCCACTTTAACATAGACAGAAGAACAATAAGCCCTCCTCAGATCATTTTTGTGAGGCAAAAATGGGGAAATCTATGAAAAGTACCTCAAGTGCTTCTTTTTCCTCTTTTGTAAACGGACATGGCCACAAGGGCCTTTTCCCCAGAGGATTTTTATGAGGTCACATTGATGTAAAAAAATGTGTAATACTTGAGAGCTTCAGTACGTTCTTTCTGAAAATGGAGATAAGAAGCTATTTCACAGGGTATTTTGGTGAACCGACTTGAAAACAAACCTTCCTCAGATAGGTTTTGGGAGGTGGGAATAAAGTAGCCTTTGAAAAGTATCTCAAGTACTTCAGTTTTCTGTTTGGTAAAATGGACATGGTGACAACAACCCTTCTCCAGAGGATTTTTGTGAGGTCACAGTGAGGTAAAAAAAAAAAATGTGAAGTGTCTTCAATCTTCAGTACATTTTTTCTGGAAATAGACAACAAGCTTTATCCCTTTCTCGGGGTGTTTTTGTGAGGTAAAAATCAGGTAACATAAAAATTACCTTAGAACTTTGGTTTTCTTTTTTGAAAATCGGACAGGAAAATAACGAACCCTTCCTCATGGGATTTTTGTGAGGTAAAAATGTGGTAATATTGGGAATCTGTTTCTTCTTTCTTTAAAAGAAAATGACCCAGTGAGCCTTTCCCTCAGAGACTCTTTGTGAAGTAACAATGAGGAGATGTGAGAAAAGTCTCTGAGAACTTTATCTTCCTCATCAGTAAAACAGACTCGAAAACGGGATTTTAGTGTGGCAAAAAAAAAAAAAAATGAAATTACCCTCACAGCTTCATTTTTCTACTTCACAAAATGGATATGACAACACTGGTCCTTTCCTCTGAGTATTTCTGGGGTAAAAATGTGTTAATATGTGAAAAATATCAGAGAGCCTCTGTGTCTTCTTTTGTAAAATTTAAATGACTAGAGTGGCCCCTTCCTCACATAAGATCGTTATGATGTAAAAATGGGTGACATATGGAAAATACCTTAGTGCTTCCGTTATCTTATTCATAAAACGAACATGATAGCATTGGTCCCTTCAGAGTTTTTCTGTGGTAAAAATCAGGTAATGTAGGAAAAGTACTTCCGATCCTCTCAGTTTCCTCTTATAAATAAATATGACAAAAATGGCCCCTTCCTCACAACATGTTGTGAGGATCAAATCTGCTAAACTATATAAACCTTTAAATATGAGCTATTATTTTGGTTCATGAGATGTATTTTATCCCTGGCTTGTTGATAAACTCACTCTGTACAAAATCCAGATTGCCTCTTTTATCTTAGATAATATACCCACCTTCCGTTCCTATTCTCCGCTAATCATTTTTGTTCTGCCTCTCCCCATCCAATGTTTATTTTGCTTTGAGGAGAGATGGGATCCAAGCTAAGTTTAGCAAATGTTTTGTGTTTAAAGCCTCCTCTCCTTTTCTTTTGTATAAGCAGGCCTAAAACCAGGTGGGATGTTTGCTTCCCGGGGACGCTATTTCCTACATTCAGGTATTTTATCGTGGCCCACACCAGAGGCCGTAATCCCTTCAAGAATTCTCCACAAGCAAGCACAACATGGCGGTGGTGGGTGGAGCTTTAGCTTTGGTGGGTGGAGTTAAGGTCTGAGCCAATGAGCCCTCAGGAACTCTGAGTTGACACCTCCCACTGTGACGTCAGAAAATAGCATAGCCTATCAGATTTAAGCGAAAGCGGTTCCTCAGAGACAGAGCTGTGGGAACCTTCTGCCGGAGAAGACGGGCCTTGTTTCTCTCCTGCCGTGTTCTCTTCTTTTCCGACTAAATCACCCCAAAAGTTTTTATCTGCTCGATTCTTTAATCTCCGACCTCTGCCAACTCCACATCTGCCTTCTCAACTTCTCGAGGTTGGTAGTACTGAGGTGATTTTTGTCATGGCCTGCCGCAGTTACCTCAGGACTGAGTTTATTGTGGGAGGGAGATACAAACTAATAAGGAACATTGGGTGTGGGGCTTTCGGAGACATCTATCTAGCAACCGATCTCTTAAGCGGCGAGGATGTAGCTGTAAAGCTTGAATCCCAGGGAGCCAAGTACCCTCAGTTGTTGTATGAAAGCAGGCTGTACAGCACCCTCCAAGGTGGGGTGGGCATCCCCCGCATGTATTGGTTTGGTCAAGAGGGAAATTACAATGCTCTTGTTATGGATTTGCTGGGGCCCAGCTTGGAAGACCTCTTTAATTATTGTTCTCGTCGTTTCACTTTGAAGACTGTCCTGTTGCTAGCTGACCAGATGATTGCTAGAATCGAATATCTGCATAGTAAGAATTTCATACATAGGGATATCAAACCTGATAATTTCCTGATGGGCATGGGGCATCACCGCAACAAGCTGTTCCTCATTGATTTTGGTTTAGCCAAAAGCTATCGAGATGCTAAAACCAAAGAGCATATCCCATACCGAGAAGACAAAAATCTAATTGGCACTGCTAGGTATGCCAGCATCAATGCTCACCTCGGTATAGAACAGAGCCGCAGAGATGACCTGGAATCTCTTGGCTACGTTCTGATGTATTTCAGCAGAACAAGCCTTCCCTGGCAGGGACTAAAGGGGGCAACCAGGATGGAGAGATATGAAAAGATTAGTGAAAAGAAGATGGCCACACCTATTGAAACATTATGCAGGGGTTTTCCACCAGAATTTGGCATATACCTCAACTACTGCCGCTCTCTGGGCTTTGACGAAACTCCAGATTATTCATATCTGAGGCAACTATTCAACCACCTTTTAAGATCGATGGGCCAACCACACCAGCATAGTGATTATGCTTTTGACTGGAGCCTGAGGCAGAGGTTACAGCGTGCAGATGCCGCTTCTAGGCTGATGCATCAGGCTCGCCACCCAACACATTTCTAAGCAGGAAGAGCAGATGACATAGCAGATGGGAAGAAAATGTTCTTTATTTCAAAAAAATAATACTTTATATGGACTTTTACTTTATTTCAAAAAACATCAAATTATATGGACTTTCATAAGCAGCATATGGACTTTTACAAATTGTTAGGGCAACTGTTGATTGTTAAGAATTTTAATTCAAAATGCAAAAAACAACCACTACCTTAATTTCAGAAAGAAAAAAAAAACTCAAAAAAACCCTTAATTTCAGAAAGAAAAGAAAAAGAACTTAGTTTGAGAAAACTAAAAAGGACTTAATTTCAGTATAAACCAGCATGGTAGGCAAGATCTCGCAGACACAGACCCCATCAGATTCCTGAGTTTGGCACCTACAAGGCAAAGAAGATCAGAAGTTATTACTCTCCAGTTCTAGAAATACCAGAACATTCTGGACATTTCCTGATGGGTAGGGCAATCTTTTTCAACTTAATTTTAGTATTAAGAAGCTCTAGGTATCCTGATGGAGCATGAGGTGTCCAGTTTTTTGAATTCTTTTTTGTGGTTTTTTCAAATATAAAAGTTTACTAAGCGGTTGGCAGAGGTCATTTTGGACAAATGCTACTTTGAGATCTCATTTAGAAGAACTGCATGAACAGTCTTTAACCCTATTTGGAACTACCCACAATTAGGCACACTCAAATTTTTTCCCCCTCCTGGAAATTTGGAAGTCATAAACTAAAACCTTCTTAAACTTGCTATATCAGCAGCTAGAAAAGCCAGGTCTTTTTTTAAGGCCCTGAAAGACTGTCCACTTACTGAGCTAGAAATAACATCATCTTAAATGAAGATTTAGTGAAAGGACTTGTCTACTGCTACTCCATCAACTACAGCATCCCTGGTATACAAAAGAAAAACAGCATATTTGCCACAGAAATTTACTCAGCATCATACAATTGAACCTCTATGGTAAGTTTCTTAGTAAATATACTCTCTGTAAAAGTTGTTTTTTTTTATTTTGAAATGGAAACTTTTAAAAAAAATTAATATAAAAATGAATTTTCTGTAAGAAAAAAAACATGCCTACTAATTTATGAGAGGATAAGCATCTCCATAATTTTAATAGGTTGTTTTAGGAACATTTATCATCATCCTTTGCAGATCATTTTAGATTACTCTTTCCTTTCTGTTGGCGTGTTTTTTTTCCTGCCTCTATGAAGAAGGCATACTTGTTTTTAATGTCTATATCTATCTGTCTGTCTACACACACACTCACACACTCACAAATAGGTCTTGCTGTGTCTCAATACCTAGTAGTGCACCCGTCGGGATTTGATCCAGGCAGTTCATGTTGCTATTGACTAACCAGCTATATTGATTCACTATGGTCTTTTAGAAAATTAGAACAGAAGTGTTGAAAGGCTTTTGAACAAAGGAGATTTCACTATCCTAGTGAAATGGCTGTGAGCCAATTGATATGAGCTCTTAGCTTCTTTCTGTGTGGTGTTCACATGATCACTTCCCCCAGCCCCTCAAGGCTGCCTATATGAGTGCTTGCTCTTAATGTCTTTCTCTTCCTTTATCTGTGACCCATCAGAAAGAGGGATAAAAGAAGCCTGCAATTCTGATTGCTGGCAGTACACTGAACAGATCAACTTATGCATTTACAACATGTCAGCATAAATGTAAAAAAGAACAACAAAACACCCTGCTGTCTGGAAATCCTGCCAGGTGTCTCATGTGGAAATGTACAGTTCCGGGCATTATGTTTGGGAAATCCAGAGAGACGTAAAGATTTCTTTGGTGTCTCTCGATTCCATATTATATTGTTTTTTAAAATTTGAAAAAAAATGCCTCTTCAATAATTTCACAATTGCCATATTCAGCCATTTAAGATTTATTTCAGAACTCCAGTCTTAAAAAATAAATGAGCTCTGGGGGACAGGCAGAGTTTTTAGTAATTTTTTTCTGCCTGGATAAAGTATTAATTGGTTTGGTTCCTTAGTAGGAAATTGGTCTCTAAAAGTCATTTTTACATATGGTTTATGTAAAAGGGAAAAAAAAAACTGTTTGACTTTGGCGATGGGTGCGGGGGAAGTGGGGGGGGTGGAATATTTTCCAGGGCTTATGCTTTCATTTACTATGCGCTTAGATGATATACTTTTTCTGAAATATATTTGTTCTGTGTTGTTTGGTTTCTTTGTCATTTAAAAAAAGTTGTGGTATAGTCTGAGTATTTTATTTAGGACTGTTTAACATTTTAAAGCAAGATGCAAGTCTTCATTCTGAATGTCTTACCATCTTGTCTGCAGCTAGAAGTGGAACTCCATTCATCGTTGAGCCGCCATGCCTCTTCTTCAATTTGACAAGAGAAGAATTAGAAATTTGGGGAATTTGCTAACATCTTGACTGCGGATGAAGCTCATTTGGACAAAATGCAAATTACATCTTTCCACACAAATGATGGTTCCAGTTGAAGACACAACATTTCGTAATTAGATGATCTGGACACTTGTGCTGTGGCTTATTTTGCTGAATTTTAATGTAACCGAGGGGATGGCCAGGGAAGAGATTGGGAGGGTTGTTACTATTTCTACTGAGTTGACCTAATGGAGGGGGTACCATTTTTTTAAATGTTGGGAAGTTACCATTTCACCTTATTTGAATGTCTCTATTTGTAAACATAAGAAGCAAATGCAAGCATAGGGAGAGACTGGTTTAATCTCATACTATTGTACAAATGTTCCAATGATCTGTACATGCATTTTAAAAGCTGTCATTTGTAGATCTTTTTTAATACCTGCTAAGAAAAAGGGGGTGTAGAGGGGTGTGCTGAAGATTGAGCTTTTCTCCTTCAGGGGGACTTGTTTTCATTTTTCTTATTTCAGTTGTGTAAATAGAGTTTCAAAGGTTTTCCCCGGGAGTAAGGCTTGGTCCGCAACGAAACTGACTGTTTTATGGCCAAAAGGATTCAACCGATGCTGTTCTTTCCACTTGCTAGTACATTGCTTCAGTTGCCGTGAAGATACACTAATCTGCATCTGTCTCAAAGACTTGCAGTGACTTGCCTGGACCATTTTTCTGTGTTGTCATCTGCTCCCCAGCCCATGCCCACCATAGATATCTGCCCTTTTAGCCACATTTAGAAGCTTCATTAATACAGGAATTAACGGTAAAGACAACTGAAATGGGCCTAACCTTAAATATAGGACTAGGATAGGGAGTCTAGCCATTAGGAGTGCCGTGTCTGCCTGACCTTTAAGAAACCCATGTAGTAATCTGTTCAGTATTTTAAAATGTTTACTTCCTCTTTGAACTTAGAACTTGAACTTCAGTAGGCTCTTTGAACTTAGGATAACATGTTACACCACATGTATGGTTTGCTTTCCTTCATTTGTGTATAAGAAAATCATATTAAAATGTATTTCAGTCTTGGATAATATGAGTCTAGCAATCAGACTCCAGCTGCCACAAACCCCTATTTTGGGCATGTGGTTCCACTGTCATGTTAGCATTACATAAAACTTTGCAGCTTTAAGTATATTCAGATAAAAGTTCTGTGTTTGCAAAGCACTGTGCAAATATCTGTGAAAGGAAGAAGCAAGACATTTATTTACTGAAATATCTGTGGTAACACAAGAGCTAGTGCTAAAATGTATTATTTGAAAAGTCAGTTTTTCATAGGTTGTAAGGTAGCCCTTCTGAAAACAAGCTTTAGCTGCTTCTGTTTAACAACTAAAACATTTTGAATAGATAGTCTAAGTTGATAAAATAAAAGTCCAATTTTGAGTAATATTTTGGCTTTGTGACTTCACTGATGGGTATGGCCTCTAACATTACAGCTTCTAATCTATCTAATCTCTCATCTCTCATCATGTTTCTTGCCCATATCTAAATTTTCGGTGAGTGGGCAGAGGCAGGTAGGGAGCAGGCCAGCCTAATGCTCTGAAGGCCTCTTTCTCATTTTCTTGACATTACAGGGATCTCAGTGGAGCATGTAAGTGCTACACTGATTATCTCTTAATGAGTACCTAGGCCACTTTTTCCAGTGGGACATCTCCTTAATGACATCTTTTGCACTGCTACTGTATACAACTCCATGATTATCAAAGTATGACTATCAAAGATTTAATTTGTACACTTACTGAGTTCTCCAAAATTTTTTCTACTTCCTCTTCAACAACAGCTATTAGAGCATAAGCTACCATTATTTTCATGGTGGTCTTCTTGCAAACGCAATGTGAGATAACCAAATGTCTCATGAAATGTTTCTTGTTGTCCTGATAGTAACTAAGTCAACAAATATTTAAGTACCTACTGTGTGCCAGGCACAGTGCTAAGTGCTGGGGATACAAAAAAGGCAAAAGACAGTTCCTGCCCTCGAAGAGGTCACAGTCTAATGGACCTGACAACAGGCAAACTATGGACAGACAAGCTACACACAATTTAAATAGGCGATAATCAAGACATGTGAATGACCAAGGATTGGGAAAGATTTCTTGTAAAAACTGAAATTTTAGTTGGGACTTGAAGGAAACCAGGAGACAGAGATGAGGAGGGAGAGCATTCGAGGCATGAGCATAGCCAGTGAAAATGCCTGAAGTTGAAGGTGTGGAGTGTCTTGTTTATAGATAGAAGAGTAAATGGGATGGTGGAAGATATAAGAAGATTAGAAAGGTGTGTGTGTGTGTGTGTGTGTGGGTAGATAACGAAGATTTTGTATTTGATCCTAGAGGCAATAGGGATTCACTGGAATCTTTTTTTTTTTGAAGGGGGGAGGGTTACAGGGTCAGATGTGTAGACCTGTAGCTTTAGGAAAATCACTTTAGTGGCTTATTGGAGGATGGATTGGAATGGGGAGGGACTTGAGACTTTTGCAACAATCCAGGTATGAGGTGATGAAGATTGTACCAGCAGAGTAGCAGCGTCAGGGAAGAAATGGGGGTTTATTTGAGAGATGTTTAAAAGGTGAAATCGACAGGCCTTGGTAACAGCTTGGATATGGTGGGGGGAGAGATAGTGGGGAGTCCAGGCTGAGGCCTGAATTGTGAGCCTAAGAGACTTGGGAGGATGATGTTGCCTTCTACAGTAAGAGGGAAGATGGGGAGTGGGGGTTAGGGAGAAAGATCACAAGTTATGTTTTGAACATGTTGAGTTTAAAATGTTTACTGGATATCCAGTTCTAGATATCTGAAAGGCATTTGGAGATGCAAGACTGGAAATTAGGAGAGAGGTTAGGGCTGGATAAATACAATAGAGGTGAAAAATGAAATCCATGCAAACTGATAAGATCCTTGATATTTATATAATGTTTTAAGACTTGCAAGATACTTTACATATGTTCTCATTTGATTTTCACAGCCACCTTGTCAGTTAAGTTCTGTCATTATTATTAATGCCACTTACAGATGAGAAAACTGAAGGTAAGAGGAAATAAGTGACTTTGCTCCTGGTTGCCCAGTGTCTCTGAAAGGATTTGACCCCAGGTTTTCCTGACTCCTGGCCTGATGCCTAAGCCACTACATCACGCTGCCATCTTATTCAGTGCCCTCCTGAAATAATAAATCTGCCAACTCCTTTATTTGCCTCTCCAAGGAGAACCTGTAGAGCCATAGTGTCTTTCATTTAGATCCAACTTCTTTGTGTTTTATTTCCCTGTTTCATTTATAACTATGTGTTGGTAAGCAAAATGGGCTCTTAGCACTCAGTTCAACCAAGTGCCCTTGAAGAGTTTGGCTTTTGTTTCCTTTGAGTAATTCAGTGTATTTCATTGAGTCTTCCTAGGTGCTAAGCCCCAGGCCCAGACCCTTATTAGGTGCTAAGCCTATGTGGGTGTGAAGCTCCCAGGGTACTAAGGGGAGGTGCTAACTCAAGAGCCAATCATAGGAGCCTAAGTTCTGGTCATTCAGGTGACGTTCAATGACATCTGAAATGCTATAAGAAGAGAAGACAGAGCCATTTGCGCAGGGCTCTCACTCTTGGTGGCGTGCACGCTGATGCAGAGACTCCGGGCAGCTGTAGCTAAGAGCCCTCCAGCTCGTAAACCCGGATGTTGGGACTTTGTTAAATTCTGGTAACTATGAATTGGGATTTGAATCAGACAAGTTCTGTCTGTTGATGTTTGTACTTTGTTTGTATTTTGCTCTGAAGTTCAGGGTGCTGACTTTTTCCTCTGAACTAAGTGAGTGATATCTGTATGCTGGATTAAAATAAGTTTGTTAACCCCTTAATGTTGCTTTCCTTAGTGAAGCAGATCAAAAGAACCTGAGCTTTTGCAGTGTGCTGGTAGTGTTCTTGTTATTGGGTGTGTGTTGGTTTTTCACCCCCACAACAGCCGCTAGCCGGATTGTGAAAACAAAGTGAGATTAACACTGACCTTCAGTTTTTCCAGGAATGTGTCTCTTTGGCCACTGGGCAAGAATCTCATACTTTGAGAACATCTAAACTAACATTTGCAGATAGTTTTCAGATGAATTCTTGGCACCTGCTGCCCCATTTAACACCACTGTCCCCCTTCCCTGTAGAAGCCAATGGAGGCCATTCAGGACTGAAGACTACTTTTTTATTTTCTTTATTGCATGAGTTGCTGTGGGCAAAGAATGGATCACCAAGTGGCTACAGCATACTGCTGTTGAACCTCTATACTTACAAGCAGACATAGTCTATCACAGGTCCACGCTCAAAGCCTTTCCAGCATTACAGAGGCTTCTAGAGCTTGTGCTCTGCTGGTATGGATTTCAAGAACCCAGCGTGGCATGTGCCTACCGTGCCACGAGTGATCAGCATAGGACTTTTGTGAAGGATAATCCTGAATAGAAGAGCTGAAAGCAGGACAAACTTTGAGTATCTACACAAGCCAAACAAAACACTGCAGTTAAAGAGGCTTCTGATGATTTCTAAGATGGACAAAATGAAAGGTTCAGAAGGTGTTTATTTTTTTTTAAAGCTGAAGTGGTCCTGTTTTAAAGTATCTTAATAGTAGTGTGAAATCCAAGGATTGGACAGGAATCTTAACTAGAAAAATAATTGAGAACCTTAATGTATCTCAAATATTTGTCCCTAGATTAAATTAAAGAAGATGGTATTAAAAGTTGCATTAACAGTTAACATCCCTGCCTCTCACTCTTCCTAGCCTAGTGAAAAATGTGGGGATTTTTGCATGATGATACCAAAGCTCCTTAAGAGCTTTATATTCCTAGAGACTTTTCCTTCCAAATAGATAGAAAGCCTTACCTAGACACAAATCATCCCTTTTTCTCAATCATAATTTATGTAAGATCCAAGATATGAAATGAAGGCAAGGGAAAGATTCCCTGTGGGCCAAAAGCATGTGAGAAATCCCCAGCAATTCAGTTACCAGCCTCCCCCTCCACCATTTTAAGGGAGAGGTTTAGTGTTAAATAATACACCCCAAAGGCCTAAATTTGTACTAAATTTGCATTAAGCTGAGCTGGTTATACAGTTAGATAGTGTTATAGAAATGTAATTTATGATTGGTGTATTAACTTGACACATTAAAGGAAGACACCTTAAGTCAGATTGATGAGAACATACTTAAGAAAACCCTGCAAAAAATTAAGGAGTAAAAGCCAAAATAAATGAAAGATTTGACTGTTCCATAGTAAACTTTGTTCTGACTCAGAGACACTCCATTTGGTAGACAGGGTATTATTATTCTTCAAAATGGCAATCAGCCCACTTCACAGAGTTAGTTCACAATCCATTGTTTTAACGCTCATTACTTTTCTCTATACTAATCTTTTATTGCAGATTCTCTCCTTTCCGTCGTATGTCCTAGCACCATTTTGTTAAGTGAAAATTGTTTGATTTGACACTCTTCACATATTGATTTGGATAAGATAGTTGTCACATGGATTGAAAATTGCCTTGAGGATGATGGACTAGATGTAATCTGAGAATTGTTTGTGGGTGGCAAGTGTTAGATTGGATAAGAAACGAACTGGTGGATCCAGTTTGCCCACGGCCCAGCCTGACAGGAGATTAGAGAGAGGTACTTTAGCAATTTCTTCTCAATTCTTTCATCCTGCCTCTAGACCACAGGCAATGGGACAATGGGCCGAGGGTGAATTCACAAAGTTAAAGCCCCCTTTGTTCATCCGCCCTGAATCCTACTTAGGATGTGCACAGAAATATCCTGATCATATATGAATTTAGCCACCAAAAATGACTGATGGTGAAAGGAATGCAGCATGTACAAGTAAGTTTTAGAAGTTTGAGACTTTTGAAGTAATTGCCCCTTTCTTTCTAGTCTCATAATGGTCACTTTTTTCACCTTCTGCATTGTATTGTATTATTTATTGTATTACATGTGTATTACTGTATTATGTATGATTATTTATGAATACATCTTTTCTCCCCTAATAGGCTATGAACTTCACATGGGCAAGACTGCACCTTACTCGTATCTCTGCCACCCAAAGCACTTGGCACAGTGCTTGGACCACAGCAACGACTCAGCAAATAGTTTTTGAACTGAATTGCCCATAACTATATAGTGACCTAGAGTGGTAGCATACTTTATAAAATGCTTAGCATAATTTTAGAAGAAAAGATGGCTAAATGTTTGTAGAGAGAAACAAAAATGTCTAGACACAGGTTATTCCAAAAGTAAGTCTTAGTACAGATTTGAACTCTTAAGAAACTGCACTAGGACTTCGGGAATGCCTTGAATTTAAGGCAGAACCCTGGGACAAATACATGAGGCATTCCCAGCAAGGAATAGAGGACAGGAACCTGTGATTTCATTGGTTTAAGAACTCCTTCTAGATGAGGAAACATCCACCAATGCAAGTGATTCTTGATTCCACAATTTCCAGTCTTAGAGAGTTGCCTGTAGGCACTGAGAGGTTACATGACTTGTCTAGGGTCATACAGTTAGGATGGTCAGAGATGGGACTTGGAGCATGCATCTTCCCGGCTCCAAAACTAGTTCTCTCTTCAGCAAACCTTTTGGCAAAATGGAAAGAGAATCATTTTTGGAGTCAAGCCCCACCTCTGCCATATAGTACCTGCGTGACCCTGGACAAGTCATTTAACTTCCCAGTATCCCAAGCACACCTCCACATTGGAAGGGTGAGGTTCTTCACTAGGAGTTCCCTATGACAATAAAATAACAGATCCAGATTAAAAAAAAGATGTAAAGTCATAGACTTGGTTTCAAAAAATCAGTTTCCCAAGTGCAACATAGGCAAGTCAGAGTTAGAAAACAGCTTGTCTGAAAAAGATCTGGGGCTTTTAGTGGGCTGCAAGCACAAAAGACGTCACAAGGGCAATGTGGTTGCCCAAAATGTTTAATGTGATCTTAGGCCTACACAGTTTTCCAGAATTGATAACAAGAGGATAGTAAGAGTATTAGTGTGCTCTCTCCAGTGTCAGACTACATCTAGTCTGCACTGAGACTTTTGGGATACCTTGGGTTTAAAACAGAATATGTTAGGATAGAATGTTCTATCCCTAGGGCTAGGTATGTTTTAGGAAGAACATCGGTAAGCCCGAGAGTGTCCATAGAGCAAGGGAATGGGGAAGGGCTGTCTAAAGATCATGTCGTATAGAATTGATTATTTTTAGCCTGGGGGAGATGTTAGGGATGGAAGGAAGAGGAGGGGATGTATTAGCTACCTTCAGTTATTTGAAGAGCTGTGAGGTGGACAAGTGATTAGACTTTTGGAGAAACCTAGGCTTGATCAGTAGAAGTTGCAAAAAGACAAATTTCTCAGCAATTCAAGCTACCCAGCACTGGAGTGGACTGTCTCCTGTGGTAGTGGCTTCCTGGTCAGTGGAGATGTGCAAGGAAGGTCTGGATGACCACTTCAGGGGCATATTATCCAGAGGATTCTTTGTCAGGTATAGTTTAGACCAGGGAAATCGTGAGGTCTCTTCCAAATTAGAGATTCTGTGATTCTACTATGCCCTAATGAAAGGAGTAGTATATGCTACTTAGGGTTGGGACAGTATGATACATGATTACCTAAGAGCACAATTATGAAGCAAATGAAGCAATATATTCTGTTCGGTGCCCCCTCATGTTGTTCCTGGCTACCATGGCACCCTGACCAAGGTGATCTCCTTGTACAGTTGCCTTCCAGGGGAAAGAACACACAAGAAGTTTAGTCTTGGATGCAATTGGAGGTTTGTACTTTTTAATTCTCAATAACAGTTGTAATAGCTAACATTTATATAGCACTTTAAGGTTTGCAAAGTGACTTATTATCTCATTTGATCTTTACAGTGACCCAGAGAGAACGGTGCTGTAATTATCCCCACTTTACAGATGAGGAGACTGAGGGAGACAGAGGTTAAGTGACTTGCCCAGGGTGACACAGCTAGTAAGTATCTGAGGCCAGCTTTGAACTTGGGTCTTCCTAACTACAGGTCCAGTTCTTGCTCTATGCACTGGGCCATCTAGCTGCCTTAGCCACAATATATTATGCATTTGCATAATTGCACATGATCAGGTTGAGCTTTATTCTCTTTTGGCAAAAGAGAATGCTAACTGGACATCTGTCTGAGCATAAGTGGTATGGGACAGGAAGTTCACAGGGTCATCCATTTGGAGCTAAACAACACCTTAGAGGTTCATAAACTTGAGGCTGGAAGGAAACTCAGAGGCTACCTAGTTTGACAGAGAAAACTGAGGCCCTGAGTGCCTTGCCCAAAGCCAGACAATTAGTAAGTGACAGAGCTAGGGTGGGAACAGAGTTGGGAAAAAGCAATTTTAAGGGATGTTAGAAAATTTCTGATTTAGATCAGTGCAGCCTCAGTGGGGCGTCTGTGCTTTAGTGAAGCTGGGGCAAAGGGAGAGAACTTTGGAACATCACTGTAGCCAGATCATGGACAAATGCTTATTTGTAACAGCAAAGAGTGTTTGCAAAATGGCTCTGAGGCTCCAAGGACTTCATCTGCAATATACCACAGGTAATGATCTGCCATCTTGATTAAGAGTGATCAAAGTGGTTTTCACTTAATTGATTGACTTTCTCCGAATGGCTCTTAACTCTTTTTACTATGTGGTCGGGTGAGAGGAGGTGTGAGGGAGATGAGAGAAGTTGGGGAGATAGTAGAGACAGGCCGAATGGATGAGAGAAATCTTATCAGAAACAAGACTGAGTTCAAGAGTGACAGCTATGGCTTTCTTGTTTGTAAAGATAGAGAACTTGAGTAATTTAAAAAAAAAAAACCTCTGGAGCAACATGGTTGCTGAAAACTAGCACCTTTATTTCACCGATGAATTATCTATCATCTTGTATCATCCAAGTGTTGATGTCTTATCATCTTGGCTGGAAATATTTGCAAACAGTAAACATTGTCATTCTTTGTTTCTGTGCATTTTGCTTTTTTATGAGCCATTTTTATTGACAATATGTCATGTGGATCTGCTGTGGCATTGTAGTGTATCATTATATCAGCAATTGGCCACTGAAATATTGATTTAGGAGCCAAAGGCCTAAGAATTGTGTAAAGCCTGTTGCATCTTATAGTACAGTTATTGTCCCTTTCCTTGTCTTCTTACTGTTTAAAGGACAGCCTTTTACATAATTACTGTTATTGCATGTTGATTGAAGCTTTTTTCCCCCTCTAGCAACAACTCAGCCCATCTTGACCTGAAAGATTTTTACACTGAAATATCACAGCATTTTCTGAATTTGGAAGAAGTGAAATTGCAGCCAGCTTTCTTTATATACAGGGCCATGTTGGTCAAGATTCTGTATGTCTCTCTATAGTTATTACCAGGATATCTCTCCGTCTCCGTCTCCGTCTCCGTCTCCCTCTCTCTCTCCGTCTCTCTCTCCCTCTCCCTCTCTCCCTTTTTGCTATGAGATTACCTTTGCAAATGAGTGAATAAATGAATAAAAAAGCATTTGTTAACAGTTTGTTCTGTGCCAAACATTGTGCTAAGTCCTGAGTATACAAATATAAAAGCAACACATTGCAGGGGACAGGGAGGACACACTTTGATCACAGAGGTGGTGAGGGGGACCATGTGAAAGTATATTAACATCCTGTTTAGGATCAATGGCAGAGCTGACTTGACCATGTTCTAGAACTGGAGGGGATGGGGGAGAAGGCAAGGTAGCTGTCTTGGTTTCTAAGTGGGCCAGAGAGTAGGGGGTGAAGTGAGGCAGTTACCAGTCAGGACAGCCAGGCCCAGGGTGGAAGTGGAACTAGAGCCAACATTTTGGTTTGCTCTTCCTCATTAGCCTTCTTAGTACTGGTCTTGAGTTTGTCGGCAAATAGATCTTACTAGCACTTTCCCCAATTACTAAAAGACTCTTTCCTTGGCAAGGATCTGCTTATGGTGGGAACAATGCTTTCATTCCCTTAGCATAGGGTTTGGTGTAACAGAGCAAGCAATTCAGACATAGGGCTCCATCATTATACAGAGAAGGAAATGGCAAACCACTCGAGTATCTTTGCCAAGAAAACCCCAAAGGGGGTTACAAAGAGTAAAACAATCAAGACAACTGAACAATAACAACGATGATACTGTTAAAACCTATACTCTCAGGCGTTCACTGCCAAAGATGACATTTTGACTTTAGGAGGAACTATTCAGTTGTACTGTTTTGAGGACTCCTTGAGGACCAGAGTCATATCTTGCCTTATTTCATCTTAAGATTATGCAATTATAGATTTATAGCTCAACACCAATTTCCCCAATTTGCAACTCAAAGTATCCCAGAGGTAGAGCTGGGAGAGACCTCAGAGAGCCTAATCCCTCTTTCCAGATGAGGAAGCAGGTTTCCAGTGATGCAGCAGTCTGTTCAGCGCCATGTAGCTAGTAAGTGTCGTCGGCAGGATTTGAAGTCAGGACTCCTTGGGTCCAAGTTCTAGATCCTGCAGCCTTAGAGTTCCTCATTGTTCAGTGAGTAGATGACACTCACTCTGGCATCATTGCTTTCCTTCATTTGCTCGTCTTTTGTTGGATGTGCTCTGGTGCTCAAAAGGAAGGGAAGCCTGTTCAACTGGAATTTATATGGGTGAGGATGGCAAGTAAGCCTGAGAATATTCTCAGTTTATATCCTGGGAACCTGAATGACATAAATAGGCAGAGACTAGATAACTACATGCTTTGTATGTTGTTTGGATGTGAGTTGGAATAAGGTAACCTCTGAGGCCCCTACCAGCTCTTAGATTCCATAATTCTACACTTAGAGGATCAGTAGCTTTAGCTGCTTCTTTCTAAGGAACCAAAGTGTTCTTAGCATCAGTAGTATTATTGGCATTAATGGTGAGAAGATATCGGAGGGGGGAGTCCTAGGTAATCTCACCATAGAAAATAAGAGCCTGTTGCTTTCTGGAAAATGAAAAGAATGGGAGTGGTTTATAATGATTTTGTTCAGTATCTAGGAATTCTTTTAGCAAGTTATTTTCTCCTGCTGCCATGAGTACTATTACCTTACCAAATACATAGTGATGCTTCCCACATTTTGGAAAAAAAAAATCTTAATTGTGTAATATTTTTAAGTACATCCGTGTGAACAGAGGCCAAGAGACATATAGGTCACAGTAATATACTTCGTAAAATTCCTTTACAAGCTGCCAGTATTAAAATTGTCTATGAGAAAAGTAGAATTATCTGCCCCTTTTTGAGTAGAGTCATTGAATTTGGTGTCAAGGAAAAAAAAATTGGGGTCATATCCTGCTGGGGTTTTGACTATGACGTTCCTGATTGAAGTCAGTGGGAGTTTGGTGTGTGTATGGAATGATGACAGCATATCCACTTTGATGACTTGGCTAGATTCACCATTGGCTTTTGAAGTGCATAGCGAGAGTGATATCTGAGAGGACTTGGCAGTGGAAGACCCTTTGTCAAAATAAATTGTGCTTTGCACATCTCTGTAAGGAGATTATCACTCACCTCATTTTCCCTTTGATCGATCTGGAGAACACTGGTAATAGACAGTATTCTTTAGCTTCTCCTGCCATATTGAGAGAACTAGATATCGCACTTAATTCTCCTTATTGTGTAAACATTCTTGTATTCCTCATTGATGGTATTATGTGTCAGAGTTCAGAGTGGTTATCTCTAGCAAACAGAAAGCTATTTCCCTAGCTATAGTTATGCTTAATGGTTCATAAATGTCTGCATAATAATGCTCTCATTTACTTACCCTTCTCGTTTATTTTCATCACTACTAGTTATTCTTTAAGGTCTCTTGTACAATGCAAATTACTTATCCAGTTTTGCCCATATTGGAGAGCTGAATTTACATTAGATCATCTGGCTGCTTTTAACTAGAATTTCCTGTCAGATGTTCCTTAGGAAAGCGTCTTACTGTTTGAAAGCTATTTGTCCTGTGCCAGTCCCAAACAAGCCATATGATCATCATTTCAGTCGTCAGTCCATATCGATGGGAAATAAGTAAAGAGCAAAAAGGGCTGGATTCGGAGTCCAAGGATCAAGGTTAGAAGCATGTCTCTGTCACCAGTGTGACCTTGAGGAAGCCATTTCTCTGGGCCTAAGCTGAAAACTGAGGACACTGAATTAGACAGCCTCAGAGATTGCTTCTAGCTCTAAGTATACAATCCGGTAAACTCATGTCAAGGGAAACGGAGCATACCACCTACTCTCAAACACTTAATTTGACTAATTTAGAGATGACAGACACTAATGGTTAAGGGGAAGTAAACTTTTAAGACTTTCTACCTTAGTCCTTGTCATTGGGGTGTTAGGAAGCTATAGATTTGTCAGGATTCAGGAGAGTTCACTAGGAAACAGGACTAGCCAGCTCAAGGATCCAGACTTCAGGAGGAGTGAAGGAAGGGAGTCAGGGTAGAAACCCAAGCTAGGAATATGAAGCAAGGCATTACAAATAGTGGCTGGGCTCAAAACTAGGAGAAATGGAGTTCCCTTTTCCACTGAAGGATTCTAGGGAAAGTGTATTTTCAAGGCAGCAGAAAAAATACTTCAGGGGATAAACATAATTCATTGACAGCCGCTCTTTGAAACCAAAGGTGCCTTTTTCTTTAAACTCATGACTCACTGATAGCTGGTCAGGAGCCATAAATTGATAGAGACAGCAAAAGGAATGGTAGGTTTCCAAGACATAGGTGCATCCAGTTGAATGATTAAAATGACTGACGTTGTGGCCTGTTTTATTTTGATCCTCTTAACTACAAGTGGCATGACGTGAAGTGGTAGACTCAGGGGCAAAAGGACCTGGGTTCAAGTCTGCTTCTGACATAAACTTCTCTACAATGAAGGACAAACAACAGTAGATTTCTGTCTTCCCTGCCTCCTTGGTTTTTCCTTCTCCTACTGCTAGAGACATGCCCAAATCTCCCTCCTATTTAAAAAAAAAAAACTCTTCACTATATTCAGTCTCCTCAGACTATGGTCCTACATCTCTTCCTTTTCTCAACTAAACTTTGGGAAAAACCTGTATCCCCACTGCCTCTGCATCATCTCCTCTCACTCACTCGTCAACCCTTTGCGGTTTGGTTTCTGGCACTATCACTCAACCAAATCTAGTCTTTTTAAAGTTACTATGAATCTTTTAATTTCCAGATCTGATAGTGTTTTCCTCAGTCCTCATAATTCCTGACCTGTCTGCTGCATTTGACACTCTTGATGACACTTTTGGCTCTACTCTCTTCCTGAATTCTCTCCCCTCTCTGGGTGTTCATGACACTGCCCTCTCTTAGTTCTCCTTCTACCTGCCTGACTGCTCCTTCTCAGCCTTCTGTGGTGATTCATTTTCCATCTCATGCTCCCCAACTGTGGATATTCCACAAGCTCTCACATGGGCCCTCTTTTCTCTGACTACACTCAATCTTGGTGACCCTCATCTGCTCCCACGGGTTTAATTATCATGTCAATGCAGTTGACTCCCAGATCTATATATCTAGCTCCGGTCTCTCTCCTGAGGTTCAGTCCTATATCACCGATTGCCTATTAGACATTTCAAACTAGATATCTTAGAGGCTCCTCAAACTCAATTTCCAAAATAGAACTTATTAGCTTTTCCCCAAAGCCTCTCCCTCTTCTGCACTTCTCTATTTCTGTCCATACTACCATTGTTGGGGTCTTCCAGGTTCATTTTCCTGGATGCCTCACTCTCCCTCACTTCCACAGTCAATCAGTTGCCAAATTTTACCATTTCTACCTTCACATCTCTCACATCTACTTACACAGACGCTAACTTAGTTCAGACCTTCATCATTTCTCACCTAGACTACTGAAGTGGCCTCCTTACTGGTCTTCCCACCTCAAATAACTCCGTAGTCCAATCCATCTTCTACCAGTCTTGTCAAACTCAAATAGAAACTGGCTCATTAAACCATGCAGAAGGATCTCGGCAGGCTTCCTACTGGCTTGGTTTTTAAAATGTGATAGTATCTGTGTCTTATTGTATTTTATTCATTTTGTTAAATATTTCCCAATTACATTTTAATCTGGTTGGAGCCAGTGTTTTGTGTACTCTTTGTGCTCCATATTTGACACTTCTTTACAGAGCTGCCAAAGTGATTTTCCTTAAGTCACCCTCTGGCCATATCACTTCCCTACTCAATCACTTTTAGTGGCTCCCTATTATCTGTAGAATCAAATCTCAGCTCCTCTGTCTGGCTTTAAAATCTCTTCCAGTCTGGCCCTGACCAATATTTCCAGGCCCCTTGTCCCCTTTCTCATTACTTCCCTTCCACCACTCCACAATCCAGCCAAACTGGCCTTTCTTCTCTTCCTTGCACACCTCACTCACTCTGTCTCCCCTCTCCTTGTCTTTAACTTGGTCATCTCCCATTTCTGGAAGGTCCTTTCTTTCCTTACTTCTTCCTTATAGAGCTCTTCTCTTCCTTCAAGCCTCAGCTCAAATTTCCTACATGAAATTTTTCCTGATCTCCCCCAAATGCTAGTGCCCATCTTCCCTAACCACCTTATATGTGTTTTTATTTCTCTAGGATATTTATATTTTATATACTTATATATGTTTATTTTGTCTCCACTGATAGAGGGTATGCTTCTTAAAAGTAGAGATTGTTTCATTTTTTTTTCGTATTTGTATTCCCAGCACTTATCACAGTGCCTAGCAAATAGTAGGCATTTAATAGATGCTTGTTGACTGGTTGATTGGCTTCTTAGCTGTGTGATTATGGCCAAGTCAAGTTACTTCTCAGCCTCAGGGTATTGAGCGAGTTCCTGCTCAGGTGGCCTAAGGAAGAGGATTTTGTATATTGATCTAGACCTAGCCTTTGGGAAAAGTCATTTCCTCTTTTAGCCAACAGAAGATGGGAAAGTGGGTTGGCAGAAATATGTGCAAAGCAGCACAACTGTTAATAAGCATTAGATTTTTCAATCAACACTTCAGGCAATGGCGACTTGATCCTGTTAACCAGTTGTTTAAATGGAAAGGAAACCTTTCATTAAATAACAAGGCTGCCATTCTGTTTGTTGGCATCTGGTTGGGTCCTCGGGTTATCTGTTAGGAGAAAAAAAGGGGGGCTACAAAGAAGCCTTGGTTTAAAAAATAGATATTGCCCCAAGGCACTTTGGGAATTTTACCCTCCTTTGAAAATATCATTTTGGAGGGGTCAAAAGGATGAGCTCATAAGAAAAGAACGCAGCAGCGGACTAAAGATGCCTTTAGCAATGGAAGCATGATTTAAAGACAATAACGCTCAGGCCAAAAAGAGAGAGAGAGAGCATCCCCTCATCCCTTACCCCAACCGTGCCCTCTTCATCCCCCTCTTCGGAGCTGTTCCCCTGCCTCATTTTGCTCTCAAACTCCCGCTGCCAGTTTTCCTGAGGTTTAGTAATCGTCATAAGCTCTACCAAGCAGCTTGACTATAGCTTAAGGAAAAGAAACTAGTAATTGCTGTATAAGCTTTCTCAAAATTATATCCCCCCCAATATTTTTTTTCTGATAGGGTCGATGCTAACAAATGACACTCTAGAAGTGATTTGGGTCTTCTCAAGCTTATTTATCTAAGTAGATGATTCTCTTAGCTCATAATTCCGTCAAACACGGCACACGGTAATGGAAATGAAAATGGGAGAGGGGCTAAGTTGGCTCTTTTCCACAAGAGGAGGCAACACAACAGCAGTAGTAACAGTGACAACCAAACTACCCCAATCTCTATAGATCCTGACATTGATTCTCCAGTATATGATCTTTGAAAAGTGATTTCTTTTGAAGCATCGATATGCAGAGCAAAAAAACCCAAACCAGCAACTGACCTAGCAGCTTATTTCTGGGAGAGACACTTCAGGTGGCATAGAGCCAAAGGCCGGGTGACTTGCTCCTCTAGAGATTTGCTGAGCATCCATTAGAAATTCATTGCCTCAGATGATTTATAGTAATCATGAAATAAATATTACGGAAAATGGAAATAAGGCCAAAGGTCATAGCTATGCATTTATTTAGAGTATTCTGTTGACAAGATGTAACATTACTCACTTTTAATGAAGCAATGAGACTCCACAGTTTAAGTCGGAAAGACAGGTTTCATCTTACTTCTTGTACAGTACATTATAGTCATTATTCATGACATAATTATACCCCAGAGTATCATAATTACAAAATGAAATGATGGAAAAGAAGTGTGATGCTAGACAAAAGAAATATTAGGTTGAAAAAAACTGTCACTTCTGACCTGATGAAGAAACCTTGAATGAGAACAAAAGAACATTTACCCCCACTTGGTGCCAAATGTCAGAGTCGTCTTCAACTTTTCGATGACATTGCTACTGGTCCAGTAACCTGAGAAGACCTTGGCGGTTGCTGAGTCTACTTAACACTGAAAGGAAGGAACTTGGGCCTTTAGGGAACTATACTGAAGGTCATGATACCAATTAATTTAAATGTTGAGGAATTAAAAAATAAAAAAGTTTCCTTGTGTTTGGATGTGATGACTCTGGTATTGATAAGATCTATAATCCCTCTTGTATATGGATCCTTTGAGGGGGGACCTATTTTTGTGATATATGAGACTAGAAAATTTTGCCACAATTCAGATGGAGGTTTCCAATTGTGGAAGTCTAGTTTTGATTCCTTCCTTTTTGTTTTCGTTGTTCCCTTTACGTTTTTAGTTGTGTATACAATTTATGGGGTCAAGCCCTTTTTATTGCTTTGTTTCTTCAGGTGGAGGTTTTCAAGTGAGGCTTAAACAGCCACTTGCTGGAGATATTGGTGAGAGGTTTCTTTGTCAGATATGGGTTGGATTAGACAGTTTCTAAGGACCCCTTCACCTCATTGCAGTGGGCAACAAATGCACATTTTAGGCTTCAAGTATGGAATAACTAGGGGCGGGTAGGTGATAACAGTGGATAGACTGCTGGGTCTAGAGTCCGGAAGACTCATCTTCCTAATTTCACATCTGGCTTCAGACGCATTCTAGCTGTGTGACCCTTGGCAAGTCACTTCACCCTGTTCGCCTCAATCTCCTCATCTGTAAAATGAGCTAGAGAAGAAAATGACAAACCACTCCAGAATCTTTGCCAAGAAAACCCCAAATGGAGTCACAGAGACTCAGACATGATGGAAAATGACTGAATAATAATAAAAAGGAAAAGCTCCCTAACAATTAGAACTATTCAAGGGATAACTTAAGAGCTAGTAGGTTCTCCCTTACTAGAGGTTCATAGATGAGAAATTGTTTAGCTAGCTTAGAAATGAGGATGGTGATCATATTTCAAATGCAGTGAAGTTGAATGCTTAGTTTCACATTTGTCAATTTAATTCTGGTGGCATTACCCCAGTTGTATCTAAATGTATCTTTAAATGAAAAGTAAAATTGTCAACCTCTCATCCAGATGTTTAGTTTATAGTATACTGATTATGTTGATATGTGCATACACCTAAACAAATGAATGAATTTTCTCATTTTCACCTAGATGTTTGGTGTGGGGTTGGCGTAGTTGCTCTCTGGCTTTGCTGGGGCAGGAAGGGAGGGATCAAGAAAGCAATATACTATCAAAAACCCCAAAGAAGGAATAACACTTTAAAAGAGGATATGTCTACACAGAACCAAGTTAAGAGGGATTTGGCAATTATGTGGTTACCTTGCAAATATGACAGAGAACCCGGTACATTTAGGCTTTAGTTAATGCAAAGCAAGGCAGCTAGGTGCTGCTTCAGTGCATAAAGTGCCAGGCTTGGAGTCAGGAAGACTCATCTTCCTGAGTTCAAATCCAGCCTCAGACACTTAATAGCTGTGTGACCCTACAAGGTCCTTGTTTGCCTCAGTTCCTCATCTGTAAAATGAGCTGGAGAAGGAAATGGCAAACCACTCCAGTATCTTGGCCAAGAAAACCCCCAATGGGGTCATGAAGACTCAGGACTGAAAATGACTGAACAGCAGTAATGTGCAGCTAGAAGTGGACTTAAATTCAATTTCTTTGGGTCAAAGTCTTCACTGGGGTACATCTGAATAAAGTCTTTACCTGGAAGATAAGGATACATATTAATAGTGGTGTTTTTGGTATTGGAAGCAGAGAAGGAACATTTCCAAATGGAGCCAGAGAACACCAAAGTCCTTCCTGTGAGCCTGGAATAGCCTATTTTCCCATATGATCAGTGGCGACTCCTACACTAGCCTAGGAATTCTCCCAGATACAAGAGATCCTTCCATTATTTTTTATGTGTATCTGCCAGAAGCATACAGGAAAATGTCAGATCAGGCAGGGTCTGAATCCACTGCTGCCTTCATTTCATTGATTCTCTATTCAAACTAGAAATAAGGAGAAGGGATAAAGAGTGTTCTCCTCTCCTCAGCTCTGCCCTTTAGAGCCACAAAAGGAGAATCAGGCTGAACAGTGGAGTGTGCTCAAGATGAGAACTAATTTATGGTTTTCCATTGCCTCTTATGGCACCCTCAACTATTCCCTTCATTTCTTCAATAAATTACTTGTGGCACCATTTACAGACTCACTATGGAATACTTTATGTATAGCAATAATTGTATATTTCAATAATGTATAATTGCTTATAGTAAGTAAAATCAACAAAGGAACCTTCTTGGGGAAGGCAAGAGCCAAAACATTAGAGGAAGTTATTATGTTGATGAGTTACTTTGGGGATTGGGATTTATTAACTTTATTTATAATTGTTATTTCTTTTGATCATTGTTCATAATGAATTAATTATTAATATATCCCACTCTTTGTTCTTATTATTAATTAAAGTCACCTAGTATAGTAATAAAATGTATTTAATATATAGCACCTGTGGTTAAATGTATAAAATCTGCTAATTGTTGAAATATTTCTTACTATACTATTAGCACCCTGCACTGAACATTTTCATTTCATTAATTAAAGAAATTGTTGCTCTTAACATCTCATTTACTTTTGCAGTTCAATCTGCACATCTTCTTAATTCCCTGACATTTGCAAGAAAGGAACTTGGTGGTAGCTCACCATAGGCTTGGATTACAGGTCTCTGGAACAAAAGGCAAATGAGCATAAAGTGGGAAATGCTAGCAAATAGAATTCCTGGGAGAGAGCTGCTTAGACGCTATCCATTCTCAGGTTGAAAGAGGAACTTGGTCGCTGAGACAAAATGTTGTTATCCTAACTGATTCCTATTGTTTGGCAATCTCCTTGGCTAGCCTTTTGGTGTGAAACTTCCTTTGAAAATTCAACCAAATACCCAAAGTTGGCAAGCCTGGAACAAGGGGAGGGTTTCACTAGGTGTTAATAGATTTTTTTTTCCTTTTTGTAATAGTTTATTAATTTTCTTTTAGGTTTTTTGGACATTTTATTCACTTTTTTGCATAATTTCAAATTGATTTCTAAAATGGTTGTACTGATTCACAGCTCTATTTAGTATTTTATTTTTCTCCAGTTACATGTAAAAACAATTTTTAACATTCATATTTAAAACTTTGAATTCCACATTCTTTCTCTT
>CM053628.1:8973711-8995344 GCA_028646595.1 Phalanger gymnotis
TTGCACGTCTACACTGCACCTGGCTTTCTGGCTTTTCATCCATTCTTCTGCCAAGCCGAAGGTCCCTTATCCTGGTGTCAATGCACAGGAGGTGAGCATCCTGTGTCCTATCCTTACTTTCAGAGGATTTTCTGGTTGCTGACTTATTCACTTCAACCCTTCTTTCTTTCAGGCCTCTTGCCATTAGGTAAATACACAGGATGTGAGCATCCTGTGTCCTATTCTTAACTTCGGGGGCCTTACAGTCACTAGCTTGGCTTATGGAGGGGAAAACATCTAAGTAGACAAATGGCTTTACAGAAAGGAAAATATCTAAGTAGAGAAATGGGACTCACTATCCTACTTATTTCTATTTATCTAATTTGTTCCCTTTTATGAGAGGTCTTCACTGGTTCCACACAAAGTGAATTGGATTTAAGTGAGGGAAGGCTGTGCAAAGTAACCAGCCTCATTTTCTCCTCTGGAGCCATCTGAGGCCAGTAGCAAGGTATAGATCAAGATAACAAGAGATTGCCCTGGATGCAGTGGGAGGCCTTAGCTTTTTTAAGATAAGGTATTTCACAGGTCTCAGTTTGACTGAGGCAATACCCTTTTTTGTGATCGCTTTAACAATCTTGCTAGCAGCTTCTGTGGGGATGTAAGATCCACCAACAACTAGCACCCAGAAAGCTGCCAACACAGGTTCTTTGATCTGCTTTACTAAGGAAAGTAACTTTAAGGGGTTAACAATCTCAGTTTAATTAAACATACAAATATCATTCACAGTTCAGAGGGAAAAGATCAGCCCCCTGAACTTCAAGGCAAATACAAACAGAAATCACAAACATAAACAGACCTTGTCTGATTCAAATCACAGTACATAGTTGCCAGTGCCAACTTCTGGCTTGCAAAGCTGGGGCGGGGCAGTTTGCAGCTTGCCCAGAGTCTCAACACTCCTTCCATGAGTGTGCCCCCAAAATCAAATGCCAAGCTCTCCCCAGTTATATCCAGTTTGGAGCCCTGGGGGCTCTGACCTCACCCAGCCTGGGTCTGGGAAAGTTCTCTATCCCCAGGATCACATCACATACAAATCAATGACTCCCAATTGTCTCAGTGCAGAGAAATCCTCCAAGACAAAAAGATTCCACTTTATCTGCCCCATTCAAACAAAGGCCAGAACCATTAAAGTTACTTAAGAGAAGAAAAGCAAAGAGTCCCACCTTAATTACTATTACAGTGATTAAGGCTAGGTAAGAAAGAGGCCAAGAATGGCATCTTTACCTAGTCAAAAAAAATCAATCTGGCAGGAAGACTCAGCATTTCTCGCCAAAACAGAAACAATTGCTATTTAAATTCACTGTGAGCCAGTCAGGGCCCAAACAGTGACCAAGTGGGGCTTGGCCTAGGACCTATTGTTGGCCAGTCAGTGAAAGCCGGAGTAATTTTGGTTTTACGGGTGGTCCTTCAAAAAAGGTCTCAGATCAGAATTTACATTCCTTTGGGCAGAGAACCTGCAGGTAAGGGTATGATACCCTTTGTCAACAGAAGGAAGGGGAAGGAAGGAAGGGAGGGAGGGAGGAAGAAAGAAGGAAGGAAGAGAGGTGTGTTGCCCAATTGGTCAATTCCATTTGGGTCCCCAGTCAGATAGTTGAAGCAATGTTTTTGCCCAAATTTCTTGGATGCCTGAGGTAAGATTTTGCCTGACTGATTGAGGTATGGTTATTTTGTAATCCTTCAGATCAAATTTGCTGCATTTTGAGATATGATGTCAATCATAGGATCATAGATTTAAATCTGAAAGATACCTAAGAAATCATTTAATCTATCCCACACCCTTTTCATTTTATGGAAGAGGGCCCAGAGAGATTAAATGACTTATCTTAGATCACAATTAGCAAGTAGCAAAGTTGAAATTTCAATCCAGGTCCTCTTATTCTAAATCCAGTAATTTTATACTAATGTTGAAAGGATTAATTTACTTCAGATGGGTAAGGTCTAGGTTTGTTTGTTTTTGTGGCTCCTGTCTATACAAAGAAAAGGAGAGAATATAGGCAATTATTAGGAAGAGGTTGGTTTTAGAATGGCTTCTATTTGAATTATTCAGGTAATTTAGGCCCAAAGTTTGTTTTGTCAATAAGGAGCTTCCTTATGTGTAGACTTGGTTATGTGATGCCTCTCTGCTCAAAAATCTTCACTGGCTATATATTGCCTACTGAGTACATTTCAAATTCCTTTGTCTGGCATTCGAGGTCCCCTATAATCTGTTGCCATCGAAACTTTCCAGCCTTATCTAAATCTTAGCCCTGTATATGTTTGCTATTGCAGCCAAACCAGGCTACCCTCTGTTCCTTAGAGGTCCCTTGTACTTTTCATTCACTGTACTTTTACTGTATACCCTGGACCTGAAATACCCTCCCTCTGCCTGATGGATTCCTCACCATCCTCTAAAGCCCAAACCCAAAGGGCCCTCTTCCAGCAAGGCTTCTCTTATTCCATGTGCTGGTAAGAACCTTTTTCCTCTTAGACTTCAGACATTCTGTGCCCTTCTAACACACTTATATCAAATTAATGTATATTCACTGTGTCATATCCACTAGTTGGACTTCAGGGGAATCAGGTAACACAAGTATAAAAAATATTTCTGTTCATGCCATCACATGTCGGGGGAAGCTGCGCTCATGGATTTAGCAGTGGATTCGTAGGATCTAGGGTGGAATCCTGGTTCTGCCAGCAGGTAGTCTTGGGAAGATGACTTTATTTCCCTGGGAATTCGTTTCTCCCTCTGTTAAATGAGCCACTAGACTCGGAAGATTCCTTTCAGCTTGAAAGCCCATGTTTTTAAGAAAGTCACATGGCTAGAAAAAGCATGTGGTACACCAGGCTTTCATCCTATTGTTTCTCCAAGAGAAAACTGCTGATCTGGCATCATCCAATCACAGGATACTTTTTTTTCATCCCCAAATAGCACAAATGCTACTATTCAAATGTGGACATTGTCTGTTTTAAAAGGGCTGAATTGATTTGATTTTAAAATTTGTAAAAACATTTGCTACTGGGCTGGAATGAATGCCAAGTTTTGTCTGGAGAGAATTTTCCATTCAAGTTTCCGATTTCCAGGCCTCTAAACACTGTAGTTTATAATTAAAAAGATGGCAAGCCCAGCAACATGGATGAATTTCACAAAATGAAATGTTTTATTAAAATCTCATTTCAGTTGGTAGGTATTTCTTTTATGCCATTACCGATGCTAAGATTTTGGTGGGTGTATGTATGTCTATATGAAAGACAGTGTTGCACAGTGAATAGAGGGCTAGCTTTGGAGTCAGGAAGACTTTACTTCCATGCCTTTAGCTGGGCGACCAGACATCAGTCTTCTAACCTCTCAGTGCCCCAGGCACCCCTCTAGGATTGAAAGTTCCAGATGAGTAGGCCATTGGTATTAGTGGAATTCCCATCCTCCTTGTAACAAAATCACAGGTAGGTCCAGACCTTCCTCCTCGAATAGCAGCAACAGCAGCAGCAGCAATAACAACTGCAAGGTTCATATAAAGGAAACATTTGTTCTTTATAGTTGACTTGATAGATTTATTTGATAATATATAATCAAGGAAGGTTTGCCTAGCTATTCAATTCTGCTGCTACTCTCTTTAGTATTGGGATGCAGTTAAGCTGGGGTCACCAGGAAGGAAAGAAAGGCATGTGTTGAAGGTGGTGCTGAGAAGGAAAGGTTAAACCCTGGAAAGCAGAACGGTGAGAAGAGGGTAGAAGAAGTCTGGGAGCCACAGATTTTGATGAAAAAGTTGATCAGTTCTTTTAGCTCATAACCTTACTGCTTATAGCGTCGTTACTGGCACTCATGAAGTCCTCTAAGGTTGGCAAAACACGTTCCACAGATTATTTCATTTCGCCCTCCCAAGAGCCCTCCATGATTATGAAGAATGAGCTGTTATCATTCTTCACGACAATCAAAATAGCCAGATAGCAGTAAGTGAGTGAGATGGGAAACATAACATTTTTAGAAATGATAAAGTTTCAGCCAATTCATAGATGTCAAGGCCTCAGCAGTAACAGAGAAGAGAATCCAGAAGGGGATATTTAAATGCAGTCCTTTGTGCTATATGTCTTCTTTTCCTCCAGAGTTGCTGATAATGGATCTCTTGTGTTACGACGTTACACCTGGCGTGGCACATGCTTGTAATTCTTACTGTGGGAGAGGCTAAGGTGTGTCCATCACTTGAGTTTGGGAGTTCTGAGCTGCAGATGGGCTGAAGCCAACCAGGAATCTGCACTAAGACCAGATCTGATATGGTGAGTCTGGATGATGGGAGAGGGGAGGACTAGGTTACCTAAGGAAGGGAAGAACTGGCCCAAATTAGAGACAGAGCAGGTCAAAGCTTCTGTACCAATCAGCCATGAGATTATCTTATGAGAGGCCACTGTACTTCCAGCTTGGGTAAAATACAGAGACCCACTCTCAAAAAAAAGGAAAGAAAAGAAAAAGAAAGACATAACTGGAGTAGAGAGGGGGCGGAGCCAAGATGGCGGCTAGAAAGCAGGGACTTGCCTAGGGCTCTCCCCCAGGACCCTCCAAATGCCGATAAAGAATGACTCTGAACAAATTCTAGAACTGCAGAACCAAGAAATAGCAGAGGGAAGCAGGGCTCCAGCCCAGGACAGGCTGGATGCTCACTGGGTAAGGTCTATCGCACATGGAGCTGGGAACGGAGCAGAGCAGAGCCCAGCATGGGCTGCACCCAGACCAACCAGACTGGGAGCTGGGCAGAACAGGCCCTGGCACCCTGAATCAGTGAGCTGTGGCAGTTATCAGACTTCTCAGCTCACAAACACCAAAGACAACAGAGAAGGTTAGTGGGAAAAGCTGCAGGGACAGAGTGAAAGGAGTTCACAGTTCGGCCACCACCCCAGGGGCAGCGGGGGTGGTGCAGCTACAGAACTACAACTGCAGTTGCTTCTGGCCCCAGGCCTACCTGGTGGGAGGAACTAAGTGGCAGATCAGAGCAGGAGTGCAGGGCTTGTGTAAAGTTGTAAAGTATTTAGTATAATTCAAGTCTATATATTGGTAGAGGGAACTCTCAGGTGAGGAAACTCCTACCAATCCAGGTCAGCACCTTCTCTGCAGCTGATAGTCCTAAGGAGTCATCTAGACCAGTGGTGTCAAATTCAAATAGAAACAGGGCTACTGACTATACAGAAGGATCCCTGCAGGCTGACTTAGAAAACCATATATTAACATTATATATGTTCTATAGTACTTTTATTTATTTTGTTAAATATTTCCCAATCACATTTTTTGTTTCCCAAATTACATCTGGTTCTGGGCTGCCCCGGAGTGTTGTGGGCTACAGGTTTTCATGTTTGACATCTCTATGGGCTGAGAAATTAAGAGACTTGCTTAGGCCATCTACAATTGATGCCTCCACTTTCTCTCCACTCACTCCTTTCTTAACCCCTTAAAATTCAGCTTCCAACCTGATCATTCCATTGAAACTGCTCCTCTCCAAATTAGTTGCAAAACCCAATGGCCTCTTCTCAATCCTCATTCTCCTTGACCGTTCTGCAGGCTTTGACTCTCTCTCCTCCTGGATATTCTCTTCTTTCTAGGTTTTTGGGACACACCTCTCTCCTGGTTCTCCCCGACCCGACTGCTCCTTCTCTGTCTCCTTGGTTGGCTCCTCCTCCATATCACACCGTCTAACCATGAGTTCCCCTCAGAACTCTGTCCTGGGCCCCCTTTTCTTCTCCCTCTATACTACTTCACTTCATGATTTCATCAGCTCCCATGGATTTAATTACCATTTCTAGGCTAATGATTTCAATTCTAACCATCTTACCCCAAACTCTCTACTGACCTCCAATCTCATATCTTCAACTGGCTTTCAGACCTCTCAAACTGGATGTCCAGTAGACATCAATATGTCCAAAACAGAACTCATTATCTTTCCCCCTCCACCCCTACCCCGCTTCCTTATTACTATAGAGGACAACATCACCCTCCCAGGCTCACAGCCTAGGAGTGATCCTGGATTCCTCACTATGTCACACTCCATACCTACCTCCATATCCAAGCTGTTGTCAAGGCCTGTCAATTTCATCTTTGCGATATCTCTTGAATACACCCCCTTTTCTCTTCTAACACTGCCCCTACTCTCATCACCTCGCCCCCTAGACTGCTACAATAGCCAGATGTTGGGTCTACCTGACTCAAGTCTCTCCACACTCCAATCCATTCTCCATTCAGCCACTAAAATGATTACACACGCACACACACCCACACACACCCACACACACATACACACACCCACACACCCACACACCACTCAGTAAACTCCAGTGGCTTCCTATCACCTCTAGGTTCAAATACATAATGCTCTGTTTGACATTCAAAATCCTTCATAACCTAGCCTTCTCCTACCTTTCCAGTTTTCTTACACCTTACTCATTGCTATGTACTCTTGGATCCAGTGACCCTGGCCTCCTGGCTGCTCCACAAACAAAACACTCTATCTCTCTGTTCCAGGCATTTTCTCTGGCTGTCTCCAGTGCCTGGAATGCTCTCCTTCCTTTGCTCTGATTACTGACCACCCTGGCTTCCTTTAACTCCCAACTAAAATCCCACTCTCTATAGGAAGCCTTCTCTAACTCTTTCCCCACTAAACACTCACGTATGTATATATTATACACACATGATATATATACATATTAAACATACATAATATATACACAAACACTTATTACCAAAGCTACAGAAGAATGTGTATACATATATATGCATATATTATAAATGTATATGTGTATATATATATATACATATATATATGTATATATATTTGCAATGACAGACAGCTTACTGCTTTAGTCTCTCTCCCTTTCTGTAGCTCTAGGGAAATTTGGTACAGAAATAAGTCAATCTATTTCTATTACTGAATTCACTGGCCAAGCCAAGCAAAACAGTTTATCTGGTAGAAGTTTGTAGACGAAGCCTCAATATGCTTTTCTTTCATTGCCTTGTCCTCAATTAAATAACTGTTATACCTCTTGGCTATTGTAGAACTCCCCTAAATCTGTCAAAGGTTTGATTTTGAATTTTTTGTTCCATGTCAGAGAGAATTTCAGCATGACCTCATGTGCTTATAGACCACAATATCAAATACATTTTATGTTTTGTCCCATGTTTTGAAGGATGAGCACCAATAGTCCTCCAATGACATTGTAGGGCTATCATGGAATACCACAGTCTCCGAATAGTAGAAGCTGTAGGTCACCCAAAAAGCAATGGAGACATGAAGTGTGGGCTGGGATAGGCTACAACACATTCTAGTTGAGGGATTTTATAGCAGAAATAGAGTTCGGGTGGTCATCAGAGAAATATATGACCAGAAAGAAAAAGGATGGGTTGGTCATGTATTGAGAACTGGCCAGTACACATGATTCAACTGGTATTCACAGAAAGTCAAGAGATGCAGAGGAAGGGCCCCAATGTGTTGGGTCATCTTTCTGTTGTGAATTTATTGAAGGGCATGTACAAGAGTTACCGAGGATAGGTTGTAATCTGCATTGTTGGATGGAGTGACTACATTGTTGAGATCATACTATCACTGAAGTACTAAGCGTGTTTAGAAATAGCGTATGGAGCAGTTAATGAATCTGAGCCTATGGCCAGTCTATAATTTCGGAGTCCCATGCTGGCTGTGAGGTTCCCATCCTTGGTACCCTAGTTGCTGGGAAAATTAGATACTACTTACATACAGACTCGCAGAATCTTCGAGCTGGTCAGTATTAGACAGATATTGTATAGTCCAACTCCATTTTGTAGAGAAGACTGAGACACAGAATGGGGTAGGAATGTCCAGCGTCACTAACAACAAGAGAATCGGGATTAGAATTCAGGTCTTCTGAATTTATAGTCCTGCTGTTACTTCCACTAAACCACAACGATGCCTTTTAAGAGCTCTCAGTTCTCTCTACCTGCCTCTCTATTTAGCCTTTGGGTCTAACATCCCTGCCTATCCCTTTGGCTTGACTGTATCCAGAATTAATGAGAAATGGGAATTTGGAGGGTATTAAGAAAAAAATGCACTGCCAACTTCATGCTTGTGGAAATTTTGGCTGTGTTATCTCTCTCTTTTTTGTGCTCTAGCTGTTTTGTTTTGATTCTGAAAAACCTACCATGCCCTTGTCAAAATATCCAATGCTTTCTCATGATGGGACAGAGATTCCCTGTAGCAGCCTCCTTGCCATTTGTGCATCCAATTGATTGCAACTGTATCCAGAAGAAAGAGAACAAATGTTTTGTTGCTTCTCCTGCCAAATCATAGATTAAATTTGGAAACATAACGTTGATGGACAATTAAAACTCAGAAACATGGGGCTTGCCAACCTAAAGCCAGGAAGCCAAGATAAGAAAGAGCAGAGTGAGGTTTTTGGTTTTTTTTTCAGTTGTTTTTTGATAAGGTAACAGAGGGCCAAAAATTTAGTTTTAATATTTAATGTGCTGTGTTGTTTTCTATATTCTTTGAGTTTTCTAAAAAAGAGTTGATTCTTTCTGGTGGCAGCTATCCCAAGTGTTAGGGTTTGTCAAAGCCACAATTTATCCACTTTCAAAGCAAGAGCCATCTGTTTGGAAAAGGTTTGAATCTGAAGCTTTTGTAACAAACAAAGCAGTTGAATGTGGGTACGTTTTTTTTTTGCATGTGTGAAATGACAGTCGACAAGGAGGTTTTCCCCAAATGTTTATAAAATAAGGGTGAAAGCCCATTTTAATTGGAATGCATTTTTGGCATTTACAAAAAAATGCCATTGCTTGGCACCCTGAGACACTTGATCAGGTCTCAAAAATGGGAAAATCCTAGGAAATCTTTTCCTCCTGCTTCAGTCTTGATTTCTTTGTTTTTCTGATGTTGGAGCCCTGGTGCATTAGAGCAGAGCTATTCGGTGGTGGTGATGGGGTTGGGTGGAGTTTACCTTTAGGCCAAAGAAATCTGCTCAGGACTGTTGTGCCATCAGGTGCTTGTACCTATTCAGTGTGATGAAGATCTTTGCAGTATGGCTTCCTTGAAGGTCAGTGGAGGCTGAATGGACATCCTGAAGGCATCTTGGAGAAATGTAATGACCACTTGGCAGACTCTTGGCTGCCTCTAACAAATTTCCTCAGTCTTGCTCTGTCAGATGGAAGAACATTTAACCAACGAACAGCTATATTGAACGGAAAAGCTGGAGAACTGGCAGCACAGAGACATTTGTGAGAGAACATTGAGATGAACTTGTAACAATCATCAAACAGCTGCAATCAACACCCGTATCATGGGAACATGTTTTCCTCCAGACTGCAACATGTCAAAACAAAATCCAATTGCCAGAGGCCAATGGGAAAGCTGTTTGGATGCCAGTCTAGTGAAAGAGCCCATCTGAAAAAGGTATTCAGTGCTGTATGCGTGCATGGCCCTCAGCAGCTCTCTCCCTTATAGTTGGTGGATATCTTTTGTAGCTTGGTGGCTGCTTTTGTTCTCTTAACAGCTTGCTTCCCATCATTTCCTTCTTTTCCAACACTCCTGCTATGCTTCAAGGCCAAGCCACTAGAGTGGAAGGCCATTATCTGGATAATTCATATAAAAATTGCTTTTGCTTGAATTCCCCATTGTAATTGGCCTTCCTTGGCCTGACCCCAGTGCCAGGCTCGAATAGCAATACTCCCAGCCCTCTGATAGATAGTCAGGCCGACTTAGGTTGGGAAGCTCCTTAAGTCAATCTATCACAGAGTGTGGAGGAGAATGGATGCAATTATTTGGACAATTCAGGCAAAAAACAACAGCAACAACCTGCAAATGACCCACTTCTGCCTGAATTACTTAAATAATGTAATTGCCCCCATTCTCCACCTCACTTTAATCTATTTTTGTCATGACTGTGGCAGAAAACACAGATCCTCTACGTAGGCAAAGATCTCTCTCTCTCTCTCTCTCTCTCTCTCTCTCTCTCTCTCTCTCTCTCTCCTTTAACTTCCTTGTGAGTCACACAGAAAACACCATTAAAACCATTCGAGTGTGAAGAGCTTAGATTTTATTGGCTTGTATCAAGCAGTGTGTTAATTACCTTTTGCAAAGTTAACTTCTCACTACACTGTTTGTTTTTTTGTTTCCTATGCCTGTGTTTTTGTTTTGTTTTGCTCTAGGACTCATCTAATTTTATGTGAATATTGTATTACAGTGCATATGTGTTGGTGTTACCTTTACCCATAAAATAAGTAAACACAAATTATAAACGTTTGCCTACAACCATTACAATCCATAAGCAGAAGTAATAGCAATAAAACCTAACAAGGCACTCCAGAAACCATGTCCCTAGTCCCTGGAGGAGTAAATCAGCCTAGCTTTGAAGCTCCTGCCCTAGAGCTGAGCTGTCAGCGAGTTAGCAACTGAGTTAGTGAATGACTGCAGTCTTACCTAGTCCATGATCTACAGCTGACCACATTCCAGCCAGCCATCTACCCCAGTCATTTTACCATCTTCTATGCCACAGATGGTATGTTCTCTGTCCATTCTTCCTCTTGCTCTGAGAATAATAATCCAATCCGTATTACCATCGCTCCTGCAAAGCACCTGACTGCCCTTTGGACTGGATCACTTGAACTATGACACACCAAACCCTTCTTCCCAGGTTACCACTCTCCTGTACATGCTGGACTTCCTCATTAGAACTTCCTTAAGGGCGAGACCTGTTTCACTTTCACATTATATTTTATCTTCTCTATATATTAAATTTCACTTTTTTCATTCTTTCATTGATTTTTTCATTCATTCATTCTAGAATGGCTAGAATAATGGGTAGCACAATTGGATAATGTGAAATGCATTAGCAATAAGGCAATGTCATGCTCTACAGGGTGTCCCTAAAGTCTGGACACATAGGTAAAAATGCATATTTTCAAGAAATGACGTGAATGAAATTTTCAACAACACTAACAGACCTTAGCCCCCTTGACTTCTTTTTCTGGGGTATGTGTTAAGGCAATCAGACTTTTCTCTGTTCTTCCCTTCTGGGATGCTAAGACTATCAAGTCTCCCCTTTGTATGAATGTGTGGGAAACCTTTGGTTGTCTTTGTTTTGGAGTTTTCTCAGCTATTTCTCAGCACTGAGGCAATCAGGAGTCATTGACTTGTGTATGATGTGATACTAGGAATGGGGAACTTTCACCCACCCATCCTGGGTGACATCAAAGCAATCAGGGCTTCAAACAGGATATAATTGAGGGGCACTTGGCGTTTGACTTTCCGGGTTCACTCATGGAAGGAGTGCCAAGACTCTGGGCAAGCCATTGTGACTGCCCCCTGGCTTTGCTAACCCAGACCCATTGGTTCTTCTTTGGTAATTGTGAATTGTGATTTGAATCAGACAAGGTCTTTCTGTTGATGTTTGTAATTTCTGTTTGTATTTGCCTTGAAGTTCATGGGGCTGATCTTTTCTCCCTGAACTAAGTGAATGATATATGCATGTTTAATTAAACTGAGATTATTAACCCCTTAACGTTGCTTTCCTTAGAAAAGCAGATGAAAGAACCTGTGTTAGCAGCCTTCTGTGTGCTGGTTGTTGTTGGTTTTACACAGCCACAGTAGCTGCTAGCCACGTTGTTGCTACAGTGTGTTAAAGGAGAAGGTGTATTCAATGAAAATCACAGATGCAACACACTTGATTGAATACATAAAGAGTAAATGTGCTAAAATTGACGGCAATGTGGAATTATTGCATTGAGTTCACGTGAATCTTGCAACGCACATTAACCTTTGTTAATATTCCAATTGAATAACATGTTGTTGAAAATACCATTAATTTCATTTCTTGAAAATATGCATTTTTGCCTATGTGTCCAGACTTTAGGAACACCCTGTAGTTCAGCAAATCAGCTTGGTCAGCATGAGATGGGGAAGGTATAGTTGGCCAGTATAAACAAGTGGTTCTTCAAATGGTTTTTTTATTAAATGATAATAATCATAACAGACTATTATATAGCACTTTCAAGTTTGCAAAGCAATTTATGTACATTATCTGTGTCACCACTATATATCCGAATGGCAGAAATATGTTAAAAAAGGAAATTATCTCTTTCACACAAAGGGAACATAGTCATAAATAAGTTGATTCCCAGAAGAGTGGAAAGACCAGTGAATCTGGAGGTAGGAGGCCTAAGGTTTAAATCACAGCTCTGATACATACTACATGTGTGACTTTGTACAAATTCATATGTAGCATACTTGTCAAATGTGCTGATGGCGTGAAGTTGGGAGGAAGAGCTAACACAGTGGATGCTGGTCAGAGCCAGGATCTGAAAAAATCTTCATGGGCAAGAACAATGGCTAAATTGGATTATATGAAATGGAATGGGAATAAATGGAAAGTCTTATGCTTTAGTTCGGAAAATCAGCATGGCCAGTATGAGATGGGGAGGAACAGATGAACAGAGGTTTGCAAAAGACCTGGGGGTTTTAATGCATTGCAAACTCAATAAGAGTCAACAGTGGGCATGGCAGCCAAGAATGTTAATGCCCTTTGGGGCAACATAGAAAGAAGCAGAGCTTCCAGGAATAAGGAAGTGGTGGTATTCTGTTCTCTGCCCAACACTCTCCCCCACCAAATCAGGTCAATTCTAGAGTGTTATGTTCTAGGTGCCTCATTTTCAGAAAGACACTGATGGGTTCTCCCACCTTAAGGGGAGCTGGTCTTCAAGAAAGGGCACATCAGCCTCTATCTGTCCCACGTAATCGTAACAGGTGGTTACAACCAATCAAAGATAGGCTTGAGGTTTGGGGGGCAAACCAAAAGAAATAATAATGATAATTGCTAGCATGTATAGACTGGTTTCAAGTTTGCAAAGCATTTTACGTGTTAATTCGTTTTATTTTTCACAACAACCCTAGGAGATAGGTGCTATAATTATCCTCGTTTTTACAGTTGGGGAAACCAGTCACATAGCCGGAAAGTATCTAAGACCGCATTTGAACTCAGGTCTTCCTGACTCCAGGTCCAGCATTCTATCTACTTTGCTACCAGCTGCCTCAACTCCTATGTCCCATTGCTGGATCAAGCTGAATTTCAAAGAAAGGGATTTTATCCAGAAAAACAAAAGCGAGGGTGATTGAACCATTAAATGTTCTGATTTTTGGAAAAAACTAGGAAATGAGTTAAGCGGAAAAATAAGGGGCCAACAATTACTTCCTATACTGGAAACTCGGGTGAAACATTAAAATAAAATACAGGGGTGAAAATAGTTTATAGAGAGCTACCCTGTGATATTCCAACTCAGGTCATCCTGTATATAATACCTGTCCAATCTCCCCTAGTAAAGTGTAAGCAATTTGAGAGGAAGGACATCTCTGTGTTTCATTTCACCAAGGGCAATCTCACACACAGCAGATGCCTTATAAATGTCCAATTCTATTGAAGGCCTAAGATGAAACCAAAACTAGACTTGGGGGTCAGTGACCTTAGTGTGTACAAATGATTTAGGATAATTGGGAGGGTCAGTTGTAAATGATTGGCTATGAAATCGAGGAACAACTGAATGTGGGCAAGTCCAGTGATTTCTTCAGTGAGGGACTCCTGGTGTGCCCATTCCTTCCATCAAAGCAGATGCTTCTGTGACAGGGCAGATGATTCTGAGATAGTGTTCTGAAGCACATAGAGGTTAAGTGACTTTCCTAGGGTCACACAGCTAATCAGTGTCAGAGGTGGGATTTAAATGCAGGGCTTCCTGACTTTAATTCCAGCACCATATAGTGATTATAGTGGCAACACGCTGCCTCTAAAATCTGGGAAATGTGCCTCAGAATGAGCGCTTAAAAAATAAATCACCGGTGATTCAAATGAAAGTATTTCCTTCAGCAGCAAGCAGTTTGAAAGAATGCCCCACCATTTGTTTGAAGCTAACCTCTAGATGAAATAAGCTCTCAGCTTACCCAAATTTCATGTGCAGTGATAGACTTACAGTATGGCTTATGAGGAAGCTAGCCACCTTCTCTTGCCTGGATGGAAGATATTTTTTCAGGGATGAGTGAAATATTTACTTTAAGGATTAAAAAAAATGTTTTAAAAAAACCTAGCAAGGATCTATATGATGTTAGTTGAGTATGTCTAATAATAATTGACATTTGTATAGCACTACTTCAAAGTTTGTATTGCATATATATATATATATGTATGTATGTATATATTATCTCATTTAGTCAGGGCACCTCACTGTGAAGTGGGTGCTGAACTCATAGGATCAAGGATTTGCAGCAGGAAAGAACCTTAGAAATCATCTAGTTCAGTGATTCTTAGAACTTTTTGGCCTCAGGCCTTTTTACACTCTTAAAAAATATAAAAGGCTGTTATTTATGTGGGTTATATCCACTGGTGGGTAGCTTAGTGGTGCTACCGTGGGTAAAGTTCTGGGCCTACAGTCAGGAAGACCTGAGTTCAAATTCAATCTCAGACACTTACTAGCTGTGTAACCCTGGGCAAGTCATTTCACCCCGTTTGCCTCAGTTTCTTCATTTGTATAATGAGGTAGAGAAGGAAATGGCAAACCACTCCAGTATCTTTGACAGGAAAACTTCAAATGGGGTCACAGAGAGTTGGACATGACTGAAAAACAACTGAATAACAACAAACATATTTACTGGTATTTACTATATTAGAAATGAAAATATTTTAGTATTATTATGAAAATAATTTTGACCTCAGAGACCCTCGGAAAGGGTCTGAGGGGCCCCAGACCATACTTTGAGAACTATTGGTACCCAGAGAGTAAGTGGCAGAGATAGGATTTGGTCTTCTGATTTTAAATCCTATGATTTTTTTCACTGTACTACAACAGTAGGGTCTAGAGTATAGAGTGAAAAGGGAGGAAGAGTGGAGAAAGTTAGTGAATAGGGCTGAGTTTACTAGCAGAAATGGGCCATGGTGAATGCCTCCATAGCCCTTCCCCATCCTGCTATATGGCATAGGGGAGAAAGAGAATCCGGTCTTGAGTCAGGGGATGTAAGTTCCACTTTCCCCTTTTGTGACATAGCACAAATTGCTTAAGTCCCCATGGCCCTTCTGCATCTGTGAAATGAAGATGGCCAAGTTGGTCTCTGACGTTCTTTTCAACTCCAGATCTGTGATCTTATGATCCGAGCCATGTGGCTTGTCAGTTTGGGGGACAGAGTGCACGTTCACCCCCTGAATACAAGCCATTGGTACCACTGGAAGCACCTGGAACTGAATGTAAGACACCTGGATATGGCATCTGGGATACCTGGGGCATAGTCTGGGTAGTCCTTATTTTAAGATTTTTCAAAGAGTTTTATATACATCATTGTATTTGATTTAGTTTAGTATGTGTAGTACAAAGGCCGAATTTATGATCTCGAAAAGGATCATATAAATATCTGAATGGTTCGAAATCGTTGGGTATACAGAATTCTCCAAGCAGAAGGCATCCAAAAATTTATTCAGGGCCCAGAGCAACAAATTAGCGAACCAACCTCCCCATTCCAGTATCATGAACACAAGCCTCCAGGCCCAGTAGGCCCGCCTCACAAGAGTAACCAGGAGGCCACAAAAAAATAAGATGGCATAAATCATATTCACCGCTCGAACTCCTGGGTCCACACGGGGGTCGGCTCTGCTTCGGATTTTTTCCAGCTATAGTTTTCTCGCCTCTCCTCGCAGCCAAGCCTCTGGCGTTCTTAAGTCCCGCCTCAACGACTAGAGACCAGAGTCCAGAGACCCATAGGTTCCCGAATTGGCCCCTTTTAAGTCTTTAATCTACGCCCACAGGGGTTTCACACCTGATAGGGCTTTGGGCCTGGGGCTTAGCGTTTAACAGGTGAAAGTACTTTCACCATAAACAAAAGCCAGACTCCTCAAGGGCACCCGTTAAACTAAGCCCATTTTGCCTTACTGGCACAGTATGTTAAAGCTAAAAGTAAGTTTGGAGGTCATGTCATCTAAATGAGCAAACTGAAGCCTAGAGATGGGAAGAGACATGTTATATTAACGTTATATATGTATACAGACATGTGCATACACACATATACACACACATGCACACACCCAACTCAGATATATGTATACACATACATACACACAATATATACACATATACACACATATAAATATGCTTCAATCAATAAACATTTATTAAGCATAACTATGTGCCAGGTACTGTGATAAGCATTAAAATAATGAAGTATGTATCATATGCACATAATTGCATACCCATACGTATACAGGTATACAACACATACATTCATACATGTATACATTTATATCCATATATACATATCTATACAGATGTATGCATGCACATGTATATAAACATTCATATGGAAGGCAATACATTGAGTGCAAGTGTTTATAACATTTTCCCATCTTTGTTTGTATACATATATGCGTAGGTATCTACTACATAGATACAGCATGTAACATTCATATGCAAGGCAATGCATGCATGTGCACGTGTTTATATAATTTCCCCACGTCTGTATACATACACATATACATAGGCATGTACATACATATAGCACACAAATATTTGTATGCAAGGTAATACATGCATGTGCATGTGTTTATACAATATCCCCCTCTCTGTACATACATACGTACATACATACAGCAGTGAGATGTGGTAAATTACCTTGGAATCAGGAAGTTTTGTGTTCGAGTACTGCCCCTGGCACATAGTAGCCAAATGGCCCACTTTATCTGGCTGCTCTAGGTAGTTCTCACACCAGGTAAACTTTGTTGTTATTCATCCTTCATTGCTAAAGAGGACCAAGGACATCACCGGGGTGAGGTCTTGACTTGCCAGACAACAGCTAAGTTGCAGATTAGGGAAGCAGAGTCCTGCACATCAACCACGACAACTAGCCAATAGTGAATGTATAGTTAGAAGTAGGTAGCAGCAGGGCCGGACCTAGATTCCTTTTTTCCTCACTCTCGTCCCAGCAATCTTTACCACACAGTTTCATAAATTTTACAGGAGAGTCAATTCTGCTATAATGATAGTTTTGAAAATGCAAATTTGTTCCAATGTGATTGGCGGCCTTCTGGGTCATCTCTTACCCAAGAAATGGCAAAAGAACACAGAAAACTTTCTCTCCTGACACACTTGGGTCACTGCAGATGGAGGAGGACTGGGTCACACCTCCCTTGCCTCCATGGCTTCAGGCCAAGGCCCCACCCACAGGCCTGGGGTTGCAGCCTGCCTGGCCTGCCCGGTCCTGCTCAATTTAGAGGAGCCTTTGCCAGCTCGGCCTGTGGGAACCCAGGGCAGCAGTGCCAGGCCCAGGCCTCTGCCAGTATTATTTATGTATTTCTGAACCATTTAACAGGCTTAAAACTGTGCTCCTACTTTTATTAGGTTCTCATCTTTATTTTTCTGTATTATTGACCAAATTAAGTGTTGTGCCTCTAATCCCATTTTCCCATAAGTCCTGTGGTTTTGCATAGTGAGGTGCTTTTGGGGAACACATGTCACGAAGCAGAACTGACACTCATTTCAATATGAGACCTAGTGACTTCATGACTGCGGTCAGTGGCCTAGGAATCAACTCTCACGTCTGAGACAAACTGTTAGATGTTGGTGATCCCCAGGGAATGTTTTCTTCTTTATACAGCACTGTATCTTGACATTATCAAGTAACAAATAATATGGTGCATAGTTCCATGGTACCTGGGGCATCCCTCCTTCTGCCTCCTCTCCCCCCACAACATGGGGCCCCCACTAGGATCCAGGTGGGTAAAAATCTACTCAAAACCATAACTCACGAGCTCACCCTTACTGAGGTCTATTTTTAATCTAGCCAGCCAGATGACAAAATCAGTTCCAAGTAAAGGCATTTAATAGAATAGCATACTCAGAAAAATCACAATCGAACCCCACCCCAATAAACCTGGGACACAGTATCCCACAAATATACAAACCACTTATGAGAGTGAACACACAGAAAGATCACATGTGAGGGACGCATATGGCAAACATGTAGCCAGGTCATACATGGAAAGGGGTAACATATTGTGATGTTCTCATTGGGCCTGCTCCCTACTGGATGGGTTTCTGGTCTCACAGAGATTACTGGGCACATAATCTAAGCCAGGGGGTGTTAGGAGAAGAGATATAAAGCGCTTTGCAAACCTGGAAGTGCTATATAAATGCTGCTGCTGTTATGGTTATGCTCCGGTCACCAGGCCTCCAGTCTGGTCATTGCTGAGCTTGAGACTCCTGCTGGGCTCAAGTCATGTGTTTAGAGGAATACAGTGTGCGTTGGTAAATGATTAAAGTGTGTGTACATGGGGGGGTATATGGAAAACACTTAATTCAATCTATATTATTAACACTTTCTTAAATCTACACATTTAAAAGAAGAATGAATCAAGCATTGATTTGTAGCCGATTTCTGAGGTGTAATTGCTTATGTTGAAATTTTAACAGACTTTCACAAGTATCTTAGGCATCCTCCCAGCGTACTTTGGGACTCTGGGTTTAATGTTGCTTAGGAAAATGGCTATATCTGGCCCCTGGCACCAGATGGATCCAGAGGAGAAAGTGAAGCTCTTGGCTTTACATAGCCCTCCCGCACTTAAATCCAATTCATTTGCAAGTCATGGCATCACCTTCCTGATGTCATGATCCTCTTTGAGAATGAAGGAAAAATGACAGGCTACCCTGTACATAGTATTGCTCTCTGCTACTGGCTTCTTGGACCATCTCTTCATGTCCTCCTAAGCCATCTCAGCCTGTACGTGCTAGGTTATCGTACCTAGAATCTCTCCCTGAGAAAGGCAGGTGAAGAGTCTTAAGTCATAGTCACCATAGTCAGTCAGAAGGCAGAACCACTTTGTCTGGGTTCAAACATCCTCCCTTTGATAATAGAACATGTATACCTTTGGGCAGGTCCATAACCCCCTTGGAGCTTTGTAATCTGTAAAATGGTGGGCAGGGTGACGTAGATGGCTTCTGAGGTCCTTTCCAGCTCAAGGTGTGTGATCTAATGATCTTATGTCTAGTATGGAAATCAAAACCCTCTGGTACTGATAACTACCCAATTTAGGCTTAGATACTTCCAAGGCTTTGCATGCAAATATACTCAAATAAAAAAAAAAAACATAATAAGGAGGCAACACTAATACTCTCTACCCAGCTAGCCAGCATTCCTGTCTTTATTATTCATATCTGTCAGCAGCAATACCAGATTACTTTAGTGCTGTATTTTGACCAGGGACAAACCCCTGCCTCTATGCCTTACATTTCTGTTATTTCATCTTTTTCTTAGTTTCTGTGACATGTTTGTCCTTTTAAAAGCATTGTGCACATGAACAGCAGCCCTCCGCCCACCCCCATTCAGCATATACCATCTGTTTCATTTTTACAATTTGCTACTAATAATAGTGTGATAGGCTATGGCGACCCATTTGTACTGAAATGGAACACCTGGGAAGGGCAGACCATTGGAGCCCCACTCCATCAGTCAGAACAGCTGGAGTTTGCCAAGAGGAGATCCAGCAGGAGCATGCAGTCTCTGCAAAGAGAGAGGAACCTCTGCTGCTCTCATGAATGTGAGGGGGCCCAGGCAAGGTTTGAAGCAAGCCTTTGCAAAGGGAAATGCATAATTTTGAGAAAATAAGGGCCTGAGTAAAACAAAATCCTGCCCCCATCTTCTTCTGGCCTCTGTATAATAGTGAAGTCTTATCAAAGGGTTTTACAGAGATGCAGCTGCGAGGCACAAGAAGATAAGCCAGCCATTGTAGTTTGCATTTGAGAAATATGTGACCCATGGAGCAGGCATACTTAACTAAGGGGAGGGACATATGGGAAAGGAATCTTTTGGAGACAGAGATGAAATAGAGAGCTATGTCTCGAGTGGTGTGGGAATGGCCTGAGTATGGCTGAGTGTTTTATTTTAATTTTTTTAAAGGAGCTAGAATCCAATATAGCAGGAGTTCTTAACCTGGGGTCTGTGAATTTGTTTTTAAAAATATTTCAGGAACGACACTTCAGTATAATTGGCTTCCTTTGTAATCCTAAGTATTTTATTTGATGCATTATTCTGACAAAGGTTCCGTAGCTTTCACTAGACTGCCAGGGGGGGTCCATGACACAGAAAAGGTTACAAACTGCAGAAACAGAGGCTTCCCTGACATTCACTTAAGGGAGTCTTAGGTGGTATACTCTAGAAACAGATCTAATGTGATTAGGCAGAGCTCTTATATTATACACGATCCCACCTGCTTAAGATTAAACTGAAAATAGAATTTACAAAGACATGTTAGAGTGGAAAGGATGCTGCTTGGCATCAGAGGACTAGTTCAATTTTAAGGGCTGGCACTTGTTACTCATATGACTTTAGGCAGGTCATATATCCTGTCTAGGTCTCAGTTCTTCCAGCTATATAAAGAGGGATTGGACTAGATAACCTCAGAGGGCCTTTCCATCTCTAAACATATGATCCAATGACAATCTACTTTGTCAAATGCAATTGGGATGACTCGGAAGGTGAAAATAAGGGCCCAGTCCTATGTTAATATATGTGCGTCTCTGTGTGTTTGTGCCTCTGCGTGGAGCAAGGAGCACGAGGCCAAATACAGGTCATTCCTCTTTCTGAGCCTCACTTCAAATTGCCCAGCTTGGGCACCTGCAGTAAAGGTTCATTGGCAGCTGAAAATGGTGGCAAAGTTATGTAAAGCATGGGAATTTGCACCATGCCAACCTTTCTACAGCTCCAAAGAAAATAACTCCATGGAACCTCTGCTCACATCCCCGGCGGGGGAATGTTGTTACAGCTGGTTGGTTTGTCAGAACCATACGCGCTCTCTAGTGATTCAGAGCAACCAAGCCATTGCAACACCATTTATAACTGGCAATGTAGCCTTGCAAACGAGAGGTGTGGCAAACCTGCAGTACTCTCTTTTTGTTTGGATATATCGGTACAACTCATGATCCTTGTTCATTCTGTGCTGCTCTGCAAAACAATTATCACATATAATTTCTTCTTTTTCTGTCCACATTAGGCATCTTTTTCAGGAAATAGTTCAAAATATTGACAAATGATAGAATAAACATGTTATTTTTAATAGCCATACACACACACAGAAAACACCTCTGGTAGTCTGTTGGAAATAGGTATGGATGCTTCCAATTTACATGTTGAATAACAACTGAAATCAGTTAGACATGGAGAGACCATGCTTCTCACTCAGCTCTCTGCTTTTAAAGCTTACTTCTTTCTTATCCTACTTCCACCCCTGTTCCTTTCTCCCATTCTTTTTTTTATTTAATATTTTAGTTTTCAACATTGATTTCCACAAGAATTTGAGTTACAATTTTCCTCCCCATTTCTACCCTCCCACCATTCCAAAATGGTATATATTCTGATTGCCTCATTCCTCAGTAAGCCCTCCCCTTTTCCACCCCACTCCCCGCCCCCCGGTCCCCTTTTCCCTTACTTTCTCATAGGGGAGGATAGATTTCTATGTCCCATTCTTATATATCTTGTTTCCCAGCTGCACACAAAAAACAACTTTTTTAAAATTTTTTTTAAGCATGTGCTTTTAAAACTTTGAGTTCCAAATTCTCTCCCCTCTTCCCTTCCTACCCACCCTCCCTAGGAAGGCAAG
>CM053628.1:8995844-9038379 GCA_028646595.1 Phalanger gymnotis
CAGTGGTTTGTCCAATGAGATATTTCACATTGTCTTCCATTTTTTTCATTCTTTTGGTTCTGTTTTATAATCTCTTGACTTCTCATAAAGTCACTAGCTTCTACTTGCTCCAATCTAATTTTTAAGGTAGTATTTTGTTCAGTGGTCTTTTGGACCTCCTTTTCCATTTGGCTAATTCTGCCTTTCAAGGCATTCTTCTCCTCATTGGCTTTTTGGAGCTCTTTTGACATTTGGGTTAGTCTATTCTTTAAGTTGTTATTTTCTTCAGTATTTTTGGGGTCTCCTTTAGCAAGTCATTGACTTGTTTTTCATGGTTTTCTCACATCACTCTCATTTCTCTTCCCAATTTTTCCTCTACTTCTCTTACTTGCTTTTCCAAATCCTTTTTGAGCTCTCTCATGGCCTGAGCCCAATTCATATTTTTCTTGGAGGCTTTTGATGTAGGCTCTTTGACTTTGTTGATTTCTTCTGGCTGTATGTTTTGATCTTCTTTGTCACCAAAAAAGCAAACTAGAGTTTGAGTTTGGGCCTGAGTTCATTTTCACTGCCTGGCCATGTTCCCAGCCAACTACTAGCTTTTTGTCAGGATATGACTGCTTGTATAGTAGAGAGTACTTTGTCCCAAGCTTTAGGGTCCGAGCGCTGCTGTTCTCAGAGATATTTCTACTCTGCTGTCACCCGAGCCTCTGTCCCAGCAGTGCTCCTCCTCCCCCAAGAACCACCAACCAGGACTACAATACAGATCCAAGCAGGGCACAGCAAAAGAATCTGCCTTTGTGCCTGCAAAGTGCTCCTTGCACTCCGGCTCTGATCTGCTACTAGATTCCTCTCACCGTGTGAATCAGGGACTCAAGAAGCAGCTGAAGCTGGAGTTCTGGAAGAAGCCTCAGGAGCTCCCTGCTGCTGCTACCACTACTGTTGCACCACCTCCTCCACACACAGAGCTGGCAGGTGGACAGCTCTGAACTCAATCCTGCAGTTTCCCCCTAACCTGCTCTTTGGAGTTTGTGGGTTGAGAAGTCTGGTAAATGCCACAGCTCACTGTTTCATGGCCCCAAGGCCTGTTCTGGCTGGCTGATTCCGGGTCCGGTCTGTCCTGGCGCGGCCCACACTGGGCCTCCCTTCACCCTCAGCACTGTGCGATAGACCCTTCCTGGGGAACATCCAGGCTCTCCTGGGATGGAGACCTGTTTCCCTCTGTTATTTAGTGGGTTCTGCAGCTCCAGAATTTGTTCAGAGCCATTTGTGCAGGTGTTTGGAGGGATTTGGGGGAGAGCTTAAGCAAGTCCCTGCTTTCCAGCTGCCATCTTGGCTCCACCCCCCTCCCCTTTCTCTCATTCTTTAGGCGAAGAGGCTAAAGGCAGTACTGCTGGGGTTTACAGAGACTCAGGATAATTTGCCACCTCTCTCTGCTCTGTACCCAGTCATGCTTTTGTGGACCAACCACGTTACTCTGGACTTCCTTGACTTCTCAATAGGGAAAGCAGGTTCTGTAATTCTCATATTCATTGGCTACTCACCTTCTCCTTGACTTCCCAAGGAAAGCTGCAAATGACAGCAATGTTGTTTTTGTCTCTAGTGTAGGATTTCCTCTAAGAAGAGGGGAAAATATAAAAAGGTGCAAATATGAATTGTGTATGCAATAGATAGTTTATTTGTACTCAGAAAAGGGATGATAAGCAAGGAAGAATTGTGGAAGGATTAGACCCTGATCCAGTAACATATCACTACTAATACAGTCATTTAAGAAGTTAATATTCAAGCCTTGTTGGGATATAAGCAATTGTTGCAAGTTTCCTAATTTGACCCTTCACATTTTACCTCAACTAACTATAGTCTAATCAAAGACCAAACATGATCTAAGTGTACTCTCCTCTTCTGATGGCCCCTCTTTCTGTTTCTCCAGTGCTGAATCTTCCCTTGGTACCAAACCACTCTGGTTGCTGCTGTCACAATGGACCACTCTGGTGGCCTCCCAGGACCTCATGGCTTTGTAAAAATCCCAAAGTCATCTGGACTTATCCATCTTGAGGTTACCATCCTAGTTGGAGAAAGGGGGAGGGAGAAGAAAACCCAAGAAAAGAGAGCTAGCCCCATTCTAGTAACAGAGCTCACCTAAGCTCTGTGTAAAACATGAAATCATGGCTCCGTGAGACCAGTGGAAGATAAGGTTCTGCCATTTCCCCTACTGGACCCTCCCAGGTGCAAGTCTAAATGGTCAGTTTGCCTTAAAGACAGAAAGGAGGAGCAGAACTCTGGCCCAGTAGAAAATGAAAAGACTTTTCATAATCACACAGTATAAACTTCTGAGTCATCATGGGTTACAGGAAGCAGTCAGAAGACATCTGCCCATGCACTTGACTAGACTACTGATCGGACATCCCGGAGAGGGGATACCATTATGGGGAGCTATCCTTTTGTCATCTAACTCATGCAAAAAGCAGAAGCATGTGGTAGAGTATGCACAGTGCCCTGAAGAGCTATGAAATATACAGATGTGAGGAGGAGGAGGACTAATTATATAGTTATTTTTCAAACTAGTTCTCAAACATTAGCTGCCTTGATTCCAGACCAGTATGCATGTTCAATACCGTTAAGAGATGGATGGATAAATAGATACATCATTTATTAAGCATTTACTACGTGCCAGGAACTGTACTAAGTCCAGAGGATTAAAAAACCCCCATAAGCAAACAGGACGGTCCCTGCTCTCAAGGAGCTTATAGTCTAATGGAGGAAGACATATGAAGGAGAGGTGAAAAGGGGCGGGGCAGTGAGTGCCAGCATGACTGGGCAAGGCAAGTGCTGATAAGTAGGAGCAGATTGGAGAGTGTGCCAGGAGACAAATGCATGGTATGGTTGAGATATCTGATGAAATATGGTAGATCTGGACAAAAACTCATCAATCATCAGTTGGCCTGGGGGACCTGGTATGGAGTTGGAGCAGACTGGAAAATACGCTAGGATGAAAGTGAGCAGTGTGAAGGGACTTTTTTGAGGGCCTACCATGTTCCAGGTACCATCTTATAGGGAGATGGAAGAAATACAATCCATCTTTTCAAGGGTTTTTTTAATACTTCATTGTTTTGATGGATTTATGTTGTCATCAATGTGGATACTCCCTCCATTTGGTGCAGTATATATCTCTGCCTTCTCATTCTATGCAATTTTTACCCATGTCCTTCCACAAATCCTCGGGAGGGAGTGTCCCCGACACACTGAAGACCTTCCTCCAGACCCTCTTCTACCATTTCGTGGATGTGAATGTACTCGGATTGTCCATCTGTTATGCCTTCTTGTTACTACGTGCCCAGCCCACATCTTTTCTAAGGATACGTTTGCCTGGTGATATATTTTATATGCCACTTCCTGCATGCAAGTCATTGTTGGGAAAATGCTACAGACTACACCGGGCATCTCTCCATTGCCCTTTGGGTCACCTACAATTTTGATTCTTTGGAGATTGCAGTCTCCCATGACTGGTGGTAAAACAGCATTATAGCATTCCCTAGGAAAATTTTGGTGTTTAAAAAATGGTGGCATGGTTTTGGTGTTAGGGAACAGCTTGGGACTATCAAAAGGTTTTTGCAGTTTCTGCAATGCTTCTGGCCCACTCTCTTCTGTTCAGTTTGGGACCCAGCTCATGGTAGATCCACAGTGCCTGTCACCCAAAATATATGTCCATTACAGCTCACATTTACCAAGTATTTCCCCTAGGTTTTTTTCCTTCGAGCCTCGTAATAGCCTTGCACGATAGGGAGGGCAAGCATGGCTCTCCTTCTTTTACGAATGAGCAGACTCACACTTGAAGAAACAAAATGAGTTGTCTGAGGTCACATGGTAAGTGCAGAGCTGGAACGTAAATCCAGGGCTCTTTTCACCACTCCACACTGCCTCTCTTGGGCATGTGCATAAACTAATGACAATGATAATAATGATCATGTGACACCAAGATGACCGCTGATGAGTACTAATGGCACTGGTCTAGGATTGCATTACTACAGGGAAGTCCCAAATAAGTCAACTCCTTTCACCAATGATGCTGGTCAGCCCCTTCTCTGCAACTTCTAGTCTTAGAGAGTTTCTCTCTATGGTCTCTCTATCTTGTATGCACCTAGTTGTTTGCATGTTGTTTCCCCCATTAGACTGCGCTCCTTGAGGACAGTCTGTCTTGTGCCTTTCTTTGTACCTTCAGCACTTAGCACCATGATAGGGGCCCAATAAATGCTTGTTGACTGAATGTTGTCAGCTCGTCATCATCCCAGCCATACTGAGCTCAAGTCCTGTCCCTTTTTTGGCCTTTTTTCCCTGCATACCTTTAACAAGTCCTTCTTTTCCTTAGCTTTTGGCACCAGACTCCGAGCTCATTCTGTGCTTGAGCACTGCTATCCCCGTTCTCGCAATACTGTGCCACACTTTTGTATTCGCCCTCTCTTTCTTGCCCTTGCTTGCATCTTTTTTACGTCTAAGTTGGTTGGTTAGCTCTCTGTGCATCCACATTCATCTCTTCAGACAACTCCCATTATTCTTCTTCATTGGAATTGTCTCCCTTTGAGTCTTCAGAATTTCATCTTGAGTTTCCTATCCCTCTTGGGGTGATTTCACCTATATAATCTTAGTCCATAGGATCTAACCATCCTCCCTCTGAACATGTTTGAATCTGTTCTCTCAAATGTAGGACACATGTCAGACAATATATAGCCAGATTTCCTTTTCTCTACCCCAAGAGAGACAACTTCAAAACCAAGAAGACCCAAGTCCAAGTCTTACCTATGATACATACTACTTGTGTGACCCTGAGCAAATGACTTACCCTCGCAGTACTCTAGGCAGCTCCTTAAGAGTAGAAGTTGAAGAAGTGTTAACCTGTCTTGTCGTGGGGATTCCTTTCCTCCCAGTGTTCCTTATGCCAATGAAATCCCAGGTCCAGTTCCTATCATTTTCCTTCTATTAACTCAAGGAGAGAATAATTGCCGTCCCTCAAGGTTGCCAGCATTCCCACCTCAGTGACCAGTTCCTCCCTGTTGTGGAGAATCCGATCCAGAATAGGATTTATGCTTTGATGACTAAATCACTTCTCTTTTTTCTTTGATCTTTAAACCAATGCTCTCCCCCCTGCTTCCCCACTTTTCTTCCTGTATTTCTTTATATGAGTACACTTTCTTAATATACAGTGCCACTCCAACTCCCCCCTTTACCTATCTAGTTTCTTTTGAGTACCATATACCAATCCAGAGCCATATTCGAGCTAGTCATGTCAAAGTGGCCTGTTTGGATTAGGACCTCTAGTTCATCCTACACGAACTGGTCAGAAACAAAGGGACAGCAGCATGAATGCTCATGAATTGTATTCTGAGAACAATAAATCAACTCTGATTTCACTAGAATGGAGGTCCAGTTCAGCCATCCAGTTGCCAGAACCAAACATGGGAAATGCTGTAACATGACGGACCTAGAAAAATCAGAGCGAGGATGGAAGGGGAGCCCAAATTGAAGTGGGTCATTTGTGAGGTGTGTCTGGCCATGTTGGCCTTCCCACCAGAGGCACCCACAGATGGGTATCTTTCCAAGGGTTCTATCAATACTGATTTAAATTAAGTGGTTATTTCTGGTTGGAAATCATTGTGGCCCTATTAATTGACCCCAAGAGCCCTCCCATTGTAAGTAAATTTAGGTTGGTTTTTTTTAAGTTATTCAGGTTCAAATTATTAAAGCAACAGCTCGTAATTGAAATTGCTTTTCCTCTTTATTGTGATTCCGACGTTGTTGCAATTTTATATGGCAGCATTCCAAAGATATGTCTTTGGAAGTATAAGCCTAATTGTTAAATTAAGTATTTCAGATTAAATTAGAAATATACAGATCATAGTTCTTTGAAAGAGAGACTTTGGGAAGATATGAATAATTGGCACTAGAGAGACAGCTAATTGGTGGCTTGGGGGCAGAACTTTAGCATGCCATTTTTTTTTTCTTTTAAAGACCTTCAGTGAATGGCTGTTGGCAAGATGGAGATGATGGCAGAATCAAGCATAGTTGTGATGATGGTGGGGATTTGAAATTGATCCTAATAAGTGCTCCATTTATGCCCCAAAGAAATGAATAGATGAAGAGCCGTGGCTAATGTTGGAGCCTCCTCCTCCGCGCGGCCTTTGGCTTTTTGTTTTTTTCAACCAGCTGGTGGCAAAAGCCTTTTCCAAAGGGTAAAATGTGCCTGCATAGTTAAGGTCTATTTAATGTCTATCCACCAGAAGGAGGCAGAGAGACACAGAAACAGAACTGTGGAAAGAATTTAGAACGGTGATTTTTTTTCCTGGTTTGGTTGCCTTAGGGATGGCAGGCCTGTGATTGCAATGATATAGGGAGCTTCCAGGTAAGGAACCTTTCTCTACTAATACACCTTCTGTGTCTTAGAGAGTTTCCTAGAGCATGAAGAGGTTAAATGGCTTGCCCAGGGTTTCAGAACCTGATAGAAAATGGTTTTGAAAATGAATGAAGCTTTGAGTTAGAGTTAGGGGAAGCTCCAAGGCCAGCTCTCCCTCCACTGTGCCCTAGCTCACCAGATGATCCCCGTGCAGTGGGCATGCTCAAAGACAACTCTGAATTGGACCCTCGAGTTAGAGGCCTCATTCCATTAGCTTATGTCTTGAGAGACAGACAAAGAGGCTGAGCTTCAGCAGAAGTGGAAGGCTTGTTAATGAGTTGCTAATTGTTTACATGCAGCCCGAAGTTGCCTGATGATATTTCTTCTAATTTTACTAATGTATTCCCGGCCCTGCTGCTGTGATGGCCTCAGGCAAACTTGATCATAAAGATGCAGGTGTGCTTAGCAGGTATAATAAAAGTATAATAAAAGTGCAGATGTGCATAGCAGGGCTGTCAGTTGATATGCTCATATCAGCTTAAAAGAACATCACATTGATATAAATTAAAAAATTTATCACTAGGACATGGAGTCCCTGATTGCCTTCCTTCCATCATGCTCTCCCCAGGCCCAGACTGACGGGGCCATTTTACAAGAGTTGGATATGACTGATTTCCTCACGCTATCTTCCTTCAACGGATGGCCTCGTTTTATCTTGGGCACTAAGACACTGACAAGTGACATCATGGCAACAACTTCATTATATTAGGGGATGGAGGGCCCTGGCTGCCGTGACTCTAGAATCTAGAATTGACATTGCTTTCCACCTTCATTGGGTGCTGCAGAGAGGAGTAATCAGATTAGGCAAAAATAAAAAGAGACTGGAGTGCTTAGTCCCCAAAGGCAGTCTTGATGCTGCTCTGTGTTGGGACCTAGAAGAGATCGAAGGTAGCTGGTGGTGATTTGCTTTTTTGTTGTTATTGTTTCAGACCTGTGATTTCATCAGTATCGGAGATTCCCTAGAGGGACATTCCCTTTCAGTGCAGAATGACATTTTGTAATCTTAGAAAGCATATACATTGTAGTCTTAGCTTCCACGGACATTGAGAAGGGTACTGACTTCCCTGTGGTCAATGGAGATAGTGTTTGTGAGAGACAGGACTTAAGCAGAGGTCTTCTTGAGTCCAAGATTGTCTCTATCCACTGCACCACACTCCCTCTCGTGGTAGTGACACTCAGTTTCAAAAGCTCTATCCATAGACATGCAAGATATTATTTTTTATATACACTAGGGAATACAGGCAACCCGTGGACATGGTTCACAGACTAATCTAGCCATTTGGCACAGAAAAGTCGATTTAAAATGGTGCTGAAACGATTGACCCAAGGCTTTGCGATTCCTACCCACAGTACAGAGTTGCTGGCGATTTTTGTTAAGCATTTATCTCAGGGACCTTGTGGAACTGAGGAGAATGACTGGCTTCTTGCCAAGGCTGAAATGATAGTACAGCATTTTTTTATCTCCACAAATTTCAGTAGGAAAGATAAAAGTCATCTAAAATGCTCCTTCTTTCTTTTTAAATTTTCTGTTACTGGCACTTTTTCCTTGAGTGGTGGTCACTAAGTGCCATCATGGATGAAATATAGATGGTGGAGAATGACTCTTCATAGGTCACAGCATCTCAGAGGCCAAGCAGCTACTCTGACCCTGAGCAGAAATCCTTTCTCCAGTCAGTATGGCTGTAGAATGTAAGCTCCTTGGGGGCAGGGATTGTTTCATATTTGCCTTTGGATCTTCTGTGCCTTGTCCAGGGCTTGGCACATAGCAAGAACTTAATTAAATTAATTCATGAAATTTAATTAAAATGGATTTTTTTCAGTCTTTATTTCAAGTCCTCAAGTGAGGGAGACCCCATTACCTCTTGTGGCAAAAATGTTGCACTTTAGAGTATCTCTAATTGTTAGGAAATTTTTCAAAAGCCTCTGTGTCTCATTGCTAGTATGTCTGTCTGTCTGCCTGCCTGCTTGCCTATCCATCCATCCATCCATCCACCTATCCATTCATTCATTTGTATGTATTAAGCCACTAAGCACTTACTGAGAGCCTAGGAGAGTATTCGTTATACAGCGGTCTCCTAGGTGCCGAGGATGCAAAGATAACATGAAGAATCCCAGGTCTAGAGCTTACATGTTATTGCCTGGACAGTGAGTCTGCCATGGTCCCAAAGTTTGCATCTTTGGTGGAGTGGATGGGCCACTCTGGGACTGGGACACAGCAAGACCTGGATTTAAATTTTCCTCTCAGATGCTTCATAGCTGTGTGACCCTGGATGAGTCACTTCACCTCCTGTCTTCCTCAGTGTCCTCATCTGTAAAATGGGGATCTTAATAGCACCTGCCCCCTGGGGTTAGGGTAAAGGTCAAGATGGCTTCTAAGCTTTAAATCTGTGATACTTTGCCCTTAGAAACTCAGCTTTTTCTTTTTCTCATGATAAACTATTCTGCTTTGTGTGTCTCTTTGTGCTCTGATGTAGCTGTATAGTTTTTCCTTTGTATCCCTGATGCCCAAAACAGTTGCTGACTCATAGTAGGTGCTTGTAGATTGATTTGATGTAGACACCCCCTTCAACAATGCAGATCATACCCATCCAAGCCTGCCGACACTGTGACCCTCCCTTGTCCATATCCTCTTGTATGTCTGCCATACAGGGTCCACTGAATGTGCTGGAGAACCTCCTTTCATCTTCTTCTTGTCGTTCAGTCTATTTTTAGTCATGTCCAACTCTTTGTGATCCTATTTGGGGTTTTCTTGGCAAAAATACTGGAGTGCTTAGCCATTTCCTTCTCCAGCTCATTTTACAGGGGAGGAAACATGACTGGCCCAGGATCTCGCAGCCAGTGAATGTCTGAGGCTATATTTGAACTCAGGAAGATGAGTCTTGACTCCAGGCCCAGCACTCTGTCCTCTGAATCATCTAGCTGCCTCTCATCTCGACGTTATGTAGATGCCAATGAAGCTTGTGGGCTGTCCTGTGGCCAGCCTTTACTCTTGTTTCAGGTCCAGCCCATCATTTTATTCTGGACCTACATTTCTCTGATCACTTCCTTTACAATACTTCTGCATTTCTTTGATTACTTCCTTTATACTATCTCTCCTGGGTAATTCCTCATGTGTAATGTATTGCAGCCTGCTCTCACCTACCATACACCTTTCTATCACCCTTTGGGTGTTCTTTAACTTCAATTCATTGGAGACTGCAGCATTCCGCGGCTCAAAGTCATTCAGTATCACCAGAAAAATATTGGCGTTAAACAGATGGACCTTAGTTTCAGGGACAAGATTTGGATCATTGAAAGAATTGTGCCGTTTCCCAAAGGTTGTGAAATCCCGGTAACTAAGTTATTTCCAATCTCCCAATTAGAGAGTTCTCTAAACACATTTTAAAGAGATCTGTATTTCATATACTGAATAGAATTTTGGAACAGGATTTTGAAACTAGATTTTTAAGCAGAGATTTCAACTCCATTACACAGGTTGAGTATGTGCCCAGGCATTACTCTGGGCCCAGGTGTGAAATTCCATAAACAGGATGGAAGTCTTTGTTGCCCATTAAGGAGGAGTTTGCTCTGAGATTGATTGCTAGAGAGTTAATGCTTGAGCTATGCCTTTGGACCTGACCTCTTAAAGAAGGCCTATTGGACTGAGAGGGGGGAGGTGCAGAGGAGAGTTGACAGGGACCCATGGGAACAGGAAATCTGTGTGTTCACAGTCTCTCACCAATGCGTTTTTCAGCTCCAGAGATGGCTCAGTGGATTGGCAGGGTCATCATTGGCAGCCCTTAACTAAAGGAAAGCACTGTGAAACCAAGCAGGAGAGTAACTGGACCGAACCAGAACCAGAACCAAGGAGCAGTGAAAAAAGGAGTCACCATGTGGTGAAGAGAATCTGGCCCTGAATGCCCTTACCGGTACACAAATGCTAGACATCAATCTACTGACGCCGAATTGTTTCCCCTTGTGAATTGGTTGAGGGCAACTGAGACTATAAATATGAAATACTCTACGGATTCCTGGGGATGCAGGTAGTCCCTGGAAAGAAGGGTTGTTCTGTCTAGCAAACCCGAGTGAGCTGGTGGGGCTCGACGGCTATAACTAGGCTAGTACTATAAAGTTGAAAGATTCTGGGATGGTAGGGCTCGCTAGACAGATTGAGGGGTAGAAACGGAGCATGGAACCTCTGGTTCTGGTCCACAGGAACAATCAGGTGTAATTATTGCTGAGCCTGCCTCCCCGGCATGTGGGGATGGTTTATGACTACTTACAGAGGGAATTCCTTTAGAGACTTGAATGAGAAAGAGATTGCTTCTCCCCACCATGCTCTTGGTTCATGTCACATCGCTAGGCAGCAGCTCCACCTCCTCCCTCACCCCAACCACGTTTGGTGTGCAGTTGGGACTTATCTTCAGAGCACAACTACTATCATCAAAAATCCCTGGTACGGTATTAGGTGATAGATCTGTAGTCGGGAAGACCTGAGTTCAAATCCTGCCTTAGACGCTTATTGCATGACCCTGGACAAGTCACTTAATCTCTCTCAGCCTCACTTGCCTCATATGTAATATGAAGATAATAATAGCACCTAACCTCGTAGGATTGTTGTGGGGATCAAGTGAGATGATGGACGTGAAGCCCTCTGCACATCTTAGAGCAGCTGTCTATGTATTTGCTGTTATTATCAGTGACCAGCAGTCATCCAGCCTCTGCCTGAAGATCTTCAGAGAGGGGGATGAGGAGCCCATCACCTTCGGAGGCAGTCGATTCCCCTTTTGGCTAGAGCTTTTCCTGATGTTAAAAGCCTAAATCTACTCTGCGCAGTATCTACTGCCCACTACTCCCAGTTCTGCCCTTAGGGACCAGTTAGTCATTTGACAGCCCTTTAAATATTTAACGTTAGCTCTCAGTACCCCTCCCCCTCACGCAAGTCTTCTTTCCTCTGGGCTAAAGCCCACGTTCTTTCACCTGATCTTCATACAACGTATTCTCTAATTCTCTCCTGGCCCTGGCTGTGATGGGCTTCCGTCATAGGCGTTCAGTGAGTCGGACACAGATGTACGCCTATGGCTGTAGCTTGTCTCTGTCCTTCAGAAACCGTGGTGCCCAGAAGCGAGCACAGTACTCTAGGTGTAGTCTGACCAGGGCAGAGTATGGCTGAATCATCACCTCTCCCATTCCAGATGCTAAGTCTCTCCTAATGGCACCTGACATAGCATCATGTCTTTTGGGCTGCCAGGTCACACTTTGGACTCAGGTTGACCTTGCAGTCCACTAAAAACTTAGCCCCCACCAGCTCTATTTCCATGCACACGAGCTGGAGGTAGATCTGTAGCTCCGTGACCCCTGCCCGCCCACCCAGGCCCAGAGAGCCTAAGTTGCTTGTCCAAGGTCATAAATGTCATAAAGCAAATTGTTAAAAAGCTTATAGTCCCCCCACCCCTGCCTCTGTCCTCCCGAAAAGAGAAAAGCAGGTCAGGTAGAGTATGTCATATGTCGGGGTACTCATTATGTCATATGCAAGTCGTCATACGGGGTGAAAGACAAAGAACTTGGCTATCAGAATGAACTTCTGCTAATCGTGAGAAAGGGGAAGCTTTGAGATATGTTCAACCGGTCCCAGACAGTGCTTTACCCCAAACCAAAAGGAGGCTCTCTCACACTCTGTTGCAATCCCAGCGTTCTCTACCTCAAGAGAGGCAAAACTCTCAACATGCACATTAGATGAAAATTCAACTTATGGATCAGAATGATGAACATTTATCAGCACCCAGAGAGAGACCCCTCGGTATAGAAGATGACAGCATGAAACATGCCACACAAATAAGGTCCAGAATATTGATTTTTTATTATTTTAAAGCATGCCTCAGTGACTGTACTAAATGAGAATCTGAATAGGAAGGAGAGGGTATATTAACTTACAACCCAGAGGGCAGGAGGCTCCATTTGGGCCCTATTTACATTGCAAAGAGTAGAACCACTGTTTAATAATGTTCAGGAGAATATTCCCATTTCTATGAAACAACGTATCATGTAGAGGAATCTCCTCTTAGTAGATCAGCTGTCCAAAGACTATTGTACAAATGGGAAAAAGCATAGGACTCAAAGAGGTTTCATGACCAGGGATTCAACTTTTGGCCCTAAGGATGCTAGGTCGCTATGGTAGGCTCCATACAAGTCAAGGAAGAGTTCCAGTTTTGGTTAAAGTTGGAGTAACTAAGGTACAATATATGCTGTTGTCAGAAATGATGACGCTTCTGTGCGACCTTATTAGGAAGAGGGCATTCTCACCAGGGGGATTAAAGAAATGCCATTCTTTTCCAAGATGGTTGTGAAATCAATCAAGGGGTGAATTGTATTTTGACCTTGTTACAATTCCAGTAATAGAACATAATACATGCTCTAAAAAAACCAAATACCATGTATGTGTATATGTATAATACATACATGTATATATGTGCGTGTATGTATATATGTGCATGTATATATGCCTGTATATGTGCATGTATTTTTTTAAATTTCACTGGCCCAGTGACTTCCCTGGTAGAGGGCAATCTTTCTACCAATGTAGGTTAGCCCCTTCTCGGTAACTTTCAGTCCTAGAGAGTGGCTGGGGGACACTGAGACATGAGTGATTTTCCCAGTGTCACACTGTCATTATGTGTCAGAGATAGAACTTGAACCCGGGTCTTCCCAGCTTGGAGGCTGACTGTCTATCCATGAAGCTGCACTGTCATTCCTTAATACTAAAATAAGAAAAATAGAAAATATTGGGGAAATGAGTGCATTAGAAAAGATCATTTGGAAAGCTTTAATGACATTAGCAAGTCTTATTATTTGCTAAATTAACATGATGCCGTGAAAGGAGTCCCAGGAGTCAGGAGACCAAAGTTCTCAGCTGGCAGCAGATGTCGTATGTCCGTACGACTCTTCTTAAATCCCAGCTCTTATCATGTCAGTCTTCCCCTCAAAAGTAAGAGTAATCATAGCTGACATTGATGTATTACTTTAAGCAGCCATTCAGTTTTAATTCACTTTGATTAAGTGCCTTGTATGTGCCAGGCCCTGTGCTAGCGTAGGTACTGAATGTGAAGAAACATTAAAAGAAGCCCAATGGCCGGAACGAGGGCCATGATAGTTCTTCCATGTCCTGCTCTGGTCCCTCCACATTTGGTGTAGCATGTTCAGTTATGGCTGCTGCATTTTGGGAAGGATCACATCAAGAGAAGGGTAGCGAAGGGGGTGGAGACAAGGTCATTTTAGCTTGAACAGAACTAGGAAAGCTAAGCTGGGAAACGAGAGGAGTTGGGGCAGAATTATGGGATGTAATCGGCATCTTCAAGGATTTTAAGAGAGCTGTCGTGTGGAAGAGAAATTAAATTCTTGTTGGCATTGCCCCACAGGTCAGAGGAGCAGATTTCAACTCAATGTAAGGAAAAATGAGCATGCAGGGGGTTTCCCACTCTCTGGAAGTTTTCAAGTGACAGCTAGCTGACAGCTTGTCCAGAATGCTACAGGAGGGATTCTTGGCTAAGTTGGTTCTCGAGGTCCCTTTCATCGCTCAGATTCTGTAATTCTCTGAAGTCTCGGCATTGTCCCAGGTAGGTTCTGATTCCAAGATTTAGAGTGGATTAGAAAAAAAAAAGCATTTTACTCCTGTCTGGGGACAAAATGAGGGTTTGATTAAGCTGTGATTGGCAATATTCTAGGGTTGGTGAATAATAGGTCCTGAAGTGTTGTATTTTCTTCATAATCTTGTTTCTCCTATTTTCTCCGTTAAACATAATATTCAGTAATGTACTTTGAGGTTATGATGCTTAGCTAGCTGTTTTAATAAAGAGTTATACTTTCAATTTATAAAAGGATAATGAATAGATTAGCATACTAATCTTTCTTGCTCTCAGTTAACTGTTAATACAAAAAGGCTTGTATTAACTGGGCATTGTGGTATCTGAGAGAAGAAACACCAATTTCTCAACACATCAGCAGGGGTTATTTTAACTGGGGAGATGTGGCCACCTAAAGTCAAATAAATAATTGATGCTCCAGGGGAAGGGCAAATGTGGATAGAGAGGCAAAGGTAGGTAGGCACCTCAGGGATTTGCCTAGGAACAGTGCAGCTGGCATTGAGGACATCGAAAGGGCCATCCTCATTTAGGGAGTGATGTGAAAACACTGGGTGTCTGGGGATGGATAGTGGGGAGAGGAATGTAGCGAAAAGGACCATGGAAAGGACTTTTCCCCTACTTGATGCTTGTGCCTCGGAAGCCAAGGAACAGGTGGTATACGGCAAGGAGCTGTGTCACCTTTGGAGTCACTATGTGGCATCAAGCTGTACTAGAATACAATAGAGTTCCAGTGTGGGCCATTGGACCTTCAGCATGAAGGAAGAATGGGAACAAACATTTATTAAGTGCTTACTGTGTGCCAGCCACTATTCCAAGGGCTAAGGGAAAAATATAAGCACAAAGAAAAATATTACCCACCCTCAGAGAACAGCACAGGAAAGAATGGGAAAGCAAAGAAGGGAGAAAAGGGCCTCAGGGAAAGTCAGGAGTATGGGAGCGAGGGGAATAAAGAGTGGCTGGCCTGGGTTCTTCCACCAAATGGAGAATCCAGGAGGAACTCACCCCTGGGAAAAGGGGGCCAATGTGGTGGGTGGATATTTTAGGATGAGAAGCCTGCAGGGGTGGGTTGGACATTCCAAAGTGAAGAGATACCAGGTACTGATGGAAGTTCTGGGTTGAGATAGCAACTGAGGCATGGCATTGAAGGCTGGAAAGTTAGGAACAGAGCCAGGATGAAACTGAGCAGTTTTTTTCTATGAAAAGAAGTTGCCAAGGTCAGTGTCCTGCCTGAGGAGAAAGATATGGTGCAATAGAATCAAAGGCTCCTAGTTTTAGAGCTAGAAAACACTTTGGAGACTGCCTCGTCCAGGCCCCGGGAACCCAGAGGGGTGTCAGAGAGACACTAGAAGTGAGTAGAGTACTAGATTTGGAGGCTGAGAACTTGGACCCAAATCAAAGCTCTGCCCCTTGCTGCCCAGGTAACACTGAACGAGTGGCTTCATTTCTCTGAGTCTCAGTGTCTTCACCTGTAAAAACGAAGGGGCTGGACTAGATGACCTCTATCCCCGTAAAGCCCTAGATTTTCCCTGTGGTGTCAGAGATGCCCTACCTGGACACTTGGAGATGCCTCCGTGTGCAAGCACCCGGTAGTTCTTTGTTTTGCTCTGCTTGAGAAGTGCTTACTTATCTACCCTCTGTGCCTGAGCCTGCCCCAGACCTCTTTTTCCCCTCCAACTTACTGCTTCTATGATTCTGGTTGGAAGAAATGTAAAACAGGTATGTCAGACAGACAGGTATGTCAAGTGGTAATGTCAACATTAATCCATGACCTGAAGATGCTGGGCTTCCTAGCGGAGAGATCATTCCAAGGCTCCTGGTTCCCACAGTGCTGAAAGGATATTCGAGTTTCTTCTAAGGAGGGTATAGTTGCAATTAGAAACAAACACCTTAGGCTAATATCAAATACAGCATAGAAACTCACATTTTCCTGGAAACTCTTTAAGGCTACTGGTCGCTCTTTGGTGCACAGAGAGCAAAGACATTTCTACTCAGCAGAAAAGCAGAAGATAATTTCAGAAACCTCTTCTATATCTTAGAGGATAAAAATAAGACAATTACATCTAAGCCCCTGAAGGCACAAAATGTGATTGCTTGAATATATACTTGAGCATTTAGATAATTTATTCCAATATAACAGTGATAGTGGAAACAAAAGATTATTTCTAAAAGTACTTTTAGGAGGAAAAAAGAGACAAGATAAGGAGACCTATGTGCCTTAGCTGTTCTTGGGCCTGAGAGACACAGACTATCATAATACCAATGTCAGAAGGATAACGGATGGTGAGGGAGGAAAATAAAATTAATACACTGAGAGAAGGTTCCATTTTGATATCTTATCATCACCCAAATATGTTACCTTCCTTGTAAGTTGTTAATCATAATAGCTTTCAGTTTTACATAGTTTCCTGTACTCTGTGCACTCGCGTTTGCTCATCCCTACGACTCTAGGAAGAAGCTATTGCAGATGTCATGTTTCCTGTTATACAGGTAAGGACACCAAAGCTTAGACTGGTGAAGTAGTCAACGTCACTTGCTACCACCCTTAGGAAGATGGAGTAACAACTGCCTGAAAGCAGGATCTGCCTGAAATAATCCTGACGAGGACACTAGAATCTCTCCCACATTGGAGCTAGGTATAGTCAGCACATAAAATCTGAGAGAAGAAAGGCTTCTTTGATGGCATTTGAAGACTGGACCATTGTACTGCCATGACAGAGCTGATTGTTTTCCAAGAAAGAAGAGAGGGAGAGTGAGGTGTGACATCTTTGCATAGAAACAGTGAGGGGTGGGTGGGGAGCTGAGTTTTTGGATGACTTACCCCGTGTGTTTACATTTGGCTTCCCTTGTGTTGTACACATCCCTGGGGAAGTCTTGTATTCCAGGACATGCTTCCAAGCTGCCTGAGATCTTGGGAACAAAGACAATCTAAAATGTGTCGCACGAGGTAAACAACCTGCCAATATCTGAGTTGTTCCTTCTACTTCCATGGCTGTGGGACCCTGACAGTCACATAGCTAGGAAATAGGGAACCCAGGCCTTCTGATCTGGGGTCTCATGCCCTTTCTACTGTGTCATGTTCCCTTCTGATAGTCTAGGGAATATTTTGTTTAAAATTCCTAAGCAATTTTCTCTGAGAATCTTAAAGCCCACCTCACCAATTCTTTCTGCTTTGTTTCTCATAAAAGGAAAAAGCAAAACTCCACCATGAAAAACTCTTATTTTGCCCCTGAAAGCTCTTTTAAAGTCCCTGTGCTTGTTAAATATTACCAGTTGACATTCAGCAGAACCCAAAAGATGAAATTAATTTCTTCCAAGACTGCTGGGTAGAATTCAACAGTAACATAACTAGAGAGCAGCTAGTTGGAATTGTTTACTAATTAGGACCATATCTCAGCCATCATTTCTCTTGTGCAAGTCCGATGGAAATCAACAGGAGTCTTGTCTGAAATTCAATTTTCAGATGGAGCTGTTGGTTCTGAAAGGTACTGACAATGTGAATCAGTATGCAATTACTGTACTCTCAAGGAAAGTGGGTGAATTTGTGCATACCAAAGGGATGGAATAGGGAAAGAGGCGTAATTAGGGCCCACCATGGTTATTCAACATGATTGAAGACTGGAATCCAGACAAAGGAACATTACTGGTGATTTAGCCTCTGCAAAATAGTTCAGACCAGGTAGAAGCAGAGAATCCAGGGGCTAGAACAGACATGAGAGGGTCCACCTCTTCATTTTGCAGAGTAGGAAACTGACATTCAAAGAGAGGGAGTGACTTGGTCAAGGTCACCAAGCTAAACCCAGAACTCTGGCACTACATCATGCCAGATCACGATATATACATTTGTGATGGCTCTAAAAGGTTGATTTTTTTCCTTCTTCAGTTGCCTTAAAAATGAAGACATTACACATCAAATACCAAAAGGGGCTGTGATTTTGACAGTGGGAGGAAATCAGAATCTAAGGCTTTCAGAATTGCAAAGGTTCTTGGGAGGCTTCTCATCAAATATACCAGAAAAAAAGAATGCCCATGATAACATAACCAGTTAGAGGTCATTTGGCTGTTGCTTGCAAATTTCCATTGTAAGGCAGTCTATTCCATTTCTGGAGAGCTGTGTCACTCTGTTTTTTCTTACAGCAAGTCTCAGTTTGTCTCTTTGTAACTGTCATTCATTATTCCTAGTTTTGCCCTCTGGAGCCAAATCTCTTCTCCTTGACAGCCTTTCAAGTACTTGAGGGGAAGTGGGGGGCCAAGGAAAGGTCTCACATGCCCTGAGCCTTCTCTTCTCCAGACTAACCATTTCTGATTGTTTTCAGCCAGTCTTCACATGGCATGGACTTAGAGCCCTTTCCCTTTGTGTTTACTGTGCTCTCACTTCCTTCCACCTTACCAATATCCTTCTGACATTGTTGCCTAGAACTGAACACACAAGTCCAGATGTGGTCCAACCAGGATAAAGGCCAGGGAGATGCTCATTACCTTCTTCTTGGAAGCTCTACTTCAGTTAATGCATCCCAAGATCTAATTAGCTTTTTTGGGTGTCAAGTGACAGACTCATACTGAGTTCTCAGTCCAGACCATCAGCTTTTGAGCCACACCTCTTCCATGTTGTACTTGTGACATCAACTATATTTTTAACTTTAATGTAAGACATCGTACTTATCCTTATTAAATTTCATCTTGTTTGACCCCGAGTCCATAAAGAAGATGCTTTCTATGCATTTATCTAGCCGTTGTTAAACAGTGCCAGGACAAGCATGGGTCCTTGGGGCACTTCAAGTCTTTCAGAATTGACGCTGAGGTATTGGTGGTGCTCTTTGAAGCTGGCTATTCAATCAGTTTGGAAGCCATCTAACTGTATGCTCATCTGGTCCCCATCTTTTCCACAGTAACTGCATGGGATGCTTCATCGAAAGCTTGGGTGACATCTAAGTAAACTGCATTTTTCTGATGTGTCAGTTTAGCAACCCTATGAAAAAAGGGAATTGTGTTCCTTTGTCACGCCCTATTCTTGCTGAAACCATCCAAGTTCTTTGTTATCTCCCTTTCTTTTTCTAGATCATCCCTTTCTTTTTCTAGATCAAGTGACTTGGATTCTTCAAGAGTAGCTAGATACCCTCTTATTAACTTCTCATTTATCTTAGGTATCAACTTCCTGTTAGCCCTGGGAAGCTCTGAGCCTTCTCTGTTCTGTTCTTTTCATTCCAAATGTCAGAGAAAATAGAAGCAAAATAAGAATCGAACAGCTTGGCTTTCCCTCTATTATCAGCTCTCATTGCACCATCTACCTCTAGCCAGAGAGCCTGCCCTGTCTTTCCCCAATAGAATGAAAAACCACTAGAGAGCCGATGGGAAAGAGACTGTTTCATCCTTCATAAAGAACAGAGTGACAGCTGACCATAGTTATGCACAAGAAGATTGGCATCTTCTCTGAAATCCAGTCTCAGAAAGTTGCCTGGAGCCCTGAGAAGGCCCAGGGTCATGCGGGCAAGATAGGTCTGCAGCACGACTTGAACCCAAGGCTTCCTGGCCCCAAGACTAGCTCTCTATTCACTATCCCACAATGGCTTTGTAGAAGTATGGAAGGAGGAGCTCTAGGAAAAGGTAGCAGAGGCTGTAGGGAATTCTTTCTGTATCACATGGTCCCACTGGGGCCTGGGCCTTAATGGAATACCGCTCCCTAGGAGGGGCCAGGAACAAGAGTTAGTTATGCTTGAGAAAACCCAGAGATAGCAATTATAGGTAAAAATTAACCACTATATTTTACTGGTTAATACTGACGTCAGTGATTTCATTCTTTAGATAATTAAAAGCTTGAAAATTTAGAATTGAAATTTTGATCTTAGGTCTTGTATTTTGGACTATGTGAGTGAGGCACCTACCACCTCCTCCAGGCAGTGGATCCTAATTACAAGAAAAATATTTAAGAGGAGAAAACGTCTAAAGTGCCCAAACTGCCCACCTAAAGTAACAGAAGGACACTATTGCTATATCATACAGAAAAAATGACACAAGATTGTACATGTTTAGCTGAAGGAATAGGATTGTGTTAAGCTCTTTACTGAAATAAAGATATCTGTATCTTTGACAGCAATGATAAACATTAGAAGTCAACTGAAATATTCCGAGCACACCAGGCGGTCAAAATTAAAATTTTCTACTGTGCATAATCAGCGTGACATTTTGAAACTTTAATAATTAGTTCAATTTCAAAGCAATGCTTCTCCAAATTGTTGTCTGTCTTCAACTCCATGTGGAGTTTCCTGTGGAAGAACATAGTCTTTGAAGTCGTGGGAGCTCTGCAGGGATGACGATGAAAATTTAGCCATTTAAATTGACTATAAGAGACCTTACCAGTGACACTGACTGTGCTGGCCAAGTTTGGAACCTGAAACAGCCTCTGTTTGTCATGTATCCAAAGCGATAATGTTGTGGCAACTTAACGAACTCTATAAAGGGTTCATGCTGTCATGGAGAATGAATTAACTAAAGGAATTCCAAAAAATTGTGAAAAATAGACCTACATTTACCCACTGGACTGGTTTCAAGAACACTAGACTAAGAGTCAAAAGATCTGTGTTCTAGTCCTATTCGGTCATAGACTTAAATGTGTGACTGAGCAAATCACTCCCCTCATCCCCAGAGGCAACATGGTACAGTGGAAAGATGACTGGATCAGGAACCAGATGTCCTGGATCAAAAGAATACATCTCTTTCTCTCTGTGGAGTGTATTCTTCAACATACATGTTGCTGTTCCCTTAAAACTCATCGAGTCTGCTTGGTTGTACCTTCGATCTTGCAATAAGCCCCAAATGTTTCATTTCCATGCTCAAGAATTCTGAAGTTCCTTTTTCTGATCATAAGCTTTTATCTTTCCATCAATCTCTAGCCTTTACTCCTCCTAAAATGATTGTGTATTCCCCAAGAGCACTGATTCCTCTATTCCACAGTATTCCCGGCCTTCGTCCTTGCTCTAGCTGCTCCCTCCTCTCATTCCAGTCTCAACCTCGGTTCAGTTATTCACTATTTGAATCCTGAAGCCCTTGTTCTCTGGTTCTCTTACTGATCGCTCCTTGCCAAACACCAGCCTAGGTCGCCCCTTTGTTTGCCTCCTTCACAGTCATTCACTTGCTACGAATCATAAAACCATGCTGCATGTGGCCATTCCACATTTAATGCTATTTAATCTCAACTGGGCTTTCAGTGCATGAAGCAATCCTTCTACTCCTCCATCGATTCCCTAACCCACTCACAACCTCAGCTATGCTAAGCGCTCCCTTCTGTCCTCAAGCCTTCCATATCACAGCCTTTCCCTACTCTCTCAGTAGAGGAAATCGGCTTCAGACCTCATGCAAAAAAATGGAGGGAATTTACCAAGAGCTTCCTCTTCTCTCCTTCTCCTCATCTAATATCCCTCTGATATCACCTCCCCCACCAATGTCTTCCTTCACTCCAGTCTTAGGTGAAGAGTGGCCCTTTGGTCTTCCAAGGCTAACCCCTCTTCATTCATCCTTGATCCTCTACCCTCCTGTCTTTTTCCAGGAGGATGTCCCTAGTCTCTTTACTACTCAATCTGTCCCTATCTATTGATTCCTTCACTGCTGTATAAAACATGCCCACATCTCCTTCATCCTTAATAGTCCTTATTAGATACTACCATGGTAATTATTGGCTTATTTCTTTCCTCTCCTTATTAACTAAATTCCTTTTAAAAACTGTTTAAATTGGGTATTTGCACATATTCTTCTCTCACTCTATTGCACATTTCAGACTGGATACCCTGTAGGCATCTCAAACTCAGTATGTCCAAAACAGAACTGATGTCTGTTCTCCCCTCTCCCCATCCCCTCCTGGCTCAGATCTGCTTCTCTTCTGAACTTCCCTGTTTCTAGAAATCAAGTGTACCATTATCCTTCTAGTCGCCCAGGCCCTCAACTGCCCTTCCATCCTCAAATCCTCATTCTTATCCCACACATCGAATCAGTTGCCAAATCTTGTATTTTCTCTTTAAAACAAATCTCTCTTGCTTATCTCTCCTTTTCTCCACTCACACAGCCATCACTCCAGTTCAGGACCTCATCACCTTTTCTTTGGGCTATTGTAATAACTGTCTTTTGGACTTGAGGTCTTAAGTGTCTCCCCGCTGCAGTCAGCCTCCATGCAGCTGCCAAAGGGATATCCCTAAATTATAGGGCTGACCATGTGCCATACCTCCCCCGTATTGAGGAAGTGCTTTTCTGCCCCCAGGATGTTCCATTCCCTATCTCCATGCTTTCGCAATGATTGTCACCTGTGTAAGCTCATGTGGGCTTGGGATTGGCTTATTTTTGTCTTTGCATCCTCATTACATAACTTGACTTGGCCCCTAATACATGCTGCATAAATGCTTATTGAAATGAAGGAGGCATTTGATGCATTCCTTCTAACTCCATAAACAGTGAAAAGCATGTCCAATAGGCAGGTAGAGATACAAGACTAGAGATCAGAAAAGAGGTTAGGACTTGATAAAAAGATCTGAGAATCCTCTGCATAGAGATCTGCATTGAATTCATGGGGGCTGATAATATCATTCAGACAAGATCATATAGCAGGAGAAGAGAAGAGGGAGCAGGCCAGAACCCTATGAACTCCATGGTTTCGTATTGGACATCTCAGACTAGATACTCTATAGACACTGAACTGAACTCAGTGTCTTTCCCCCCAAAACTTTCCTCTCTTAACTTCCCTTTTACTGTTTTTTTTGAGGTGGTAAGATCTGAGGACAGATTTGAACTCAGGTCCTCCTGACTCCAGGGCCTAGATGCCCCCAACTTCCCTTTTATTCTTGAGCATACCACTATCCTCCCCGTCATTCGGGCATTGCAACCTAGGTGTCATCGCTGTTGACTCTTTAATCTCTCTTTCTTTCTTCTCACTCTCACCTCCATATCCCATGTGTTTCCAAGTCCTGTCACTTCTACCTTCATACCCTCTCCCATTTATGTCCTGTTTCTCTCCTCTGACCCTGCCACTACCTTAGTGCAAGCCCTCCTTTGGGGTCTTAAGTTTTACTTCTTTGTACATATTCTGAGTTTGAATACCACTGGCCTCCTCTTCCCACAAAACACTCTATTGCCCACCTCTACATTTTCACTGACTGTCCCTTTAAATGCTAATGCCTTCCCTCTGAGATTACTTGCAATTTATCCTATATATCTTGTTTTTAAACAGCTATTTGTATGTTCTCTCTCCCATTAGAGTGTGAGCTCCTTGAGACTGTTTTTGCCTTTCGTTTGTATCCTTAGCTCTTACAACAGTGCCTGGTAGATAGTAGGCCCTCAATAAATGCTTGTTGACTTGGTGAGCTGTGGTAGAAGGGGAAATCCTTGATAGAAAGACTTGGAATATTAAGACCAATAAGAATATGAAACATTGCCTCATATTACCCAGTAAAAGCAAAAATCATTGCTTCCTGAACTGTCAACTAGAATAGCGTCTGTATGCTAATTTAGACCCAGAGAGAATGACTTCTAGGAAGGTACTTTGTAAACTTCAAACTCAGGCACTTGAACTTGCCTTTTACAATTGGAATTCTACTTCTGTTTATTAGTTTAATAATTTCTGATGATTTATCAATGGCACAGTGGTAGATGATTATCCCAGTAAGAAAAAGGAGAAAAGAAGAAAATCGAAAATCACTGAAATAAACATTCTCAGCATTAAGAGCAAATAGTCATTCAGGCTCCTCTTTCGGAGGCCGCTATTGGAATTTGGGGACACTAAATTACATTAGAGCTTAATTTAAAGGCCACGTAAGTTTGTTTTACAAAAATCCAATAAATTATACAAGGGTCAAGCAACATTTCTTCTTCCCTCTGGATAGTGATTGTCAGATTAGCAGGGCCATTTACAGCCAAGCTTGTTTCCAGCTTTGTTTAAAGGTTGGAATCTTCAGCATTTTTCGACCTAGGCCAGCATGGCTGCTCTCCGTTTGATTTTCCTTTCCACTTACATAATGGAGCTTTTCTGGCTGGAACCTAGTAATTTTAAGATTAGAATTCTTTGTTTGAAAGGCAGAAACCATTGGCTGACCTTAACCCCTTCCATTTTCTATCATGATTTTATCTAAAGCCGGCACACTGAACCTCCGTTTTTAAAGGCACAATTTCATTTTTCGCTATTATTCGTCAGGAGAAAATAAAGTCAACCCAAAGCTTCTGCTCTCTGAGTTATTTCCCCATCCTTTGTGTAAGGGAAAGTTTCAAGTGTCAGCTGAATCTCTTTATGCAAAGGTTCATCTCCTGTCCTAAGCATTGGCTCTCCAGCATTCCTTAGAGCAAGAAAGCTCATACTCTTGGTGACCTATTCTGGACTCCTAATTATCAATTCATGTGGAAATTTGTCTCACCCAATCCAATACAACAAACATTTATTAAGTGCCTACCATGTGCAAGTTTGGCAGCTAGTTGGCACAGTGGCCAGAGCGCCAACTCTGAAATCAGAAGGACCTGAGTTCAAATGTGACCTCAGACATGGCCTTGCTGTGTGACCTTGGGCAAGTTTGCCTTGGTTCCCCATCTGTAAAATGAGCTGGAGAAGGAAATGGCAAACCACTCCAGGGTCTTTGCCATGAAAACCCCTAACAGAGAGTTGGACATGACTGAAATGACTCAACAACAACAATGATGCACAAGTCACTCTGCTAGGCACTGGAAATACAAAATAAACAAACTCAACAGTTCTTGTCCTGTCCTCAGGGAGTGTGCATTCTTGCGTTGGGGAGGGTGAGATGCAACTTGTAAATAGTTAAGTATATACAGGCTAATTTGAGGAAGAGGGAGAAAATACTAACAGGAGTATCAGGAAAAGATTCCTTTTGGAGTTTTCACCTGAGTGCAGCCTTGAAGGAAGCTAGGGAGTCTAAGAGATAGAAGTAAGAAGGAAGGGCATTATAGGCATGGGGTATGACCTGTGCCTATACGGAGATGGGAAAAAGAGTACTGATTTTGGGGAACAGTAAGTAGGCCAATTTAGCTAAAACACAGAGCCTCCGAAGAAACGTAAGGTGCCATTAGCCTGGAAAGGCAGGCTGGAACCAAATTGTCAAGAGCTCCAAATGCTAAGCTGATGCATTATATTATTATTCTAGAGGCAATATGGAGCCACTGATGCTTCTTGAGCAGATACATGACATGCCCAGACTTATACTTTAGGAAGTTTTTTTTTTTAAATCAAAGTGTTATATAGGGAAGGGATTGAAAACCAGAAGCCCAGATGTGGCCTCCAAGCAAATGGTGACCTTAGGTCATTTATATCTGCATGCATTATCTATGGAGAACATACTTAGTTTATGTTACCTACCTACACCACTGTGTAACCACCAAAATTAAGTGATTTTGTTGTTTGTTTGTTAGGGTTTTTTTTTTTGGTGTTCCCACCTTGGGAGTTACTTTGAAGAAATCATGGATGTAACATTCAATTTAGAAAATGTACACTTGGAAAAAAATCCAACCATTGCTAGAATTATCCTTATTGGTACTTAGGATGGTACAAAACAAGGTCATTATCTGTTTTATTTCCTCACTGGAGTCAAGTTTACCCAAGTTAAGCCTTTCCAACTGTGCTGTGTTGTTTTTTTCCCTGATGTGCGTATTTTCAATCAAAAAATATTTTCTACTCTGCTTAAATGGTACATTTGATTGACTAGATTGTGTTGCTAAGATAGCCCAAAGTGCCATATTGACTTTTTCAAGCTGATGTTTTCATCTGTGAAGCAGAATGGACCCCAGGAGTACTAAAGATAAGACAGAGTGTTAACCAGGACCACATGTGTAGGGAGTGAAGTTCAATACCCCCTCTTATCTTCCACAACCTGGATTAGCTATGTCCAGAGGGAGGAACAGGGAACTGATTTTGTCTTCAGTCTGTTCTTTAATTAAACATTTAAATATGCCCTTTGGGGCCTGGAAATGAATTTCGATAGTATTCTGGGCCAGGCCTAACTCAGGCCAGTCCAGTGATTTCAGGCTTGGAATTAAAATACAGTTAGATATTTGTAGACTATGAAATGCAATCAAAACAATTTGCTAAGGAAAATTACAAATGTTGGAGAGGATGTGGAAAAATTGGAACTCTAATGCACTGTTGGTAGAGTTATGAACTGATCCAACCTTTCTAGAGAACAATTTGGAACTATGCCCAAGGGGCTATAAAATTATGAATATTCTTTGACACCACTACTAGGTTTGTATTCCCAAAGAAATTTTTTTTTTAAAAAAAAAGGCAATGGCCTATATGTACAAAAATATTTATAGCAGCTCTGTTTGTGGTGGCAAAGAATTAGAAATTGAGGGGATGCCCATCAATTGGGGAATGGCTGACCAAGTTGTGGTGTATGATTGTGATAGAATACTGTTGTGCTATAAGAAATGATGAGCGGGATGGTTTCAGAAAAGCCTAGGAAGACTTACATGAACTGATGAAAAGGAAAGTGAGCAGAGCCAGGAGAAACAGTAACAGCAATATTGCATGATGATCAACTGTGAATAACTTAGCTATTCCCAGCAATAAAATTATCTAAGACAATTCTGAAGGACTTATGATGAAAAAATGACATTAAAAAATTCACCTCCAGAAAAAGAACTGATAGAGTTTGAATGTAGAAAGAACCATACTTTTTAAAAAAAACTTCTGTGTTTCCCTTGGGGGTTTTTTGATCTGTGTTTTCTTTTGCAGCATGGCTAATGTAGAAATATTTTGTGTGACCGCATATGTTTAAGTTATATCAAATTGCCTTCTCAAGTTGGGGCGAGGAGGGGAGGGAGGGAGAAAATTTAGAACTCAAAATTTTGAAAAAAATAAATGTTAAAATTTTTTAACATGTAATTTAAAAAATAAAATATAAAAATTTGAAAAAAAACAAGTTAGAATGGTTAAAAACAATACAATTCCTAAAGTAAAAATTATATCAATTTAAATAAAATACTACTCACCTTTATGTTTCACATTCACCATGGCAACCAGCCACGCTTGCTCAGAAAGGAGTTTTTGCAGGGTAGTAGTAATTCTGCTAAAACTTCTGAAGCCAATTCCATGCCTCAGATGGCATGGAAGCCAAAACAATGCCAATGCCGAGAAGACCTCACGCTTAAAGGGAAACCAACCTAACCTGCATAAAACAGTTATTGTTCCTAAGCTGGGTAAATTCTCATGATATGAATCTATGGGAAGGTTTCCATGGATAGTAAGTTTCCCTTTATTCCTTTCCCTGTACTCACACCAGCCCCCTACTGGAAGGTGTGAAAATGACACATTTTTCCATTGGCCCTTAGTACAACCAAGGCCACTTTGGAAATTTCCATTAGCATAGCATCATCGAATCAGAATCCCGGAAATTCAGAGCTGGGGGGGACTTCAGTGGCCATCAAGTGCAACCCATCTCCCACCCCCAAAAGAATTTCCTCTACAATATACTTGACAAGTAGTCATCCAGCCTTTCCTTAAAGACCCTAGGGAGGGAAAAATTTACTCTGTATTCAAGCAGATCATTTCACTTTTTGAACGCTCTAATTGTTAGAAAGTTTTGCCTTATGTCCAGCCTGAAGTTGGGCTTGTTGCAGTTTGCACCCAGAACAAGTCTAATCTGTCTTTTACACAATAATATTTCAAGTACTTGAAGACAGCTGTCACGTTCCTCCAGCACCTTTTCTTCCCCTGACAAAACATTCCCTTTCTTTCAACCCATTGTCATAGGGCAAGGCCTTGAGGCCCTGGTGGGCCTCTGGATGTTTTGTAGTTTATCAGCGATCTTCCTAAGTTATAGAGCCCAGACCTGAACACAGTCCTCCAGATTTAGTCTGAGCAAGAAACAGTACAAATTAAAATCTCTGGTGAATCAGTTCCAGTTTGATAACCGTTGTTCTAATGTAATCCTTCCTGGGACAGTGAATAGTTCTACTAAGAAACAACTACTCACTTCCATAGAGACTGCTTTATTCTTTTTCAAAGCATTCTTTTAGCATTTAGTCCCCAAGTATGCCAGCCTACCTCGGATATCTGCAGAAATAGCCACAAGAAATGTCCAAGCAGGTTGGCACCAATCAAACACGTGTATATGATGTAAGCCTGGAGTTCGTTTGTAGAAAGATTCCTTTCTATCAGGGCTGAATCCAGGCAGTACAAACAATAACAGAAGAGAGACTTTTATTTATCTCGATGAGCTCGGATCCACGCTTAGTATGCAACATCATGGAACCAAGTCTTATTTTCTCATTAATGAGCAATTTAAAAAATTGAGTGCACCTAGACAATGGAGTGATTCAGTGGGAATTGGGGGGAGGGGCAAGAAGACCCTTGCTACAGGCGTGCTCTCATGACAGGAAAGTGATTGCATTCAGAGATGGCAGTTGTGGTCAACAAGGTCTTGAAAGACCCCAGAGTTCAACTGTTTGCAATTCATCATAGGATAGTAGAGTCCAAAGAGCTCTGTGACCTTGCACATGTCACTTAATATTTCTGGACCTCAGTTTTCTTGTCTGTTAAGTGGGGATAATAAAAGGAGTTTTACTGCACAGCTTGTTATAAGAAGAAATGAAATAATATATATGAAAATGCTATGTGTCGTAACTTATAATCTTACCTTCATCTGATCTAATATAATTTTGCACTCTTATGGATTTAACAAATTCCAATCTGTTTAACATTTATCTCTGTATATGGCTTATCTTGCTGGATGGATTCAAAGTTCCTAGAGAAGAGAAACCTTTTTTTTCTGTTTGAATCTTTTTTAAAAAGGAATGTACCTAGTATAGTGTTTTAAGCTCAAGTCCTTAATAAGGTTGGTTGAATAAGTGAATGAATTGGTTAATAGTGTTTACTAGAGCAAGAGGAAATGTGGAATCATAGATTGAATGCTGGCCTTAGGTATGGAAGGCCTGGGTTTATATGCCACATCTGACATTAGCTCTGTCTGAGCAAGTCATTTAACCTTCATAAACTTCAAGAAACTCCCCATCTCTAATCTATACAGAGAGGGAGGGATAGCATATTTTGTTTGCGGAGGGGGAAGTTTCTGCCTGCTATTTGGAGTATTAGAGTAATATGGCATTTGTAGGGTGGAACTCAACTGTTGTACCTTAAACATGAGATAAGAAAAATGACCTTCCGTAGCAGTACTTTTTTTTATTCCATGGCTATGTTTCTTTAAAAACCAATTAGAGCTGGAAGAAACAACCATTTGATCTTTGGTAAATATTGATAAATACTAAAAAAACATTTGCCTTTTCATGAAGTGTGCTTGTGTTTCAGAGAATATTTTTTTTCCTTCAGGATGCATAAATCATCTTCCTTCATGGTTTGCCACTGTACTATTTCTTGATCAGACCAACTCAAATATTGGTTCCAAATGAAGTGAAACAAACATAATTGAAAGTGGGGGGTATCTTTCCCAGGAGATCACATGAAAGTAGATTATGCAGTCATGTAAAAATAGGACTTAGTTATAGAAGGGGGATACACCCTGCAGTTCCATGTGATGGTATATGGACGGTGCAGTAGGAAAAGTATCCTTACACAAATTTTTTTTCCTTGTAGTTGGTTTTTTCTTGTACTTCATTGCACCTCCAGAAATGACTGATAGAAATTTTCCATGGGCCTGCAGTGGTTAAAAAAGTTGAGCACTTCCTAATTATTTGACAAGTTTTTATATAAATAATGAGGCAAACAAATGAACATAGCTCCAGCTGGGGTTCCTTTGCTAAGCCTAATTCCAGTGTGGTGTCATCAGGATCGGAAAACGAGTCTGAATTTTTCAAGCCTAAACCAGAGGAAAGTATAGTCAGGAAGATTTTACAATCCTGGAAGGGCTTCAAGTCCGGTGCCAGCAACAGAGTAGGTCTACTTTCCAAAGACAAGGGACTAGGCACTTGTGATCCAAAGAAGACCAAAACAATCCCTGCCCTCAAGGGGCTCACAGTCTAACAGAGGAGACAACACGCAAGCAACCATGTACAAACAGGATCTATTAGACGCAATGTCAGAGGGAAGACGCTAGCGTGAGGGAGGACTGGGAAAAGGCCTCTTGTAGAAGGTGAGATTTCAGCTGAGACTTCAGGGAAGCAGAAGGTGGATGAGGAAGAGCATTCCAGGAATGGAAAAAGCTCCGAATGGGGAGAAGGAGTATCTTGTGGAAGGAACAGAAAGGAGCCTGTTGGCGTTGGATCCAGGAAGCAAGGTGCAGAAAGGCTGGAAGAATAGAAAAGGGCCAAGTTATAAAGAGTCTTAAAAGCTAAGTGGTGGATTTTATGTTTTATCCTGAAGGTAATAGGGAGTTTGTTGGTTTGGGTGGGGAAGGTGTGACATGGTCAGACTTGTACTTTAGGAAGATCGCTTGGATAGCTAGCAGAGGATGGTGTGAAGAAACCCAGATCAGGCTCCTTAGCAGTAAGCTCCTTTGTGATAAATTCTTTGGCCAGGGCAAGTTGTGAATCCAAGAAAAGCACAAACTAGCCCTTAGTCCTAGAATGCCAGCCCTCTTCCCCACCCTTCCATTCCCCATCTTTATCCTCCTTCCCGTTGCAGCCTTTATTTCATCCTGAAGGATGAGAAGATACAAAAACTCACAGGAATCCATTAACAGACAGAAAGCACAGGAGCACTCATATAGCACAGAAGATCCCCTTGGAAAAAAACCGAACCTAAGGTTGACATTTGGGCAACATTTAAGATGAACCCTTCTTTCCCACAAGGTATTACACCATGTCCCCAAGACCTGTCATACCAGTCCATGGTTTGGACTCCCCATAGAAGGTAAACATAAGCAATCCCATGGGACTTATTTTGCTCAGACAACTCACTGTAATGGAAAGGGGATGTGCCAAGGTCTAACAGTCCTGATTCCCAAAGGCCCGCCCTGCCCCCAGTAATGAGACAGAGAGACAGGATGGTGATTATCAGAAATGCTCTAATTATACCTCTTTCTATTCCCAGATGCCATTGCATTGGGTTCTGGGACCGATTACAATGTAGACTAAATAAGAGCCTGGTGAGGGCACCTTGGCATGGGCACCAGATGCATTCATCTATGTTACTTTTCTGTTTTCTTCACCTTGATAGTCCCTTTTCATATTTACCACTGGACAGGAGGTGCCAAGTACAATCATACAAGTATGCCTAATTATGGACTTGCAACCCTTATGGAAACACTTGGGTATCTGATTTTTCTCTCCATGAAATCTCAATTTAAAGTTACACTCCTGCCTGACTGTATAAAAATCTACTTCCCACATCTCCATTTGGCTATTTGCATCATCCCGTGTTGCTCATGGTAAGAATCCAAACACAGACAATCAACTCTTGATTATCTGCAGGTGCAGGACCAGCCCTCAGCAAAATCATGAAGTAACATGGTTTGTCTTAAGTGGCCCTCCTCCTTTTCTGATCCCCTGTTCCCTTTTCAACCTCTCCTCCTCTCTCTTCTGCACCTGGCATCTCTAGTACTTTCTCATTGCCCTAGGTCGCCAACTTGGATATAATCATGAAACATCTTAGAATAGATTAATGTCTAACCTTTCCCAGGAATACTTATACGATGGCATGGGAAGGATCCCAAAGGAATGAATTTTCAGTGTTGGCATTTTCAACATTGTAGCACCTGAATGGAAGAAATATTTGGGGCAAAAGAAACTTTCTGAACTGCAAGCTGTAGGCTCTTCCTCTGCTTATGAATGAGGCCAGTCCCACGCTTGCTGATTATTCATACCTGGGTTTATCTTGCAACTTTTATTTTAAGTTCTTTTTTATAGCACTTAATGCAAGATGGTAACTAGAGACTTTAAACAATCTCCATTTATGCTTATTTGGTATGTAGCCTCTTCAATTTCCCATATGCAGAAAACAGAATTTGGGATGAGGGATCCCTAAGGTTCTTTCTACCTCCAACCATATATGAATTTCAATGCAACAGAGAAGTCCTTTTAAACCACAAAACTTAAGTATTCTTCAGCTTAGGAAAAATTTGAGTCAGGGAGAAGGGAGCCTGAGTGATCTGAATCTGAAAGGTGCTATTCCCTATCCTCAGTAAGGGTGGGTGAGGAACAGGAACTAGTCAAACCAAGAACAGAGAAATTGTTCTGCTTTTAAGTTTCTCTTGAGTAAGATTATCATGTGACTTCACTAATTTATTGGAAATGTTGGGAATTCCCCAAACATCTGACACACTCATATTTAAATGTCAGTGCGAGTGCATATGTCCAAATCAAGCCTGTCCTTTTTTATAATCTGTCTTTTGGGATGGTCCATACCTGTTCTCTCCCTTCCTTTAGAGCAGATAATTATAAATTGAGTCAGTATAGGGATGTTGTAAGAATTAGCTAAGAACTTTGAGAAATAAAAGTGTTATATAGATGAGGAGTGGCATATATAAACTTTCTACTAATCTTTTTTTTTTTGAGACCAAGTCACCTTATCTTGCCCAGGCTGGAAGTTCAGTGGCCTTTCATAGGCCACTGCACTTTCCAGTACTAATTGGCCCCAAAGCTTTAACCTGCCCTACTTTTTCTAAACTGAGCTAGTTCTCTCCTCTTTAGGCAGCCTGGTGGTCTTTCACTCCTGCCAGGGGCGAGTGTAGGGCTGTACTTAGTGCAGACACGTTATTGACTTTAGCTCTACTGCAGCTTGGAATTCTTGAACTCAAGTGAACTACCAGCCTTAGCCTCCCCGGCAGCTGGGTCTACAGGTGTGTGTCACCTTGCCCAGCCTCATAAACCTTTACAAATAAGGAGAACCATCATCAACTTTTAGGCAAGCAGACTAGTATGATAAAAGTGACATTTGCTAGTCGAGTTGTCACATTGGCTCTTGTTGACTTATGAAAGGTAAACCTTTCCCATGTTTTTGTATCTATGACTTGCTTTATGGTTGTAGAATCATAGAGCCTCATAGTTGGAAAAGAGCTCAGTGTCCATCTTATCCAATGAGTGCCTGACTGAGAATCCCCTTTACAATGGCCTCAACCAGTGGACGTTCCAGCCTCTACTCAAACACCTCCTGGAAGAGAACCGCTGTCTTTTGGGGTAACCCATTGTGCTTCTGTATAGCTCTTACTACATGGAGCTTACTAAATCTAAAACTCTCTACAACTTTCATTCTTTTTTATTCCTTTGGCCTTTTGGGGCCAAGATGGCCCTCCCAGAATAAGCGGATTACTTCCAATCTCACCACCATGCTGCTAACTCAAGCCTTGGATGCCACCTTCCTCAGAGCCTCTTCTTCCTCTGACTGGAGGGCTGCAGGGTGGAGTACCAAACTCCACCCAGGTCCTTTCTTTCAGAGGTAGAAACTGGGCTTCCAACTCACTTTATTCTCCATCTGTCTGGTTTCAGCTCCATTGAACAAGATAAGCCCTGGTTTCCTCCCATCCCCTGCCTTGCTTTCCAGCTCCTTTTCCTGTGTGTTGTTTTTCCTCATTAGATTGTAAGTGCCTTGGGGGCAGGACGATATTTTTCTTATTTGTACCCTCAGCATTTGGTACAGTACTTAGCACACAGTAGGTGTTTAGGTGGTCCAGGGCAGTTAGGTGGCACAATGAAAGAGTTGCTAAGCTTAGAATCAGGAAGGCCTGAGTTCAAATCCAGCCTCAGACACTTAATATCTATGTGACTCTGGCAAGTTACTTCACCCTGTTTGCCTCAGTTTCTTCATCTGTAAGATGAGCTGAGGGGCAGCTAGGTGGCGCAGTGAGTAGAGTACCGGCCCTGGAGTCAGGAGGACCTGAGTTCAAATCCGGCCTCAGACACTTGACACATGTACTAGCTGTGTGACCTCGGGCAAATCACTTAACCCCAATTGCCCTGCCAAAACAACAACAACAATAAAAAAAGATGGGCTGGAGAAGGAAATGGCAAAACATGCAGTATTTTTGCCGAGAAAACCCCAAATGGGGTCACAGAGAGTGAGACATGACTGAATAAATGTTTATCGTATTGTATTATTATATTGTGTTATAAGAACAAGTCTAACTCCTCTTACTCAGTCCCAAGTCTCCACTCTATGTGTTAAGTGTTCCTAACTCCTTCAAATGGTCTTCATCCTTGACCTTACGGTTCTTTCAATGCATCATAAGATGACATTCACATTCTTAGCTACAACAAAATGTTTTGGACTCACATTGAGCTCACGCTGGTGTAGATTATAAGACTACAATTTGGCGTTTTTTGTATAGTAACATGGGACAAAAAAACCCAAACAATACATTTGTTTTTCCGATTTTCTTTTTAGGTCAGCAAAATAAAATGGCAGAGTTTGGACTTCCAGCTCTAGATATGGGCTGCTCTTAGTTTCATAGGCTTTTCTCTTCTCTGATTGGCCTGCTACCAAGTTGAGATAGGCTGAGAGCTTCCAAAAGTAGCCTCTGTCAAATGTGCCAGCCCAACCCATAATCCTTGTTTCCTGCAAGTCTGGCTTTCCTTCCACAGTATTGTCAATTTCCTTCCCACCAGGGGACACTCTTCATCCAACCAGCTTTCGGGGACAGAATGAAAGTTGCTTGGCAACTGGAAACTATCACTCCAGGTTCTTCTAATCTGGGGTCCCTATTCTTGGCTCAATAAGTCCCTTGCCCTGTGAGGTCTACATCCTAAATGAGGCAAAAGAGTCTATTCCTTGATACTCCTTAATCTGCCAGCCCCACCTACTTCTAATTTAGCTACAGGATTTATTGGTAGCATACAAACTACCCAGAAGATCTAGGGGCAAGAATGCTGCATCTCAAGTATAGGGAGCTGGGTCGATGAAATCCCGACTGCCAAATATTACCTAAGACTAATCACTTCATCCTGGGCTTCATTTTCTTCATCTGTAAAATAAAAGAATTGGATCTACCTTGAAGCATTTATTAAGTACCTGCCATATGCCAGGCATTGTGCAACAGTGGGAACAAATAAAACAGCCCCTGCCCTCTTTGGGAAGAGAAGACATGTACACATATGTACAAAGTAGCTACAAAGAAAATGCAGTGCAAGCTAATTTTGAGAGGGGATCAGAAAAGGGCCGAAGTAGAAGGTGAATGAACTTTGCAGGAACCTAGGAATTCTAAGAGAGGAAAGTGAGAAGGGAGCAAATTCCAAGCATGTGAGACAGCCAAAGACTGTCTATGCAAAGACACAGAGGTGGGAGATGAGAGCTAAGTGGGAGAAAGTTTGGGAATCGCTTTAAATACCCAAGAGAAGAGTTTGTATTTGACTGGAGAGCCAATAGAGAAGCACTGGAGGTTATTAAATAGGGGAGTGATATGGACAAACATATGCTTGAAGCAGGGAGACCAATTAAGAATCTATTGTTTCTGGGTCACATGAGAAACAACATGGCAGATTAGACATTTTCTCCAATCCCCGTGACCTCTCAAACCTCTCCAAAACAGAAAGATAAAGCAACTTCAACTGTTTCTGTGGTCTAGGATACCTAGAATCCAAAAAAAGGTTTAAAAAACCCCAGGAATTGATGCTTGTTGATGCTGAGTTCACTCAATACCCCTCCCTTACCTCCTATGCTATTGGCAGTGAGGTTGCCCTAGCAGACCCAAGGACACAATACAGGCTTTCCTCAAAATCCACCCCTGCACTATAGTCCCTCCTTTCTCTTTCCAATTCTGTGGAGATGCAGGCTCTAGCCTGTGGAAGTTTGGTCAGACCTTGACAGTCAGTTTGGCCACAGCCCTTCCAGAGCAAAAGACTACCAGGGGCTGCAACCCAGAAGCATCAGTGCTGCAAAGCTTTGAATTGCTGGTGCTGGGCCAGAGAACAGAGCAACGGAGGGGGTGGGACATGTCACAAGTTCAGGATACTATGTATGTGCAGTGCTTGCTACACTCTATCAAGCCTGAGGGAAAGAACACAGTATCCATCAGGGGCCAGTTCTGACCACCCAAAAGTCAGTTGGGGCAGAGATTTAGGCTGGTGAGCCATGAATTGCCCAGTGTGGGAGGAGACTGAGATGCTATGACATCCAGGCCCCAAGGAAACAACAATCAGAAGAGAAGAAGTTGGTAAGTGAGTGACAAGAAAAATAAAGGAGAAAAAAAAGATTGAAAGTACTAAAGATTTCAGGAAGAAGAAAACTGAAAGACCTTGAGCATATATAAATCAACAGGAGAAACAGTAACAGTGGAAAGAAATATGGCCTCTAGTTCTAGTAAGTGAGTTCAGATATCTATGAATGAATATGGCAAAATTAAGGAAAATGATCTAACACTAGATGAAATGAAAGACCCTGTGGACTTTGAGGAGAATGTGGAGCCACAATATGCTATTTCTGAGTGGTTTAAGAGAGAAATGTGGATCATGAGAGAAGAATTTATGTCCTGCACAGCAAAAATAAAGAATAGAATAGAAACATTTGAATCTGCAATGGCAAGCCTCACCAAAGAAAACAATGGATTGGGAATGCAAATCCACAGAAGTGAAAGACAAGTTAGAAGGAGAGAAGCAAAAAAAACCAAGAACATTAAAAGAAAATATGCTCACTATGCAAGCAAAATATACTGAACTCTAAGACAGGATGTGCAGAGACAACCTAAGGAGCATAGGTCTTCCAGAATAAGATGACAGGACAAAAAAATTCCTTCACATATTAACGAAGGAAATAATAGAAGAGAACTGCCTAGAAGTTCTAAACGTAGAAAATGAAATTCCAATTGAAAGAATTCACAGATCGGCTCCAAAGAAAAGAAAAAAAAAATAATGAGCATGCAAACTTCAAGACACAGGGTGATTAAATTTAACAATTCAATTCAGGAGCTAGTTGAAGCAAGCCATCAGGAGAAAGACCATCAAATATGAAGGAAATGGGCATTCAAATAGTGCAAGACTATTCTACACCCACTAGAAAAGGGAAGAAGGAATGGAATTATGTGTGAAGAGCCCCAGAGTTCAGGATGCAGCCCAGGGTGACCCATCCTGCAGATTTGAGCTAAACAATACAGTACAAAAGATGACTATGAAATAATAAAAAGGAGTTTCAAACATTTTTAAAAGAAAACCAGAATTAAGCCGCTATTTGCCTCTCAACCACCTCAAACAACAGAAATGCAGCAAGGGTAAATAGATGTTGCAGCCAAGCACAGTTACAACAACAGAGAGATCAATAAGAGACATTTTGCTAAATGTACAGAAGGAAACAAGGGTGAAGGCAGAAATGTGGTAGAGGTAACAGTGAGGAGGTGGACCGGAGGGCCTTATGGACAGAACCTGGCGACACCCTGCCTATAGGTTGATGCTTCTTTTGTGAGACTACATTACAACATGAAAGGGTATATAGAAGGGAGGGGAGCAGGAGAAGAGAGAGTAGTGAAGGATGTGCTGGGGTCAAAACAAGAGTTAGCAATGAGAGAAAAGTGACCTCTCTGGTCTCAGAAAGAGAAAAAGTCTATAGGGGAATGGGTGAAGAAAAAGGAGAAAAGATCAAAAAAAAGAAGGAGAAAGAAAGGAGGCTTTACTTTGGAGTTGGGAGGGGGTGCTTTTTGAATGCTTTTTGTGCTAAAGAGAGATGATCAGTAAGGGGAGATCAGGATTTTATACTGGATGAGGCCTATAGGATTTGGTATTTGAGAAGTCTATTGTCCTGGAAGAGGGAAAGTTGGAATGCAGAGGCAACTAGTACCTGGAAGAGTGGGAGAGCATAGACACGGGAAGGAGATTTCCAGACAAATGCAGAAAGAAACAAAAGGGTCAACAAGAGAGAGTATAGATCAGTTGTGGGCTGCATAATCAGGGACATGATAGGGGAGGGGCCTTACCATGGGGCAGTATCCTCTCTGACACCTACAGTAATTGGTATTACTCTAGAATTGAGACATAGTGGAAAAGGGGAATCCATGTGGTAAGCCCTACATGGCAGTGGCAGAAAGCACAAGAGGGAAGCCTACGGTGGATACCTTGGAAGCTTTGATTGCAAGAAGAATACAGAGAAGAGAGAGACCAGATAATTATAGCAGTCGTGAAACAGAGAGTAAAAGTCTAGAGTAAACTGAAAGAGAAGATAGATAATGAAGAGAGTGAGAAAAATCCTTTTTGGAAAGGGGTACAAAAATGAAATTTCAGAACTGAGGAATAGGACTAGCTGAAGGAGAAGAAGGAAGGGGGAATCTACTTGACTAACTGAAAGGAAAAAAAGAAAGAGGAGGAAGAAATATATAACCAGGTAAAAATATGCTCATTATGCAAGCAAAATATAGTGAGCCCTAAAACAGCATGCATAGACACAACCTAAGGATCATAGCAGAGAAAAAGTAACTAATAAAGCCTTAAAAGGAAGGGAATATCAGACGAGAAGAAGGGATTAGGGGTGAGGGAAAGAGAGTCAATGGGAACAGGGCCACTTAAAAAGAAAAAGATAAAAGTAGCCGAAGGAACACAATACTACGTTGACAGCAGAAGAGGAAACTTGAACCTGAAAAACTTCCGCGCGGACAAAATTAATACATGTAGGATAAGAAGGGAAGTGGCTGAATTGGGCGGGGTGGGGGGGGGAAGGCTTTGTCTAGCTGTCTGGTTAGGGTTTGGTATACAAGATATACAGGAACACCTAGGTGGCGCTACACTAGGTATGTGTATATGTATATGTATGCGTATGTGTATGTATATGTGTGTATATATGACTAATAGTCATTGTTGGGTAAATGATCAAAGGATATGAACAATTTTCAAAAGAAAAACTCTAAAGTATGCATAACCACGTGAAAAAAATGCTCCAAATCTCTAGTGATAACAGAAATTCAAATCAAAATAACCTTGAAATTTTACCTCATTTCCCACAAATCGGCAAAAAAATGAAAAAAAAAATGACAACAATCCATGTTGAAGGGGTTGTGGAGAGGGAGGCACACTAATACATTGCTTGTGGAGCTGTGAAATGGTGCGACCATTCTGGAAAACAATTTGGAATTATTCATGTAAAGTGGCTAAAATGTCCATACCCTTTGAACCAGAGACTCCATTAAAGAACCCATACCTTAAAGAAGCCACTGACAAGAAAAAAGTTCCCATATACTCTAAAATATTTATGGCAGAACATTTTGTGATAGCAAAGTAGATGCCCCTCAGTTGGGAAATGGCGAAACAAATTGTAGTACATGAATGTAATGGAATATTACTGTGCTGTATGAAATGATGTGTGTGAGAAGCTTGGAAAGATCTAGTCCTGGTGAGAGGCCGTGAGGGCCCTGACTAGGTTGATGACTCTGTGAGGAGAGCTGAGGAAGTAGATCTGAGAGAGACCGTGGAAGGAGAATTGGCAAGATGGGGAAACTAATTAGACATGGGGGAATAGAGTGAGGATGCAAGGATGACCCTGCAGTGGTTAGCCTGACACCAGAAGCAACAGAAACAGGAGAGTTTGGAAGGGGTGGGTTTGGAGCAAAAGACAATAAGTCCTGTTTGGGGCCTGTTGGAGTTTGAGATGTTTATAGGACATACAGGTTAAATGCCCTGTAGCAACTGATGAGGTAGGAATGAAGCTCAGGAAAGAGACTAGATATCATAATGACGATGTTAATAATAACAATAGCGACTAACATGTATTACTCTTTAAGGTTTGCAAAGCGCTTTACATATATTAGTATCTCATTTGATCTTCACAGTAACCCAGTCAGATGGGTGCTATTACTATACCCATTTTGTAAATGAAGAAACGGAGCTTGACTTGCCCAAATGACTTAAATGACTTGCCCAAAGTCACAGAGCTGGTGGCTGAGACAGGACTCCAACTCAAGTCTTCCTAACTCCAAGTTCCCAAGTCCTCTTCAGCAGGTATCTGAGAGATGCTGATTGAGTCTGAGTAGCTTACCTCCATGTTGTTTTGTAGCACGAAATCTAAGATTCCAGATTGTCTTTCTGAGGAAATTACAGCAGTCTTTTTCAGAGCGGTTGTTCTATTCTTATGGTATGAAAAAATATATATGTAATGAACCAGACCAGCCCCTGGCGGTTACTTCCTGTCTGTTTATCATGCTGTGAGAACCAAAAATCAATGAATCTGCCCATTTTATGCCCCGAGGCTGGAGGAGTGGGCTATTGTAAGCTTGAAAAGAGAAGCCTTCTTGAATTGGAAAGAAAGCAGCCTTGTGCCTGGTCACTGGGTTCCCATTTGCTATGGGGAAAACAGAGTTTGGTCTTTTGAAGGATGGCTTTTAGCACCTTTTTCTTTGACAAGAAAGGCAGAGCAAACTCAAAATGTGCTGAACTGAAATGTTTATATGTAAAAGCAGTCCAGCCAGCCAGCCATAGTCAGATGAATCAATAATTAAAGGATGGATCTCTATTCCTCTGTAGTACACGAAGCAATAAATGGCTCCTGAGATTAATTAATAATCGAAGTGAAGCTGAGCGCTTAAATCAATCTTACAGGCTGTTTATTGTAAGTAGACCACAAACAAAACTTCATATCAAAATCAAGGGAAATCTCTATTCAATGAAGAGGTTTGGAAAACACAGCATTTGCTTTCCGAGTGACTTTCTGGGGATGAACTGATTAATGAGAATGCAACATTGGTCAGAGTTTTGGTAGAGAAGGGAATGCTTCTCCAAATGTCAGCTCCAAAGGATGAATTATTTTGTGAAAAGGGATTTAGAGTTAGTGATTATTTTAAAAATTGTGTCACTTATGTCTTTGTGTCTGAGAGCAATTGGGTTTTTAAATAGCTATTTTATAGCAGGATTGTCCCCTGAGCTATCAAAGGACTGCAAGGAACACCCCTAGTGTGTTGAGTAGACTCCTCTAGAGAACTTATGGGAGGGATACAAGGAGGACAGCTGCATTGGCTAGACATCCAGGGATGAGTTGTGAGCTGCGCTGGCAAGATCACTGATACATGGGCATGTTGAGGGTATATCTGGGAGCTGAGAGAATCACAGACAATTTTGCTTGCTACTCATTTGGGAGATGAGAGAATCACAGACAATTTTGCTTGCTACTCATTAGCTTTGTGTCCTTGGGCTGGTCATTTTTCCTCTCTAGGCCTCATTTTTCTCATCTCTTCAATTATAGGGTTGGACCAGATTCTATATGGTCTTTAAGACCGCTCTAGTTCTAATATTCTATAAATTCCAAGAGGAATTTCAACCTTGCTCATCATGGAATTTTCCTTGCAAAGGCCTCCAGAACTGAAATATAAAATTCAAAGGGTTTGTGTTTATTTATATTATTATTATTTTTAAAAAGATGAATGAATCAGGCCTGACCTGATTTTGAGGTTAAAGCTTCAGTCTCCAAACTAATGAATGAAAGAAGATATATTTTGATTAGGGCAAATTAAAAGGCAATTCTTGATGTTGCTCTCTGATTGTCATCATTCATAAGTACAAACAGGCCAATTCTAGGAGGGCAGAGAAGGTTTTGCACGCTTGTACTACATACAAATTAGCAGTGTTTTATGAAAAATCACAGCTTCCTCCTAAGAGTTACTGGCGGTTGAAACGGATTTGCTTTTCTTTAAAATTTTAAGAGAGGAGATGGTAGTTACAACACTGGAATGGTGAAAAAGCGTTTGATTTAGCAGAAAGGGATTTTATGTTTCCAGTTTTATGGGCTTTTGGTTTTTAAGAGAACTTCATTAAATGGATTGTAACCATCTATTTTCAACCCCCATCCCACATAATAAGTAATTCTATCAAGTCACCTTTCTTTTTTTCTCCAATTTTTAAAATATTTTTATTTAAAGTTTCGAGTTCCCAAATTCTATCCCTCCCTCCCTCTCTCTTCCCGTCCCTGAGACAGGAAGCAATAAGATAGATACAGGTTATATATGCGCAATTATGGAAAACATTTCCATGTTAGTCATTTTTTACAAGAAGACCCAAAAGAAAAAAAATGAAAGAAAGAAAGAAAGGAAGGAAGGAAGAAAGAAAGAAGGAAGGAAAGAAAGTGGAAAATAGCCTGCTTCGGTCTGTATTCAATCAATATCAATTCTTTCTCTGGAGGTGGATAGTATGCTTCATCATTGGTTTTGTGGGATTGTCTTGGATCATTGAGAATACTGAGAATAGCTAGTCATTCACAGTTGATCATTGTACAGCATTGTCGTTACCATATACAATGTTTTCCTGGTTCTGTTCACTTCACTTTGCATTAGTTCACGCAAGTCTTCCTGGGTTTTTCTGAAATTATACTACTTGTCATTTCTTATAGCACAATGATATTCCATTACAATCACATGCCACAGCTTGTTCAGCCATTCCCCAATTGATTGGCATTACTTTGATTTCCAGTATTAGGCACCACAAAAAGAGCTGCTATAAATATTTGTGTACAAATAAGTCCTTTTCTCTTTTTTGGATGTCTTTGGGATATAGACCTAGCAGTGGTATTGCTGGATCAAAGGGTATGCACAGTTTTATAGCCCTTCTGGCATAGTTCCAAATTGCTCTCCAGAATGGTTGGATCAGTTTTCAACTCCACCAGCAGGGCATTAGTGTCCCAGTTTTCCCACATCCCCTCCGACATCCAACGTTTTCCTTTTTTATCACGTTA
>CM053628.1:9038879-9107455 GCA_028646595.1 Phalanger gymnotis
CCTTGTCTTCTATAACCACTTTGGTTCCACCATATTCTGGAAGAAGAACTTTATCTCCCACTTTCACACTAACTGGTTGAATTTCTCCACTCTTTCCTTTAGATCCTGATCCAACAGCTACTACCGTTGCATGTAATACTTTTCCTTGAGATTTTTCTGGAAGCATAATACCTCCTTTGGTAACAGTCTCAGCTGCACTGCTTTCAACCAAAACTCGGTCAAGGAGAGGAAGAAACTTTCTAAAAGCTTGCCCTGCCATAGCTCCCGCAATGCCCCGCAGCTGTTACTCAAGCTCAGTCCGTTCCCTCCGTCCCTCCCCGGGCGCCAGTAGACTCCTATGACCTTCATTTTCAAATATATCTCGCCAGCCCCATTTTCTTTTTTCTTATAGAAAAAAAGGAAAGAGAGAAAAATAAGTCCAGTAAAGTTAACCAGCATGTTACCTGAGTTAGAGCATATATGTAACATTCCCTACCCACAGTCCCCTATCTTTGCAAAGAAGGGAGAGGGTTCCTTTTTCCCATCTCTTCACCAGGGCTAAGCCAGGTGAATTCGGTTTTAGTTTTTTCTTCTTTCTACCTGCATTGTTGTAGTCGCTGTGTGTGTTGTTTTGCTGGTTCTATATGCTTCTCTCCTCAATTTGTATTAATCTTCCCATGTTTTTGAATTCTCGTTGTTGCTTCTAGCACAGTAAGATTCCATTACATTCAAGCATGACAATTTGTTTAGCCATTCGCAAATCAGTGAACATCTACTTTGTTTTCAGTCCTTTGTCACCACAAAGAGTGCTGCTATGAATATTTTGGCGTATTTTGGACTTTTCCTGCTCTCTTTGGTCTGCTATGGGGGTAGATGTGGAAATATAGACATTTTAGTTATTTTCCTGGAATGATTGTGGATCGCTTCCCAAAACTGTCCAATTAGTTCACAATCTACCAATAGTTTGTTACAGTACCCCAAAATTGTAGTGCAGCCATCATTGACCGTTTCTATCTTTCGCTATTTTCGCCAATGTGTTAGGTAGGAGGTGAGACCTCACAATTGGGTAAGACTTTGAGCTTCTTCTAAATACTCCATCACAAATCCTAAGATGGAGTGCTTACTTCCTCCTTGCATTTCCATCGTTCCCCACAGGAGGGTTCACCAAGGAGCATTTTTCAAACATGAGAAGAATGTGGGTCCCTTGGGACAGGGACTGTTTGGGTTTTATCTTTGTGTCCTCATTACCTAGTGCCGGCCATTACACATAGTAAGTGCTTATTGAATTGAATTAAAATTCTAACCTTGATACTTCTAAATGTATGACCTTGGATAAGTCACTTAATCTCTCTGAGCCCCTGTTCCTTACAATCAAGATGAGAATAATGATATTTGCAATGTATGTCTCACAGAGAGTGCAATTTTAAAATTTTAGAGAATTATATATGAGCTCTTATTATTAGCCCAAAGGAATGAAGGTGGAAGAGGTATTAGACTTGTTTTGTTTGTTCCCACAGGGCAAAAGCAGGAGCCAAAAACGGGTGGAAGCTTCCATGAGGTCTGATGAGCTATCCCAAAGCCTGGTGGGGAATGGCCTGGTGAAAGGCCAGGCTTTGTAAATAGAGGCTACAGGACGTGCTATCTTGGGGATAATGGGAAGGGAGGCGGGATTCTTTTTCTGCTGTGGGTTATACTACTTGGTCCCAGAGGTTGCTCCAACCCTAAAAGGCTGTGATGCCCTGATTCCAAGATCTCTAGAGCTGCAGATTTCAGGCAGGGGCTCTGGCTGCTTGGTAGGGTTCAGGTCACATAGTATAGTGCTATCACTTACTCTGTGTATTTATTAGTAAGGATGGCCTTTCGCACATGTTTTGTCTGTCCCCTCTGTGATCAATGCTTTTTCATATGCCATTTTTCATAAATACACATTCTTACTTTTGAGAAGAAACAGTGCAGGTATGTATGTGTATATGTATATATATATGTGTATATATGTATAGATATATATGTATATCTATACATATATACTTATATATATACATATACATGTGTATATATGTATATATAATTTGATTTTATCCTTGCTATTTAAATTCAAAAGCATATAAATTCCCTTTTAGTGTCAACTTCTTTTTGCTCTATTGTCGTTCTGTGAGAAGGAAGGGTACAAGCATTAGGCCAAGAGAGACTCACTGAAGGAGAGAGAAGAGTCCATGGGTTGAGGGTAGATTATTTCGTAAAGGCTCAAGAGAAAGTGTCACATAGTGTGGAGCAGTGGGCTCCTCAGACTCAAATGGAAAGAGGGGGGCACTAAACAGTATCTAAGGAGCCCTTCAGGTGCACATAGACTTAGAAGACGGCACATCAATGTCATTTATATTCTGTTGGGTTTTTGTTTCATTTGTTAAATATTTCCCAGTTACATTTCAATCTGATTCTGGTAGCACTGAGGAGTGTTATGGACTCCAAGTGGCAGCCTACCAATGTTTGTCACTTCTGAGGTTGGAGGATAATGTGCTAGACACATTCAGGAAGATCTGAGTTCAAAACACACTTGTGCCATTTTTAACTGTGTTACCATAGTAACATCACATAAGGTCTATAAGTATTAAGGAGTTCTCCAAGACTGTCAGTTATAGATGACCAATCAAATTACAGGTCCTTGACTTACATACTCTGTCTCATTGTGGGAATCCAATAAAAAAAATCATGGATCTGTGACTTATTGAATTACAAGATTTGAAATCAGGCAATGAAGAGTACCTAAAACCTTTGGAAATCACAAGTCCAATCCCCATCCCTTTACATGGTTTTCATTCTGCTTGTATCTTGAGCTAAGCCACGAAGGCCTCTCTGTGGTAGCATTTGGAAACCCTAATGAATCATGCAGTAGTACACCTCTGACAAAGGTTGAGTTATACCTCCCACAGATACATTACATTACAAAGCCGTTGTATGACTCTGCTTTGGAATGGTAGAAATCCAATATTCCCTTTTAAAGAAGGAAGATGAGCTAGACTCTCTTAGTATGTAAATTGAATCAAAACATAATTTATTTAAAATGTATTTTTGTTTGACTCCACATACTCTAACAATGTGAATATTAACTCTTTGAATTGAGCATTTCCTGTGCCTCCCACCTTTCCTTGGAGAGGAAGGGCAAAATGTGGCATATGCTGTCAGCCATGGTCGCTGTGTGGCTTGGCTTTGAGGAACTGTTTTTATTTCTTACAAAGGCCAGCTCTCTGGGTCCTGGTGAGGGTCAGGGTAGTAAATGTGAAAGTGACTGGGATGTAAAAACAAGAAGATTAATAAAACTTAAAATACAAAAATATGAGAGCCTTTATTTTTTATAAGAGCCCGTTGATTCCCTCTCCTCCTTTGCTTTAAGACGTAGGGTGGCCATTGATTCCCATGGCAGTGTCCTAATTAACACCCTTATTGATACTCGTTGTCATTCTATGATTTAAGCCTAGGTTTGCATTGATTCCATATGGGTGTGCATAAGTAAAGGGAATCCATAATCTATTTAATCTATACTATAGCCAAGCTAATGTAGAGGCTTGAATATACTTAGAAACCTTTGTTCTCATGCAATTCAATCCCAGCTATCACGAAAATATATTTTATTTTTCCTAATAGAATATAAGTTCTACCTTTGCCCATCTATCCTGTGTGATTCTCACCCATGTCTTCACATAAATTTGACGCGAGAGGCCCACCCAACATTCTGGGGGCCATCCTTATCTTCTCTAGACATTGCAAAGATATCAGTGGAACATTAGACCCCTTTGTCCAGGCATGTGCTGAAGCCAACTTGAACCAGCTCCCTGGAGTTGATTGTTAAATTTTTAGTGTAAACATTCATGTCTTGGAAAAAACTAAATTCTGCAGAATAGGTCTTTATTCATTGTTTTGTTGATTGTCCAGACTTAAGAAAGAGATGAAGAAGGTGTTACTAATGCAGATTAAACATAAAAGTGCCTCATGCTTCCTTTTTCTCCCCCTAGGTAGCTGGTTGTTAAACATTTACCAGCACATTCCTAGGGTCATGAGTCATCCTTCATTTTTACTACACGATCAGCTCACATATTATGCCCTATTGGAGAAAAGAGAGAAAGAATAAAGAAAAGCATGATTCTAGTCACATGTGAAAAGGAGTTGTTTTCCCAGTGTGATTGAAGAAGCGTTGTCTCCACTAAGAGCAGTGTGGCAAAGCGAAGAGAGAGCTGGCCTGGAAGTCAGGACGACCCAGGCTCAAGTCTCCCCTGTGACACAAAAATGGCTTTTTGTCCATGGGCAAATCACTTGGCTTCTCAATGCTTTAGGGAACTTTATGAAGACTCTAAGTTGCGGAGAAGGTGCTGCCTTGTGTTGGTAAAGGTGTTTTCCCGCCCCTAGGAGTTCTCCAGCCCCTATTCTTTCTACTGTATCAGGCTGTTGCCTCAGTGGTGCCCTTAGGCATTTTGAATGAGGTCACATGATACATCGCTTTAAAAATGGCTAATTGAAGTAAAATTCTTTGCCAGGATTAAGTCTGTGTTCCGATTAGGAAATCAAGCACAATTTTGGCCTACTTTGGCTGGTTTGACCTGAAGCAGCAATCTGTTTGGTACTGATATTTGTTGGTGATAAGGCCTCAAATTTCATCCCTTTTGTTAATAGCAAGAGAACTCAGTGGTCATGTGATCTTAGGCATTAAAAAGGAATATTTACTTCGAGTTTTGTAGTTTATCCACTGGGGATGCAATTTCATTGTTTAAAATTGTTTTTGGCAAACCATAAAAATAATCACACTGCTTAACTAGTGAGAGTTGTTAACCTCTGCTCGGAAACAAAATAGGAGAAAAAGCGAAAAACCACTATTGTAGCAGCCTGATCAGACCGGACGTTGGGTAGGATCTTTTGAGTTCTTTGGAATTTGGCTCTGTAGCACCCTGTCTAGGGGAGTCTGAGGCCCAGTCCTGTGCAGCCCAAGAAATCTTTAGGCCAAGGTGACTTCCCTTATGCCTCTTTTTAATTTAAATGATAACTCTGCTCTTTACCCTCTGGGACTGAGCCATTCGCAGTGGACCAGACTTTTACCTCTGGCTCTGTTTCTCAGGTAAGACTAGGCCAAGGCCTTTGTTTTGTTTTGTTTCTTAATCTTGCTGGGGTTGGAGGGAGAAGCAGGAAGAGAGCAGAATGAGAGTTGAAAAGGAAAAGAACACTGTTGCTTATTAATAATTAGAAAAAAATCACAGCAAGCTGATGTCCAGGCATACGAATATGTATAGCCAATATTTCCAATCATCCGCTGCTCCAGCTGGCCTTTTCTAATGCCGTAATTAGGATCTCAGCCCAGAACCCATGTAAGAGAAAGTCATGAGCATTTGAAATTGTGTCCAGTTTTATGCATCTGTTCATTAGAACAGAGGATACATTTTCACTGTGTTGTCTGCAGGCCTAGATTTACTTTGTCCATCCAAAAGAACCTTATTATAGCCCTCAATAAAACAAAACTGAAGTCATCTTTATCAAAATTTAGATTTGCTGAATTAGCTGAGCACATGAATATTTGGTTTTGAAATTCAAAGAGTAGGCAGTATTTTTCTAGACTTTTTTGACAGCACAGATTCTTCTATGCATTTCGGTACAGTGTTATAAAAACTAATATTCTGCGAAATTTTCCATGCGTTCTGGTATCCGTTTGCCTTCCTCATCTGCAGAATGGGGATAACTCCTCCAGTGTCTACTTTACAGGGCTGTTGTTAGATAACAGAGAGAGAGTACATTGCCAGTTGTAAGGTGTGATAGACACGTCAGTTATTGTAATTTACCCATCATTCTTTCTGTGTTTTACATTATGTTTCCACTGTGTCTACGCATGTAGTTGTATCAAAAGTGAAGAAGACCCTTGGCCGCTAGGTGGCGCCACGGTGCACACAGTCAGAAAGTCCTAAACTTGAATGGGGCCTCAGGTCCTTACTAACAGCAGTTCTATCCTGGACAAGTCACTTAGCCTCTCTCGACCTCAGCTTCCTTCTCTGTAAAATGGGGATAATAATAGCCCCTCCCTCCCGGGATTGGTGTGAGGCTCAAATGAGATGATGTCTGTAAAACGCTTTGCAAACCTTAAAGGCAGATAGAAACGCCATGTTGTTGTTGTTGTTAGAAAGATGGGTGTTCGTGGCAGGGATCAGCTCGAGATTATCAGTAGCATAGCATGATTCCTCATATTATGCCCAATATTCCCTTCTGATTCCATTTTCATTGGAATTATCGGAATAGCAGAGGGAAGGATCTTTGAGACATGCAAGATCTTTAATAATAGAGTTAGGATTAAGATCTTTTTTTTTTTTTAATTAAATGTTTTACTTAAAACCTGGTATTAAACCTCATCACAATGAACTAAACTCGCTTAATAGCTATTTGCATTTGAATTAATTAATTTCAAAGGTTAAGACATCGTAAATTTTCAGTCACTCCCTCTCCATCCCTACACCCTCCTTCTTTGTTCACCCATTCCTTCTCATTCACTTTTTCTCGCCTGTGGTTGTGGTTAGTGTGTGTTTCGTTATTCTGGTTCTTATTTTAGAAAGTGCTCTCCAGATTTCTTTGTATTCCTTATACTTGTTGGTCTTGATGGCATTATAATATTGCATTAAATTGATGGGGCAGCTAGGCAGCACTGCAGTGGATGGAGCACTGGGCTTGGACTCCTGAATGTTCCTCATCCTGAGTTCAAATCTGGCTTCTGACACTTCCTAGCTGTGTGACTCTGGGTAAGTCACTTAACTGTTTGCTTCAATTCCTCATATGAGCCGGAGAAGGAAATGGCAAACTACTCTAGTATCTTTGCCCAGAAAACCCCAAATGGCATCACTATGAATCAGACATGGCCTGAAAATGACCAAACAACAACATAAAAAAACTACCACAATTTCTTTAACCATTCATTACCCTTTCGTTGAATTTTTCAGCGACTTTCTTTCAATTACGCACAGTACTGTCATGAAAATCTTTGAAGAGAGAACTCTTTTTTATAGCGTTGCTGCTCTTTGTAACCCTTTCAGGATATATTCCTAACAATGTGCTGAGCAAGTCAAAGGTATGGTAATCTTGGTGACGCTTACTATATGTTGCTAGATTGCTTGACAAACACGTTCTGCTAGTTTGTAGTTTCACAACGGTGAAAACATAGACCTGTTTCTCCATGACCCTGCCAGCATAGAGTTCACTTACTTTTAATTGTATTTGCGAATTTGATGGATTAAGGTTAAGATTTTGAGCTTTGAAGGATTCTGTGGGAAGAGGGGAAGTTACCACGAAAAAATTATGTTGAACAAAGGCCTTCCCTAGCCTTCATTGTTTACAGGAAGCTTTGATTTGATGGCCGCTCTCTTCCAAGAGAAACTTGAAGTATCTCACAGATATGCAGTGCGTACTGATCTGCTAGAGAGCTGGAGCTCCGAAGAGTAATTTGACCATATGACCCTGTTTCAGACTAATGCTGAGAGAGGCAAAGGGGGAACAAGAGGTAAGTGGGTCTGGGGAGGAGAAGCTATGTATGTTTGTTGGAGTTTTGAGGAGACACATTGGCTCTCTCCCTTGGTGAGTTTCACAGTGAGTGGCAAATAAAGCTATACAAAGCAGTAAATCGGTGCTAATTTCCCTAGCCAACTGTTTATAGGGGTTGAGGCTGGAGATTGGAAGACCTAAGAGGGAATGTGAAGTTCTAGAAGGCTACTAGAAGGCTACTCTCCTAAAAGTGAAGTTTGGTATATATCACTGAGCAACAGTGTCAAGAATTTCCGAGTTGATTTTCATCTTCCCAGACCTTGGCTGTAGGAGTCAGGGGCCAAGTATGACAAAGATGCTGTTATTCTCCCTGTGGCCAGGAATCCTGGAATTTGGAACAATTGGAGGTGGAGGAGACCCAAAGGGCAAAAGAGAACTATATGGTGGGCACAAGTGGCTGGAGCATAGAACTCTCATCCCGGATGCCCTTTATTTGGGGTGACGATTGTTTTGTTTTTGTCCTTGTGTCCCTAGTGCATAGTTCAATTCCTGGCCCAGAGTAAATCCTTGTCGATTGATTAATGGAAGAATTTTAAGAGACATAGAGAAAGGACTCTAGCATTTAAATACATCCCCTGTGGAGAATTTCTGGGAGGACTTGGACAAGAATCACACAAGAAGACAAAGTGTGGAGAGATTACAATTGAAATCTATAAGCCATGGGTTGGTAAACTGTGGCTCAAGTGTCATATCTGGCCTATGTCAGATTTGGCCCTCGGGCTATAGTTTGCCAGCCCCTGCTATAGACTATAGAGGGAGTAGCCACATCAGTGAATACTGAAACACTGAAAAGTGGAGAAATTAGTCGATCTTCATAATATCTGGATAGAAATATTTGAAAAAATGTAGTCATGGTATCCTTGTGGACAAGAAGACAGAATGTGTACCAGGTGTTTGAACAGTTAGGCGGGTACAAAAATACAGATGTCATCCTGGAGGAAGGTCTCTAATGGGGTGCCTGCTCTCAGTCCTGTCCTTGTTAACTTTTGTGTCCGTCTTTTAGTTGGAGGCGTTGACTGTATGCTTACTGAATTTCTGGCTGAGAAGAAAAGTTAATAGTTTAGATGAGAAAATCAGGATCTAAAAAGGTCTAGACAGGATGATGGAAGAAATCTAACAAGATTAAATTTAATAAGTCTAAATGTCAAGCCCTGCACTTAGAGCCTGAAGACCAATTTTATAGGCACAGGATGTAAGACCTGTCTTGAGAGCGGCACTTATGAAAAGGGTGTGGGAGTCGTAGTTGAGTCATTCTGCAGGCTCGGGAAGAGTAAACAGCGGGACCCGACTGAAACAAAGAACTGAAGTAACCTGAAGTGGAATGAGTAAGTTTGTAAGCTGTCCTAAGCTGTGGGGAAGATCCAGGTGGATGAGATTCCAGGGCCACTCTGGTAATACAGTGAGCCCTGAACAAAGGGAGAGATAGTCTTGTGGTAATCGGTCATGGACTGGTCACGTGAGCAGTATTGCGTTATGGCCTGGGTGCCACATTTTGTGCAAATGGAGCGTGCCAAGTGTAGAGCATCGCCTCAGATTGTCATGTCACATAAGGAATGATTAAAGGGGTTGGAGGGGTTGAGGCTGGAGATCGGAAGACCTAAGAGGGAATGTGAAATTCATCTTCATATAGCTAAAGGGCTGTCCCATGCAAGAAGGCACAGACATTTTCTTTGGTGTAACAGAGACCACTAGGGGGAAGGTAGATTTTGCCTTACTATAAAGAAGGCCCTTCTAGAATTGTCATGAGGTACTAAGCTTAGGAACCATATTGAAGATCTGAGAGTGCATCTCAATTCCACCAGCAGTGATTGAGGCAATGGCTACACAGGTAGGAGGCAAATCCATTTCTTTACAACTTTGCCATCATTGAGTTTCATCGCTTTTAATTAGGTGGCTAGTTTGGTGGGTGTGAAGTAATAGGTGGGATTAGGAGCTTTAACTTTGAGGGTTACAGCCTAGACGACCCTTTGTCAAGAATGTTGTAAAGGGAATTCATATTCCTAGTGGGAGTTGGACTTGATGATTTCTAAGGTTCTTCCTAGCTCTGATATTTTAGTATTTTATGATACAAGTATCAAAAATGCCTGCCCCCCCATCCTTAGAAAAAATGCCATTTACTAAGCCCAAACATTCCTTTAAGCCACCATTCTGTATCCCACCTCTTATTCTCAGCCAGATCCCTAGAATAAAAGATCTGCACTCATTGCTTTCACTTCCTCTCCCTTGATTTGTTTCCCAACCCTTGGCATTCTGGCTTTAATTTCATCAGTCAACTAAAATTATGCTCTCCAAAGTTTCCAATGATGTCTTAATTGCCAAATATGATAGAGTTGTTTTTTTCAGTCCTCGTCCTTCCTTATCTCTATGTTGACCACATTCTCTTACGGGATATTCTCTCTTCTCTGGGTTTTCATGACCCTCCTCTCTCCATATTCTCCTCTTACCAGTCTAATGGTTCCTTCTTAATCTCCTTTGCCAGCTCATCATCCATAGCATGCTTCCTAACTGGGGGTCTTCCCCAAAACTCTGTTCTGGGCCCTCTTCTTTTCTTTCTGTCTTTGTAGGCAAAGCAATTAGGGTTAAGTGACTTGCTCAAGGTCACACAGCTAATAAGTGTGTCAAGTGTCTGAGGACACATTTGAACTGAGGTCCTCCTGACTCCAGGGCCAGTGCTCTACTCACTGTGCCACCTAGCTGCCCCCTTCTTCTTTTCCATCTCTATACTTTCTTGGTGATCTCATGAACTCCCAAGGATTTAATTATCATCTCTGTGTAGATGACTACTAGATCTATAAATCTAGTCCTGGTGCTTACCATGAGCTTTAGTTCTACATTACCAGCTTCCTGTTAGACATTTCAAACTGGGGGTCTTAGAGACATTTGAAACTTAACATGGCCAAGACCAGTACTTATTATCTTTTCCCCCAAACCATCCCCCCAGCAAACTTCCATGTTTCTTCAAATGTACTACCTTTATTACATTCTCCCAGGTTTGTCACCTTGGCGTTATTCTGGATCCCTCTACTCACATATATCTAAGCAGTTGCCAGATCTTTCCATTCCTATTGTCACAATCTCTCATATCTAACTCCCCCAGCTAGCACGCTAGCGCAGTTCCCCATCATCTCTCATCTGGACTGCAATGACCTCTCTGCCTCCGGTCTCTCCCTACTCCATTACATTTTCCGTACTGCTGCCAGAGGGACTTTCCTTAAGCAGAGATATGATGACCATGTCAGTCCCCAGCTCACTCCAATGGTCCTCCATTGCCTCTGTCATCAAATATAAAGTACTCGATTTGAGCCTTTAAAACCTTTCACAACCTGTCCCTAGAGCCTAACCGATTACCACAGCCTCACCATACATAATTCTCCACCCCCTCCCCCGTGCTCTGCACTCCAGCCAAACTGGTCTTTCTGTTCTTCACTCAGGGTGTTCTCTCTCCGTTCTTCTTGCCTTTGCAGTGACTGTTCTCTGTTCCGGAGGTGACCAGCCTCCTTACCTGTGCCTCAGAGCATCCCTCTCTCCCTTCGAGAAACAGCTCCTGTTCCACTTTCTCCATGAAACTTTCCCTGATCTCCCTAACTACTAGTGCCCTCCCTTTCTAATTACCTCAAATGTAATTACCTTGCATGTATTTTGTATAATGTAAATATTTATTCAGTGAGTACTTCTATATGTACATGTTGTTGCTTCAATAGAATGCAAGTTCCTTTAGAGCAAGGATTGTTTTGTCTTTTTGTGTGTGTTCCCCAGTGCCTGGCGTAGTACCTGGCATACAGTAGGGCCTTAATAAATACTTGATTAAGATGTCCACTCCTCTCTACTCTGAGAGCGATTTTCACTTGGAGAATAATGCTTTTTGTACCTTCTCTCATTTCCAAAATCCACTGTAGCCCCCAGTGCGCTGGAAACATTTCAGTGATTTAAGACTTACGTTTTGGGTTCTTTGTGGAGAGTAGCCAGGAGGTATAGAAACAAAGCAGGAAGGAATATACTGATTAGTTTAGTCTGAAGTGAACTAAAACCTTTCTTCTTGTAAACAGGGCTATCCTAGGGAAAAAAAAAAAAAACCAGTGTCCTGGTGGCATGGCCTCCTTTCCCAGTCTGCTCCCCAGCCTTAGTGCCAGGCTTTGGGGCTTTCTAAGGGGACAGCTACCTAATCTGATCACCCTACTTGTTTTCAGGAAAGGTTAGAGCACATGGACCACCCCCCTCCCTTTCTCGCTTTCTTCATGCTGGGGTTAGAATTGTGGTTTTAACTGCTGCCTCTAGGCAGAATTCTTTCCTCTTTTCTTTAGTTTAATCCAAAGAAATGATTATGATGGTGAGAATTTCAGGCCAGGTAGGGAGAATGTGCTGCAGGACAAAGAGGCTGAGATGTTTGAGCTAAGTGGCACCCCTCCAATCATAAGGTTTAGATCCCTACATAGTTAGCTTATATGTAATGCCAGCTCCTTAACACCCCCTCATTAAAGGTTTCCCACTGAATCTACTGGGGATGAGGGGAAGAGGGAGGTGTTTGTTATTTTTTTCTTTCTGGGAACTCATCTCCAGTTTTATAATGGAAACTGGTAGGCAACTGAGATCCATTTTACAGAAATTAGCTTTGCAGCTATTTTTTTTTCTTGATAAACACTTTATGCATGGGAGATGATAGTCTGTACTACCTTTTCCAGTGTTTATAGAACTTTCTCATTATCTGGCCGCCAATTGGACGTCAATATCGACAGCTTAAGGATCAAGGCTCCGGATCTGGTCTCATTCCGACACTGTGATATACTTGGCTGAACATTGTGTCACAGTGTAATCCATCGCAGGCAGGCAGTGCCAACAGAGATAGCCACACAGCCATTCAAACCTTTGCTGTTGTGAAATTGCTCAGTGTAAGGTTTTGGTAGGCTGGCCAGGAGCCATCTCTAGTTAATGTTCAGGTTCTCCATCTGCCAGTATTTAACACTGGATGAGTATGAACCCATAAGCTAAATAGTGCTCTCAGAGCTAGGACTATATCGTAAGGGCAAAAAAAATTAAGTGCTCTGAGATTTCATTGAATCAAAAAAGGAAAGAAAAATACCCAGCAAACAGAAAATTAGTCAAAAAAATGGAGGATGGGGCAGAACCATTTTATGCAAGAGAAGTCTTTGTTGCTTAGCAACTTCCTCCTTCTTAGATTTAGTACTTCTTCAGTAATCATAGGATCATAGACTTGGAACTAGAAGGGATTTAGCAATCATCTACCCCATCCATCTCATTGTACAGATGAGGAAACTGAGGCCCAGAAATGTTAGGTGGCTTGTCTGAGGTTATACAGGTAGAAACTATGTATGTGCAGACCTGCAATTTGAACTTTCATCCTCTGCTTCCAAACTAATGTTTATATATTATACCACACATGACCTTCAAGTCCCACATTCTTATGCATGGTTGCTATTCACAGGATCGGGATGTGAACTGGAGTGGGACATTATAAATGATCTAATCCAACCCCCTTATTTTGCAGAGAAAGGAATTATAGAAACTGGGCTTCCTTCAAGCCTGGCTTTCTGGCAGGACCTTAGTTCTTTCCTGGGAAGAGATAAGAAGCCCAGGGTGATGCATCAAATGACATAAGCAGTTAGGGCTTTGAGAATTTTCATAGCCAAAAGGATTTAGTGAGATCTAAGAGCCATCATCTTCCTTCTGTGGCTTGTCAGACAAAATGACAGTGATCTCCTTCAAGGTTTGGAAGGGTAGAAATAAAGCCAGGATTTCCACTGGTCTTAACATGATGAAATGAATTTCAAATTTCCTTTCTGAGTTACAGAAAAGTCACAAAATTGTTGAATTTGAAGGGCTCTTAGGGGCCATGTGGTCCCAACCATACCTGACTTAGAATTCTTTACTAAGTCGTACACAAAATATGGTTTTTCTAGCCCCTGCTTGAAGACTTCCAATGAGAAGCAACCCATTACCTCTCCAGGTAGCTCATCTTTCTCTCGGATAGCTTCAGTTATATGGCCATGGAACCCAAGATCAAGCCTACGTTTGCGTCTTGGCGACTTCCTCCTCTCTCTCCTAGTTCTCCCTTCAAGGGCCATGTTGAAACAAACCTAGTCTGTCTCTCACATGAGAACCCTTCAGATACCTAAAGACAGCTGTCACGTCTCCCCTGACTCTTCTCTTCTTCAGATTGAGTAACTCATCCTCATATGACATGAAGTCCAGGCCCTTCATACCATCCTGGTTACCTTCCTCAAGATACTTTCCAGCTTACCCATGTCCTTCCCAAAATGCAGCTGCTGGAACTAAACATAACATTCCACTGATCTAAATGTGATGATTCTTTGTCACTTACAATCTCAGAGAGTTGCCCGGGCCAATGAGAGGTTAAATGATTTGCCTACCCCAACACAGCTACAGTAGCATATGTTGGGGGCAAGACTTGAATCCAGATCTACCTGACTCTAAGGCAGACCCTCTCTCTACTATACCTTGCAGTCTGTTCGAGCCTCCTGGAGCCACCTTTAAGTCCTGGATCTTGGGGTATTGGGCACCTCCAAAGTAATGCTGGAATAGCCCCTGCTTTAAGGGATACTCAGTAGATGCCACCACAAACAGTTGCCTACCCTTAGATGTTTTGGAATGCCAGTTGAGTGAGCAAATCCTTTGCAAAGATCTTGTTCCAATATCAGAAATACTGGATCTGCATATAGACCTGACTAGTTTCCATTTATTATCTGTTTTCCTAACCTGGTAGTTGAACAAATAAAGTCACTTCAACGAATATTCAATAAGCACCTGCTATGTGCTGATCACTATGCTGGCTGCTGGGGATGCAAGTATAAGAAGGAAATAGTCAGTTTTCAAGCATGCAGGGTAGTCTGTGCAGAAATGCAGAGGTTGGAGGTAGAATGGTGAATTTGGGCAAGCTTGGCTAGAACATAGAGTCCCTAAAGGAGACTAATGGAAAATCAGCCTGTAAAGGTAGCTGGGAGCCACATTGTGGAGGCCTTCCAGTCCAAAGAGTCCTAGAGGTACTCAGGAACCACTTAATATTGGTGAGTAGGTCTGTTTGTCAACAGATATTTATTAAGTGACCGTTATGTGTCAGGCACTGTGCAAAGTGCTAGGGACACAAAGAAAGGCAAAAATATTCCCTGCCTTTGAGTAGCTTACAATCTAATGGGGGAAGCAACAAACAAATAAACACATACAAAGCAAGCCATGTTCAGGAAAAATAAGAAAAAATTAAGATGGAGGGCACTAAAATTAGAGGGGTGGGAAAGGTTTCCTGTAGAAGATGAGATTTTAGTTGGGACTTAAAGGAAGCCAGGTAGGTCAATAATCTGACCAGAAAAGTGAGAGACTTCCAGGCCTGGGGAACAGCTAGAGAAAAATGCTTAGAGCTGAGAGAGTCTCATTTGTGGCACAGGCAGGAGGCCAGTGTTGCATTGGTGAGTAAGGTATAAGAAGACCGGAAAAGTAGGAGGGGGCTAGGTTATGAAGGGCTTTGAATGCTGAGCAGAACACTTTGTATTTGCTTCTGGAGGCAACAGGGAGCCACTGGAGTTTATTAAGTAGGGGGATGACATGATTAGACCTAGGCTTTAGGAAAATCCCTTTGGTGACTGGTGTGGGGTGAGACTTGAGGCAGGTGGACCCGCCAGCAGCTATTGCAGTGGTCCAGGCCCGAGATGATTAAGACCTGCACCAAAGCGGTGGTGTCAGAGAAGAGAAGGGGGTATATTCAGGAGATGTTGCAAAGGTAAAATCACCAGACCTTGGCAATAGATTGGCTCTGGGGAGGTGATATGGTCAGACCTGTGCTGTAGGAAGGTATTTTAGCCCCTGCACGGAAGGTGGATTATGTGGGAGAGGAGAGCTGGGAAGCCGACAGAACAATAAAAAGGCTGTTACAGTAGACATGAAGTAGGTGGGAGCTGCAGGGCTCTAGGAAAGAAGCAGGGCGTGAGAGATACAGTGATGGTAGAACCAGCAAGACTTAGACACCTAGTGGGTACGAGCAATGTAGCAAAGGGAAAATTCCAGGATGACTCTGAGGATCTGAAGAATGAATAGGAGACTGCTACCATGGGGCAGAAAGAGGGAAGTGTAGAGGCAGGTTAGCATTAGGGGGAAAGGTGATCAGTTCTATTCTGAACATTTTGAGTTTGAGATGCTAATAGGTATATGTAGGTTTGAGATGTCTGACAAGCAATTGGTGATGCAACAGTGCAGTAGAAGAAAGAAATTAGTGCTAGATATAGACATTTTGGAGTCATCTGCATAGAGGTGATAATTGAGACCTTTGCAACAAATAAAATCACCAAGGGAGAGAATATAGAGAGAAGATAGGAGCCAGGATAGGTATATCCATACTTAGGTGGGAGAGGGGACAGATGCCATTCTGGGAGAGAAAACTAAAGAACGGTCAGAAAGGTTGGAAAAGAGCCAAGAGAAAAGTGTCAGGCAGAGGGGGGACAGTTTCCAGGAAGAGAGAGAGTAGTCAACTATGTCAGATATTGTGAAGAGATCAAGAAGGCCGAGGAGGAAGAAAAAGTACGCTGGATTGAGTAGATTTGAGAGATAGCTGATTACTTTGGAGAGAATTGGTTTCATGTGGTTCAACAGGATGTGACACTTTGGATTTCAATTAATTCAAGAAAACGTGTGGTATTGTGAAAATCAACCGGAATAACCAATAAACACTTATTAAGCACCTACTGTATGAGTTGCTGGGGATAAAAATACAAAACAAACGATTCTATTCTCCAGGAGCTCCCATTGTAATGGAGGAGAAAATAAGGACATATCTAAGTATATGCAGAATCACTATAAAGAGAATAAATGGAAGACAATCAGACGCAAGGCAATTTGAGAGGGAGAGCGAAGCAGGAAAGGCTTCATGTGGAAGGCGGTCCTTGAATTGAGTCTGCAAGAACGTAAAGAATTTTATGAGGCGTCGGCTCAGGAGGGATGGCGTTCCTGGCGTGGGAGTTGGCTAGGACAAAGGCAGAGAGATGGGAGATAGAGTGACATGTGAAGAATAGAGAGGAGGTTGGTTGGCTGGATCACAGAGTACGGCAGGGAGAGAGTTGTCTGTACAGAAAAGGTAATTAAAGCCACACTAGGTGATAAAGTCAACAAGAGAGGAGCATGGGAAACACCATCAGATTTGGCAATTAAGATATCACTGGTAGTTTTGGAAAGAGCATTGGTTTTGGAGTCAGAGGTTCTGTACAGCTAGAGTACTGGACCTGGATTCAGGAAGATTCATCTTTAAGAGTTCAAATGCAGCCTCAGATACTTCCTAGCTGCGTGACCCTGAGCAAGTCACTTTATCCTGTTTGCCTCAGTTTCCTTATCTGTAAAAATTGTTCTGGAGAAGGAAATGGCAAACCACTCCAAGATCTTTGCCAAGAAAACCTCAAATGAGGTCATGAAGAGTCAGACATGATTGAAATAGCTCCAATTCTCGCCCTCCCACTTAGTGCCTTTGAGACATTGGAAACTATACTCTCTTAGCCTATTTCCTCATCTATAAAATGGGGGGGTGGCATGGGGAAGGAGAAGAGATTAGATGATCTCTAAGAGCCCTTCCAGTGCTAAATCTATAATCTTCTGACTGAATTTCACTTACAAATTGAAATGACTGGCCACCCCTTTAGGATTCAGCTAGTTTAACTATTTTTTTCCTGTTTTTTCAAACAGGCTTGATGTCATCTCATATGAACATTTAGAGCATAATCACTCTGACCTGTTTGCTGGCTGACTCACATCTGGCTTCAGCAAAAGAAAATGACACTCTGGATGGCAAGGCCATTTGGTTACTGAGCCTGGTTTGATTTGGCGGAGCAATAAAAGTGTGTGTGACTCCATCTTTACGTGCAAAAGGAATACCTACGTGGAGTGGAAGATCCATTCATTTTAGCTGTCTGGCCACCCAGTGAAGACCACCCCATGATCAGTCCAGCTGGGATGATCTGAATTCATCCAAAGATGGCTGGAATGAATGAATTGTCTGTGTGCGGTGACTGCTGGCCCTACCGCTTATCAGCCTGCCCTGACTCATTCCAACAACCTCCCATGTATTGTTTGCTTTTTTGCCAATTTTGCTGTTAAGAAAGGGCAACTCTTTTATAAATGGCAATAATAAGTCCATTAGCATGGCAAATATAATAATGTAAAAGATTCTGATTGCATTTGTAATGACAATCAATTTCCCTCTCTAATTACATTAATTATAGCATTACATACCTTTGCAATTTGCTCGGGATTGTACTCAATTAGGTTCCCGGTGTATTTCAATAAAACATTTTTGCCACTGTCATAAATCTTTGGAACACCAAATTGGGGAGATAGTGGCAACAGAAGATTGATCTGCTGTGGTGGGATTCAGTAGGAAATCATGTATTGTTACTGGCATGTTTAAAAGGGATTTCTAAATCATTTCTCATTCTCGCCGCCGCTTTTCTGAAAACAACAGCAACAAGATTTAAAGTGGTTTAATTTAGCATTATTTTTAAAAAAAAGCGCAAACATCCCAAAGGCAAGGTGCCTGGGAAAACTGAGTATGTGGGCATATCGAGCTCAACAGCAGCTCAACCATCACCAGGCCACAGTAGGGCTGAGTAATTGGGGTCTGACAGTAATCTTTACTCTCTGAGAAATGGAGCTGACGGCAGAAGCTCAGCTAGTCAGTCTAAAAAGCAGATGGTTGTCCCCAAGAATTGCAGCAGCAGCAGCAGCAGGTGACTAGCAGGTGGGAGGAAGCTCTGGCCTTCCTTTGGAGGTAGAAAGATTCAAGAGGTGATTAACAGGGACAGCCCTGTCTGAGGAGACTAATTGCAGCGCTGTAAAAAGTACCTATTCCCTGGTTGTTAGTGGAAAAAAAAACCAGAATTTTATATATATATGTATGTATGTATGTATGTATACACACACACACATATATTTAAAACACAGAATCATTGGAGTTTTGTATCGAATGTATTGTTTTTGTCACGTCTGGGTTTGAAATCTGTGTTTTCTAACCTTCTCTTTATTTAGGGTTTTAAAGTACCTATGCCTAATTATAGTAGATGACACATTGCCTACAAATTTAAAAAAACAGCCCCCCTCCTCTCCCTCCCTCCCTCCCTCTCTCTCCCTCTCCCTCTCTCCCTCTCCCTCTTCCTCCCTCTCCCCTCCTCTTTCTCTCTCTTCCTCTCCCCCTCTCCCTCTTTCCCCTCCTCCCTCTCTCTCCCCCTCTTTCTTTCCACTCTTCTTTCTCCCTCTCCTCCCCCATCCTCCCTCCATCCTCCCCCCCCCCTTTTTCTCTCTCTCTCTCCCCCTTTTTTTGTCTGGAAAATGTGCTTGGAAGATTGTGGATTATTCAATGACCAGAAGCTTCTCAGCTTTTCACCTACGGGTGGAAGATTTGAACACCAGCAATGCAGCACTCCTGATAAAGAAAGGAACCTGGTATTATTGTCGCGAGATTGTTATTTCTATGGTAACCATGATGTCACCAGTGCCTGCAATGCTAAAAAATCCTCCCATTTCTAATAACTTGAGCTGATCTGGGTAGGACAGAAATGTAAAAGGGAAAATTTTAATTAATAGATTTTAACTGCCAGATGCAGTGATAGAGATAATGTAGGGGAATTTAAAAGCCTGAAACTTGGTTGAGACCGAAAGGAAACTGTAGTAGAAATTGGGATTTTGTGCAAAGGCAAAGCATGTTGCTGATATCAGAACTATAACATAGAGTAAAGGAGATGTAAATACAATAGAAAAGGATCTATCCCCTGTGTTCTAGGATTTCTTTGTAGCTACAGAGAGGGACAAATTATGGAAGAATAAAGGTCAAAAAACAAGCCCATGTTGGATGCATGAATAACCATGGTAGAAAAACATATAGATACTATGTAAGAAAAGCATTAAGCAAAGTGTCGATTCTGACATGATATTTGGAGGGGTCCTTGACCCCCCTGGACTGTTTTTATTGTCTGTCCGCTGTTAAGTACCTATAACCTTTTGTTGTTTTCTCATTCCATTTATTTTTTGTTGTTGGTTTATTTATGTCTGGCATTTGAATTTCATTGATTCCAAGATGTATCACATTCCCTTCTAGACTCAATGAATCTTCCGCTGTAAAAAGGGGAAACAGACAAATGAAACTAACTGGTACAGCAATAGCATCAGCCAGTGCATGCAATATTCTGTCTCCCCAGCCCCCCACCTATTTGTTATTGCTAACTTTGCTCACTTAGCCCTTTCCTCCTAGAGATGGGTCAGCTTGGTGCTCTCCCTAAAAGGGAGAGGAACAAACTTGCAATCCACCTAAAAAGAATACTCTTGGGCTTGGGCCAGCTGCTTAGCGATCAGTACGGAAGTATTCATGAAGTGAGTGCCTACTAAGTGCCAGGCACTGTTCTAGGAGCTGCAGATACAAAGACAAAGAATGAAACCATCCTAATTTGCAATGAGAGCAAGATTCTCGGAGAGAGCGCCCATTCTCTGTTCAGTGATCATTGATGCTAGACCTTTGGGGATGAGTTGTCCACAATGAAGCTGTTCGGTGGGAGAAATCATCACAATAATGCAGAGATCTGCCTTCCCACCCCTTGCCCTGGACAAGCCAAATGGGTGGGGCCCCTGAATGGAGCATGGTTGAGGAGGTGAGCCAATGGAGCTGGGGGAAGAGAGAGGTTAGAGGGCAGGCCTTCCCCTTCCCCTCCCTACCCCCATGTTCAGAGGGCCATCAGGGCTGGCCGATCCAGGGTTTGGGCTCTGCAGTTTAGTTCCTGGGTTGTTTCTGGGAAGCAACTCTGCTGCAGAGCTGGCCAGTTTTCCAAACTAATGAAACTCATTGTTTTGTGTCTAATGTTTTAAATATTTCACAGGGGACAATCCTTCCCCATTAGATAGACATCGCTTGCCTTGCTCGCTCATATGCCTGCCAGCTCTATTACTTTTCTATTGTTATCTGACTACAGCTATCAACTACATAGACACTGGAGTGATAAAAAATGCATCCAGCTGACACGGAAGCCGGAATCCAGCTGACGATGAGCTCTGTAAATCTCTGCCTTATAAACACTCTTCTCCTTGATAACATATTGAGAAAAACACAAAATAAGAATCACTCTTTGCACCGAACTGACAGCACAAAGTCGCTTGGTGTTTTGGGAGGCAAAAATGCAACATCTCCCCAGAGATTCAGGGAAGTTAGATCATTGAGTTTGGGTTGGTGAATGTGCCCATGACTGGTGCTTGGGCTCTAGGATGAGACATGAGGAAAGGGCAACCTGTGCAATGAAAAAATATTCGAATGATACTCTAGAGGGGAATTGGTAGCCAGCCATTGTCATACAAAAGAATTCCTCAAATGTCACTGCACATAGTGTCCAAGAAGAGCAGATCTGATTGGAAAAAAGAAAAAGTAACCACTGCTTTTGGACAGCTTTGAGGGGGGGGGAGGGGGGGAAAGGGAGGGGAAGGGGAAGGGAAGGGAGGGGAGGGGAGGGAAGGGGAGGGGGAGGGGAAGGGAAGGGAAGGGAGGGGAGGGGAAGGGAGGGAAGGGGAGGGGGGGGGGAAGGGGAAGGATAGCATGGAAAAGAACAAAAGAACTGGCTCCAGAGGGTAGGAAGATCTGGTTTCCAGTCCCATCTCTGCCCCATACTGGTAGTGTGATCCTTGACAAATTACTTACTTTCACAAATGCTCTTGGCAACTGTCTAAGATTCTAAGCTGCAGGTACTAACCTGGATTGGGTAGTTTCCTCATCTGGGCAGTCCTGGTAGGTCAATGAAACCACAGCTACAGGGAAATGAGATGCATTGGAGATTGTCCACAAATGGGCATTATAAGAAGCTATGAGAGAGGCTGCAGATGCCAGAAGGGTTAACCTGGCACCCGAACGGCAAGATTAGGACAGCATCGGAGAGACAAGTCTAGTCCCTATCCCCAGTCACTCTTTCTCTCTGTCTCTCTCTGTCTCTCTGTCTCTCTATCTCTGTCTTGGTCTCTGTTTCTGTCTCTTTTTTTGTGTTTATGAACTGAAAGGTTCACATTGAATTCTAAGAAGTTGACATTTTCTGGGTCTAATTAAAGTGATCAAAAGAAAGCTCATTTGTAAGAGGTGACATCTGAGCCATCTATAAGTCTCCAGTCCCGTAGACCCTTCTCTTTGGTCTGCATGGTGCAAAGGATAAAGCATTGAGTCTGTGCTCAGTTCCCATTTTGGACACTTGCTACCTGTTGACCTTGGACAAGCCACTGAAATTTCTTGGGACTCAGTTTCCTCCTCTGTAAAATGAGGGGGTTGCCCTAGGTGGCTCCCAAGCTTCTTTCTAGCTCATAATTCCTTGATCTATTTTTTAGGATCTCTAACAGCTATCTCAGTCGGCTGAGATAAAGATCCCCTCACCTGCTCCCTCCTCCTGCACTCTTCCCTGTTAGCCCTCTCAGCCATCTTCCCCTGCAACCTACTCTACTATTCCATCATACCTTCTGGAAGACCTGTTCTTTTGTCGACAAACCCACCCTCAGCCCAACTATCTTCATGTTCAGCTCTTATCTTTCAGTGTTAACCAAAACCTGGTTCTCCCCATAAAACTGCTCCCCTGCCCAGAGGACCCTCTCTAATTTGGAGTCATCTTTCTGTCATAGACCCCTGACACATCTAGCACTGTTCCTCACTGCCACCTTCAGTCCCTTTGCCACCATCATTCCATAATACATTCCCCTTGGAGGTCCACTCCATTAGTCTATAGAGCCTGGCCCAGATGCTTTGCACAAACATCTACTAGCTCCCAGGCTCTTCTTGTTCTTCTCAATAAGTATAGTACCTGGCTCTTAATCCTACTCCCCATTTCAAGTCCTTCTACTCAAGGATTTCGTGCTTTGAACTCAGCCTCCCAGTTTATCTATTCCCTCGACTCCTACGACCTACATCTTCACTCGTCAGCTATTCACAGCGATAGTCACATCTCACCATTGCCTATAACTGTGCTATCCCAATTATCTTGAGCTCTGAAAATTCCTTTCTCTGGCTAGATCTCTTATCCTTCCATCCCTCCCTCCTAAACTCATTATTTTTCTTTCCTATAAACTCGAACTCCTCCCCCCTCCCTTGTTCTTTCAGGCCATTACCCCTTCTCTGACCTCTCTTCCTTCCATGGTCTTAACCCTATGGCTGGCCAATTAAACTATCTAGTGTCCTCTGCTTCTGAATCCTTTAGGCCCTTGGCCTTTGCTCACAATTTACCAAACTGTAACTACTGGTCACTTGCCCCCAATCCACCTTCTCCACTAGGTTCCCTCGAAATGCTTGTTATCTAATCTCGATGCAGCCCCCACTGCCACATAGCAGTCCTTTGATTCCTCCCAGATGGAGCCTCCCTTACATTTATCTTGTTTTTCCTACTCACTGAGTCACTAGCCTAGTTCAGACTACCATCTTTCCCATGGATTACTGAAATGGTCTCTAAAAATTAAATTTAAAATTGTTTTCAATTAATAAGCACTTATTTTTCCCACCACCACCACCCCCAACCTTTGAAACAGACATGCCTAGTTAAGGAAAACAAATTCCATATTGGTCATGTTAAAAACTATATTTTATTCTGCAGCCTAAGTCCACGCCTGCTTCATCAGGAGGTGAGCGGCCCTCTACCTCATCGGTCCCCTGGAATTTTGGTTGCTATTTTTCTCTGTCAGAGTTCTCAAGGAGTCCAAATTTGTTTGTTTGGTTGTTATAGTAAATAGTTAATCTCTTAATTGGTTTCCCTGCTTCTAGTCATTCCCCCTCTGTAATCCATCCTTCCCATAGCTGCTCAATTAACATTCCCAAAACACTCACTTGCAACACCACGTTACTCTCCTGCTCCAAAATCTTCAGTGGCTTCCTGTTGTCTTGGGAGAAAGTACCTTTCCTGAGCCTGGTATTTAAAGTCTGCCACAGTCGGCCTCTCTTTAACGTTAGCCAGCTCTCCGCATCCTGTTTCAGCCAAACCATCCTGCTAGCTACTCCTTAAATATACCATCCCATCTCCTGACACCACACCTTTGGCACAGGCTGTCCCCTCTGCCTGGAAGGCACTCCATCCTCACCTCTGCCTTTTAGCAGCCTTAGCTTTCTTCAAGGTTCAACTTGCTTCCATCCCCTGTGAGAAGCCTCCCCTGATACTCCAAATTATTAGTGATTTCTCTCTTTTTAAATTAGCTTATATTTACCTGGAAAATAATCAAAGCATTTCTATGGGAATGAGACAGTATCATGCTTCTCAACAGGCTACATCATTTTGATCATAAAGCTCACTATTTGAGACATTTCGTATATGAAAAAGCTTTCTCTCGAACAGCAACTATCAAGTGGTGTCAAATATAATCTCCCTGAAGGCAGGGACTGTTTTGGTTTTTGGATCGCCAGCCCCTAGCACAATACATGGCACATTGGTGGCATTTAAATGCTTGTCGAGTAAGCGAATAAATGAACTCATTCGGAGGATCTGGGTTCGAATGTTGACCCTTCTACTGGTGAGAATTTGAGCCAGTCCCTGCCCTTCTCTGGACCTGAGTTTCCTCTTCATCTTTAAAATCCTTTGTCCTTCTGTAATCCCAAATGGTTTTCTCACAACTCAGTCAGAAAATTGCTAGGACAAAATCACCTCAGAGGAAAGGAGTGCATCTAACTTTCACTTAAGGTGCTCCAATAGCCCCGCATCCCCTTCTTTCTCCTCTCAATAATGGTTAGGTCAAATCATTGCTGCCTGCCAGAGGACAGTTGAAAGCCATATGGATTGACAGAATAAATTCTGTCATTTAGAGTAACGTAGAGCTTGCTGTACTTTCTTTTTTGCATAATAAATATGAAAAGATGTTTCAAATGATAGCTAAAGTGGGCATTTATCCATGTGCAGGACATATTCTCTTACTCCTCTGAGGCAGGAATTTGATGAACATATGGGCATTTGATGAACACATAATCATTTTATAAACATTTGTTTTGTAATGCACTCAGCAAAGGCATGGATTTGGTGGCGGGGAGTGGGAAGGGGGGGGAGGAGTAAGAAGAGGGATTTTTGTAGTCCATCACTTTGAGTGTATTATCTCATGCCCAGATTAGAAGCAGAAGTCGATGCTGGACCTATCTGTTGAGCCATAACTGTTTATTTCAAGATGCCTCTCTGTTTTGATAGATCTTTCAAGTAGTTACATTCCATTTTTCACTATCTCCGTCTAGCTCCGAGCATCCAAGTGCTTAAGATTCAGAAGTCAGGGCCAGGGAATTCTGATGACTGTTTTAATATCATGGAAAATTTTAGCTGTTATTAAATAGCAAGCTGATCTTAAATTTTCTCAAGGTTTATGAGGGTAGGAAATGAAAAACGGGGCACAGACGAGATGTTTACTGGTATCCTTCTCTTGAACGCAAAATCATCCAAGGTGTGTATCATCATTAAATGTTTCATCCCACAAAATGGCTCCTCTCAAAAAACGATATGGTTTTGATTGATTCAGTACTGTTGGGAAAATTCATGATATTATATGAGCGAGAGCTCTATGTGAAGACGTCATCAATGCTCAGGATGGATATTCTAACTAGAATAGAAGGGAATCTAGTTTCAGAAACCAGAATAGTGCAGTGGGATGTTTTTGGCCGGGATTATTTGTATTAAAAGGAAAGAAGGCTCTTTTCCTTGGAAGACTGAAGATACGGGTGGCAACCTAAGGAGGTTCATGCTATTGCTTCGTTTTGGGCGGAGTTGTTACTAGGGTGGGGCGACTGCAGACTCATTTGGGGGTGCCACGATTTTAGAGGGACGCGCATGCTCCCATTGTAGCGCTCAAGCCATATCTAGGGTTGATGGACGTGACAGCAAATGTGCTTTCCTTGGCCGTCATCCCGCCTGGCTCTTCCTCTGCTCCACCTCCTCTCGTGCGATGGACTTTGGGAGGTCATCCTTTCCCTGGCAAGACTGAATCTGAGTGCAAGTGGATAATACGGATACCACTGATGGAGAAATAAAGGCCAGGGGGGCATTGAAGGCGGGCTAATGAGGTGTGCCCATACTCTAACTGAGCTTTTCCACAGCCTGGTCCAGCCCTAATGGCTGCTTCCCCTTAAGTAACCTCCCAGATTTCCAGCTGTGGTTCCTTACCCCTGCATTCGCCACCTGAGAATTCCTTTTTGTAGCTCTGCTGGTGGGGATGCCCTTGGGTCAATATGCTGAAGCTGAGGCATTCATTATACCATTTCCCTGAGAGCCTTCTAGCTCCCTGGTCTAAGTAAACATGCTTCTGAGGGTCTCATGAGCTCTGATTTAGAGAGGATTCTGAGCCAGATAGAACCTAGTACCCAGAGTACCTAATGGGGGGCTCCTCCTGGTACATCAAGCCTGCACCAACTTTTAATGAGTCTTGTCTGCTGCATTTCCTAGGTAGCTCAGGGCTGTGGATGCCAGACAGAACACCCTACCAGCAACATTTCAAGGGCAGCAGTCAGTGCTAGCCAGCTTGGGAAGGGAGCAGGAATGGGGCAGGGGAAGGTTTTTATGTGGGTCATGGAATGAAGACAAAAGATTATGATAGAACTGGAAGAGAAAGCAAGAAGCAGCAGCTCGGCAACTTTTCCAAAGGATCATTCCGAGGATTCCTTTATTCCCTGTAGATGATCTCATCCCTTCTCTTTGCCAGCCACTCTCGCTAGGACATGCCAGCTCAGATCCAGTGGGAAGGAGGGGCCCTCTCTCTAACTTATTTCTAGGAATGAATGAATGAAAAAGCATTTCTTAGTCACTTACTGCCCGCCAAGTACTGGGCTGAGAACTAGATAAACAGAAAAGACAATCTCTGCCCTCGAGGAGTTCCCATTCTAACAGGGAGAAGCAACCTATACAGAAGGTTTCGGCTTCAGAGCAGATAGGCAAGTCCCATGGCCCTTGCAAGGCTACCTCATTATGGAAGATACAGCCTGAGAGAATGAGATTAATTCCACCCCACCTCCTCCCCAGAACTGGCTTTCTTTTTGCTTGTGTTTATAGCCCCAGAACTCAGCACATAGTGATAGATGCTTATTTGCTGCCTGACAAGCCTACATGTACCTTTATTCCTATTTTTCAGAAAAGACAAATGTAGTTCTGAAAGGTTAAGTAGCTAACCTGGGGTCACTTAGCTGATATGTATGAGGAAGTATTTGGACCTAGGTCTACCATAGGAGCTGGCATTTTAGTGGAGCTGACCTAGCTGCCTCTCCAAATTGTGAGTGAAGAATGAACATAGATCCTAGAGTCTTAAAGTTCTATGACTCCTTAGGGACCATTCAGTCCAACTCTTTTATTTTACAGATAGAGAGACTGAGGCCTAGAGAGGGGAAGTGGTTCGTACAGAGTTAGAGGTAGGATTGATAGGACTAGACCTAGAACTTAATTTTCTTGACCCCCAGTATAATTTCTTTTCACCAAACCATGTCACCACAAAGGTATTTGGTAGGGGATAATCTTTCCCATTAGACAGACATCCCTGGAGAATGAAAGGGATAAGTTCCAGAGAAAAGAGATCAGCCTACTCTTTTCTCTTCCTCAATCTCCCATAGCTCTTCCCCCTCAAAGTCCAAGTTCTCGGCCCAATTCTGGCTTCATGTAATGGGAAAGAGAACCATGGCCCTCTAGTCCAATCTCCATCTCTACCTGCCTGGCTCTGGACTCCTTTCTGGATCATTTTCTGCCATGTCCTTTGTCTTTCAGAAGCTGTGGGACAGGGAGGAGCAGAGATGAGTAGATGGGCAGAGATACTGTGCTTAGATGGAGGAGAGGAGCCCAAATAGGGTATTCTTTGTTCGTATATGGTCATTATATTCACTGTATTCCCATATGGTTGTCCCTGCTCAGAGATGCTGAGGCTTTTACTCTGTGGTTCAGCAGCCCTGAATAGATACAACCAATGGCAATCCCCTGGCTGCTGCCATTTTCTCCCAAGGCAGACAGTCAGGCATGGCCCGTGGGTATCTGCTCAAGCAGAGCAAATCTGCCCCACTGCCATGGTAACATAGAAAGTGTTCCCCTGAGAATGAGACAGTCAGGATTTCTCAGGATGCCAGTGCCACTTCTAGAACTTGGGACAGAGACACAAGGCAGTGGTGTGAAGGCGGTCATTGCATCACAGACACGGAGCTGAAAGGCACCTTAGAGGAACTCTGAACTAGGCCTCTCAATTTCCAGATGAGAAACTGAGCCCTGAGGAGCTTAAGTGATTTGCCCAAGCTCCCATGTGCAGTCAGAAGCAGAGGCAGGGTTCAAACCCAAGGCTTCTGATTCTAGTTACAGCTTTCTTTCTACTGTACCGTGGAACCTCATTGTTTTCCTGCTACGCAACTTTTGCAGATCCATACTCTGCTGTTGAAGAATGTTGAGGGTTGAATTCCTCTCTAAAGTAGTCGTTTGCTGTTGGGTCCTCCATTCTTCCATTGTAAGGATGAGGATGATAACAACTATATATCTATAATACCTTAAAGTTTGCAGATCACTTTATATCCATTACCTTACTTGAATCTCAGCACAACCCTGTGAAGTAGGTACTGCAGGTCTTCTTTTTCCCATTTTACAGACGAGCATACTGAGACTGAGAGAGGTCCGATGGCTTGTCCAAGGTCACAACCCTAGAAGCAGGATAAAATTGCCTACGTCTCTATGAGCCACTCTCAAGTTCTTTTAGCTGGTGCACCACTTTTTTTTGGCTTCCCAGCTTCCCCGAGTTCCTAGCTACTGACAGCAACCAGAAAATAAACGATACTGTGAGTAGGTTGTATGTTGACTTACCTTTTCATAGGCCTCTTCTGTTCCTACGTATCTTTTTAAGGGAAAGCAACTGCTGTAAGCTCCTTGAGGCTAGGCCTCTTTTTCATTGTTTCTTTGTGGGCTCCTCCTAATCCACATTGGTTGGGTTGGGTTGGATTCCATCTGATTGGATCTTGTTGAATTGCATTGGTTTGGATTCATTGAGGTTGCCATGAAAGTCATGTCATGTTAGTCTGGAAGATTTCTGTCCCAGTTCCAGTGGTCAGTCTGCATGGAATATTGTGCCATTTAATTTGCATTCACGGAGCATTGACCAGGTACCATGAGTATTGTATGCCATTATGTTTCAGCAACCTGATTCACCATTATAACCCTAATGTTTTAGTGATTTAGAACTCAACCACCTCTAAATTAGGGAGGGTCCATACCAAGTGATTCAATTGACTGTGGCATGGTCAATTTCCTCCTTTAGACTGACTTAACAGTTGCTTGTATAGCAATCCATCAGAGGCAATGTGCCCTGGTCCAGTTGGGTTATTAAAATAGACAAAAACAGTGCATCATCTATGCTGTGATCCTTTTTTTTTTTGGACCTAGGCAATGTCCTGTGAAGTGGCTAGAGCAGTGCTGTGCATAGCAAGACACTCAATAAATATGTGCAAATATGATGGGTAAAGCAAACTTCCATGAAATGCCATTGGAAATGAGCAGCCAGAGTCTGCTAGAAATGGAAGAAAATATATGGCATTTTAATAAGCCTTTTAATTTGCATCTTCCAATTGCTGAGATATCTCAGATACCCCGAACTGAATGGAGAATTAAGCTAGGCACTTAGTATTTTAATGGTCTTTTTTTGTTTATTTTCTTCATTATAATGGTGACATGCTGTATTGACACACTTTCATTTTGTAGTCTGGTCCCAATGGAGTTTCATTAAACTCATTCCCTCTGTAATCTCACATCATGATGGCATTAATAACACAGTCTCTACAGATTTCTATTTAAATTATCATGAGATTTTTATGCATTATTTATGCCAAAATCTGTCCTGTCAAAATGCTTATACTTTTGGGAAAAAAAAGATGGCATTACTTTTACATAAAATTATTTTACAAAAGTCCATTTAGTTGAAAACAAAGTTTCTGACCAGTGAGAATGGGCCTCTCATATGGAAAAAATGATTCCAGTGGCTATTTGAGATACACATGTTGGAGCTGGGAGAATGATAGAAAAATATTTTAAAGAACTCCAGAAAAGAAAATGCCTATGTGTGTTAATGTGTAGCCATGTATCCCCTTGCTCTGTGAAGCCAGTCATAAAGAATGGGACACGTGCCAAAAGTCTGATGATGAATCAATGTTGCCCCAAGTTTCAATAAAGGAAGATATTGGAGCCTACAAACTATAGGCTGTTGAGCATAATTTTGATTCCTGGCAAAATTCTAGAAAACATTACTAAAAGGATGGTTTGTGAGCATCTAGAAAGGGAAGCAGTGATCACAAATATCTAGCAGGTATCAAGGACAGGTCATGGCAAATTAACATCCATTTCTTTCCTTTTTTGACAGTGTTCTTTAACTGTTAGATCAAAGGAATGCTAAACATGTAGCGTATTTCAACAAGGCATGTGACATAGGCTTTCATGGTATCTTTATGGACAATATGGAGATATATAGATCGAGGCAGGAGTTCCTAACCTTGGTTCTGTGAGCTTATTTTTAAATAATTTTTGGTAACTTTGAATATAGTTTCTTTTATAATCCTGAGCATTTTATTTTATGCATTTAAAAATCCATGCTTCTAAAGGAGGGGGTCCCATAAACTTCACCAGACTGCTCAAGGGATCCATGACACAAAAAAGGGTGAGACCCCTTGGATTAGAGGATAATTAGGTGGATTCACTACCAGTTAAATGCCTAGACCTTAAAGCTAATCTTAAATCTTAAAGTCCTAGGAATTAGGATTAGAAATGGAATTAGGGTTTATAAATGAAAACAAACAAACAAACAAAAACATTTGCTATGAGTGAATCGCCCAAGATAAAAATAGAAAAACAAGACAGTCTCAAGAAGCTGCTATTGTAATTGGAGACAATAACACATGGCTGGGAAGGGTTCACCTGCAGGGCTAGCAGAAAGATCTTTGGTCTATTATTATCACGTTTCCATTTTTGGCTCTGGACTATTTGACAGTGCCAACAACAATGGTGGCAAAAACTTTTTTTTCCTGGTTCTATAGTATCTGTGACTGCTGAGGAGATGGAGGCTGCAAGCCCTACAAAGACAGTTGCCACATTGCAATTCCACAGGGACCACTTCCCTAGCAGATGGCTAGAGAGGCCTGGTCAGTGCTACTATACTAAGATTCTTGGGTGCAGGATCCTGGGCTGCCTCTTCTGGGGTCTGAGAGGAGATGAACTTGAAGGGAGATGTCTAGTGGAGTACCCTGGAGATCTGTCCTTAGTCCTTTGCTGTTCAGCATCTCTGTCAGTGATTTGAATGAATACATAAATGGCTTATTTATCAAATTAGACCACAGAGAAGGAAGGGATAGCGAAATGTTATATGACATTTTCAGAACCCAAGAAGCTCTCGACATGCTGGCATGACGGGTGAAATTTAATAGGAATGGATGTGAAATTCTATTCTTCAGTGCAAGGAATCAGCATACAAGTACAACATAGGAAAGCCATGGCTGGACGACAAGTTTCCGTGTCAAAGATCAGAGGGTTTTAGTGGACTGAAAAAGTTCAACACTAGTGTTCGAGGCACCTGAAGAAGGGGGTAGCTTGGTCTTTTGGAAAACAGAGACTGTCTTCAGTACTCCTCAGAGTCTGCTCTTGTTGAAAACCATGATGAACATTTGGCAGAAGAAACCCCCAGAGTTAAAAATGCCCTGGAACTTGGTTTGTATTCTAGGGCATTTGCAATTCCTTGTCTCCTATTGTGTGCAGGTACGTTGATCACTTGCTATGAGTCACTGTAGTCAAAGGAAAAGATCCAGAGGAGGAAAAAACCCCAAACCCGAGAGTGCTCATGCCTCAGAATTGTGCAGGGTAGACAGAGCTTATAGTAAAAAGAGGCAGAAAATTTTATGGCTGCTGACATGTGATTATTCAGAAAAGAATGCACCCAGCCTGACAACTTCTGCTAAACTGTCCTCGTTAGGCAGTCTGACAATGAATGACCTTTCAGCCAGAAACATGCTTGGGTTTCCAGAGTTTGCATCTCTAGGTAGTTGCCAATTAGTCTTTTGGGGTGATTTCCTTCTTACTCCCTCTGCTCCCTGCTTTCCATCTTGGCACCCAGTCCTCTCTATTCTGACCTCACCCCAGTGGAAAGCCCTGCTGTTAACACAAGTGAGGTTCTAGTACATGGCATGGGCACCATGGCTGTGGCTTCTCATGAGCCTCCCCTCCCCTAGTAGTGCCCTGCACTTACAATTGCTTCCTGTTCTTTTGCCATGGGAATCAAAAAGCCAAGCGAATTTTCCTGCTCATCTTGGCCATTGAGCATGAGTTTTGATTCTTTAGAATGGGTGTAATGACACACCTGACTTCCAACCCCTGGAGCCCTCCAGTGAAGGCCATTTTCCTATGGTCCCAGGGATTGTTTTGGCCCTTTGGCAGGGGACTTGGGAAGAGCAGAGATATGTAACTGGCACCTCTGAGGCAAGCAGCATGAAAGGTGTTCTCAAATCCCCCCCTTTTTTCTAGAGACAAATTCAGTTGAAATGAGGAGAAGCCTGGGACCTCAGAGTACAAGTTTCCATGGTAGAAGAAGCCATAGGACAATATCCCCATGGGGGACGAAACGGAAACATTGGGACACAGGCTCCAGATGGGCAGAGGCTTAAGGACACTGTGAGCCATTGCTGGGAAGACTATCTTTAAGGGAGGCTGTGGGCATAGCTGTCCTGGAAGAAGTCTATCTGGATGAGGAGAGCTCCCTTTCTGGTGCTTTCCTATTTTAACTTATTATTCTTGCTGATTGGGTGCTAACCTCAGTTGTTTCCACCTGATGGAGGATTATAATTGTTATCAATACACTCGAAGTTGTGGTACCCTGAGCCAAAGTTCCTAATCCACCTCCAGTAAGCTAATTATATGCCCCAGGCAAGAGTATACAATTGTGTTCCCACATCTCAATGGTATGGATTGCACAGTAGATACAAATATTATAAATTTTTCATTAGTCCTCAGCTTTATTTGCCTTACCCTTTTTATAACTCCGAATATAACTCCCATAAATCCATAGGTTGGCCCACTTAGCATCAAGTCACCCTATGCCGCTTGTCCTGTTCTGACCTCACAACTGACTTCTTGCCACTGAGCCCTTAGCTTCTCTATTGGAATTGATCCCGCAACTACACAGCCTCGTCCCAGTTACTGAGGCCCCCGTCTCGTTTTCGCTATGCTCACACTCTTGATTCCATACGTTCCTCACTCCCTATTTGCACTCTAGGACTGGGGTCCTGTCTTGCTTTTACTTAGCCTTTCCAGGGACCAAAGTCCTATATATCTCCACTGTTCCTGTGGCTTGAGCATAAAATCCTGGGATTTTAGATCTGGAAGGGAGCCTAGTCAAATGAGAAAATGTATAAAACATTTTGTAAACCTTAAGTGGTAAAACTTAGCACAGTCCCCGGCACATAGTAGGCACTTAATAAATCTTTATCGATTGGTTGATTGATTGAATGCTTGTGCTCCTTCCATTACAGATGCTAGAGAGAGGCAGCTTAGAGTGGTGTAAAGGCTCTGCAGGCTTTGGACATGACAAGAGCTGGCTGATGGCTCTGTCTGCCTTCAGTCTCTCCCCATTCCAGTCCAGTCTGGTTCAGCTACCAAAGTGATCTTCCTAAAATGCAGGTCTGACCATGTTCCATTCCCCTCCCCACCTGTGTAAATTCCAATGGCTCCCTATTGCCTCCAGGATCAAACACAAGATGCTTTTTTTGGCATCCTAAATCTTTCATACCCTACCCTTTCTTACCCTTCCAGTCTTCTCACACTTTACTCCCCATAACATCTACTTTGATCCAGGGATACCAGCCTCCTTGCCGTTGCTCATGTAAGACAATCCATCTCCAGACTCCAGTCATTTTTACCGGCTGTCTCCCATGCCTGGAATTCTCTCCCTCGTCATCTCTGCATGCTTTCTTCCCTGGCATGGAAGTTGTGTGACAGTAAGTGGATATCTCATTTTGTAAAGCTCTTTACATACCCCGTCACCACTCATTGCTGCCCAACTTTCCTGATGCTGAGCACCTGGCTGCCATTGGCTTCTCCTGCTCAATTGCGTCTTCCTCCTAACCCTCACCTCTGGGACCTTTTGAGATGGCTTATCCTTCTCTAGTGAGAACTCACTCTTGTCTTTGTACCTATTCAGCTCCAGTGCTGGTAAAACTGGCTTAAATGATCCATTGTTTTGTGTTGAGCTTACAGATTTATGGGAATAGTTTTTTGTTTTTTGGAGAAGGGGAGCTTCCTGACCCTAGGTTCTGATTTAAGAGTCATGGAGGACCTAGGAGAATGCAGCTTGTTTATTATATGTGCTGTATTATCAATGTGGCATTGCTGCCTGGTTCCACACTTTTTTGATGTATTCCATTGCATATCTTGAGTCCCCTAAAACTAGGACAGGACAATTAGATGGAAAAGCAAGTGGTTATTAGCTGAACAAGTTTGGATGCATCCGCACCCCAGAATGGAATGAACTAGGGCCCCTTTCTGTGGGCAGGGGGGTGGGGAGGATGGGGGACTTCTGAAGTCTCTGAATCTTTTCTGCTTTTGGAAGCTCCCCAGGCCCTCTTTGTGCCAGACCCATTCGTTTTCTCTAGTCCAATCCTAAGGTCCCACTAGAATGACTTATGAGAGCAGTGCCCTTTTCCCAACATCACTATCTACCAGAAAAAGAAGGGGAAAAAAACCAAACATTGAAGCATTCCAAATAAATTCTCTTCCAGCCTGGAGCTCCTTACCTAGGAAAGTTTTATAATCTATTATAGAGTTTCAAGAGTAAATCTAAAACAACCATGAAAGTGCCTTTACACTGCAAAGAAAGCCTTGGGTAAACTTTTCATGTGCTTCCAAATTCCCTTTGCTCAATAAATCAGGTGAGGGCTGTAAGATTCACAAACTCACCAAGGCAAGCGAAGGTGGTTTGATTTTGCTCTTGAATTAAAAATGAGGCCATCATGACCATGAAGGGCAGATCCTGGGATTGAAGCTCTTTTGAAAGCAACCATAAAGGCACTATTGTCTAATGGAGAGAACATAGTACTGGTTGGGGAATCTTCCTTCTTGCCTAGGTTTGTCACCTTTTTTGAGCATGACACTTAGCTCTGTGGACCATTAAAAAAGTTTAATGATGTCTTTTGTTTTTTACATCATAGTTATTTCTGAAAATAACCTTGTGCTTCTCTTAAAACAGTCCCTTGGGTGTGTATGGAGGAAATTAAACAAAAATACTTGATACAGTGACTTCATGCGACCATGTCAACAGCATTTGGCCCTAGTAATCACCCACCTCTCTGCTGAGAGAAGAGAAATATGTTTCATAATTCTTTGTTTTTCAATTACTCAAAGTCTGGCTTTCTTTTAGTTGCAGTTGCAGTCATTGTGTATATTTTTTGATTCTGTTAATTTCACTCTGCGTAATTTTGGGCAGATCTTCCCATGTTTCTCTGAACTCTGTATTCATCACTTATTGCACCAGAATGTTCCACTATATTCATGTGCTACTGTATACTCAGCCAGTCCCCAAATGCTGAGCACCTACTTGGTTTCCAGTTCTTGGAGTCTCGTTATGAATATTTTTGGATAGTCTGGACTTTTGTTTCTGTCTTTGACCTCCTTAGATTATGTGAGCAGCAGTAGGATCATGGAGTCAGAGAGTTCAAATAGTTTAGTCACTTTTCTTGTGTAATTACACATTGATATACAGAATGATTGGGTCAATTTTCTGAGAACCAAGGATGCAAACACACTTGTCTTTTCTTTACCTGACTTCAAGCAATGACTATCAAATGTTTGGGCATTCTATTTTCAAAGACCTAATGCAACTAAAATAACAACAGGGGAATGGAAAACTCCTTTGGGTAGGTAGAAAGTAGGGTCATGCCACATGTAGTTGATGCTTTCCCCATGGAGATTTACCTAGTCTGCTTAAGTGGGCTAATCGGTATATCTCAGAACTATTTTTTTTTTTTGCTGGTTGGGTAGGATTTGGTCCCCTTTTGGTCTCTCCTTGGAGCCTGGCCTATGCTGCTAAGCATGTCAAGTGGCCTTCAAAAAGGAATAAGGTAACCTTTGCATTCTTTCAAGCGACACGATCGATTACATGGTCTTGATAAATCTGAATCCATCTTTGATGTTCATGGTTTCACACACACACACACCAAATTTTCTTTCCTTTGCTCCTTATTTGGGGAGAAAAAATGGCAGCTGAGGTCTATGGTGTTCTCAATGAACATAATGTGTATTCTATTTTAATAGCATTTTATGGTCACCATTTTTTATTAATGCATGCTGAATATGCTCTGCTTTTTATTGTGAATAACCAATAAAGGATGGCAGTAAAAATAGTCATAACACTATACCACTTTCTTCCATACTTTTATCTCCTACTGTAAACTTTGATGCCGCTCAGAAATGCAATTAAAGTAAAATGAACTCACAAAGAAAACATTTAGACCAATGACAGCAGCCAGTTCAACTCCCTGTGGTTTCTTTCACTGGGCATGTTAATAATAGTTCTGTGTTTGCCTGGCTTTTTTTAAAAATAGAATCTCCCCTACTTCTAATGATCTAATAGCGAGGATTAAAAACTACCCACACATTTCAAGAAGATATTTCATTGACATCTGGACTTGGGGGAATTTGATGAAGACTGTTCTTTTCTCATTGAGAGATCAGAAGGCCGATATGAGATGGAAATACTGCACTCATTCATTCAGTACACATTGAGCTGTGCTATGAAGAAAGTTAAGGATTCCTCCAGGTTGAGGTGAGAAAGAAGTACATGGGTGAATACTTGAGATAAAGCATGGAGGCTGGAGATGGTAAGTGCCGCATGAGGAACAGTTAGTAGGACAACCTGAGTCTTTGACTGGGGGGCGAGCAATAAGCAGTTACTAGACCCCTACTGTGTGTTCGGAGCTGTGTTAGGCACTGCAGATACAAATGCAAACAAAAGGAAAGACAGTCCCTGCTCTGTCTATGACAGGAAGGGTCATAAATTTAGAAGCTGAAGGGATTTTCAAGTTCATCTAGTCCAACACTTCTTAAACTGTGGGCCAAGACTCCATGGGGTGGAAAAAATTTGGCAACAGTAAAAGGTTTCCGAACATGCAATGACTGAGAATTAATCAAAAATCAAATGAGTAACGAATCAGAGGTGTTTCTGGCAATGCTTGCCCATGTTGCATCTCATACTTGCAACTTTACTGCTGCCTTGGTTCTGAACACACATCATGCGCACTTTGCACTGTGCGTGCCCTCAGGCCACACAACGCCAACTGCTGCTGCTGAAAATGGAAACGAGGTGATGAGTTGAAAAAGTTTAAGCCCTGATGCAGTCTACCTTGTCTCCCTCCGTCTATCCGTGAGGAAATGAGCCCCCAGAGCATTTAATTGATCCATTCACAGTTACACAAATAGCAGAGGCAGGCTTTAAATCCTCTGACTTCAAATCTTTCCAGGGTTTGGCACAGTGCCTGGTACATAGTAGGCATTTAATATATTTTTATCAACTGACTGACTGACTACATTGTCTCAATTACAAATTAAAAGATGTTTTTTGAGTGACCTATATGTGCAAAACTGTGTGAGGTGTTACAGTTGACATCGGGAATGTTGTCATCATTGTTTCATTCAACTTCACCTTGGTTTCCTCATCTGTGAAATAAGGGGGTTGACCTTTAGATGACTTTCAAGTGTGCTTTAGAGCCCTTTTCAGCTGTAAATCCTATACTCCACAGTCTCTGCCCTCATGGTGCTCACAGTCTAGCATACCCAGGTTGGGATATGATGTACACCAATGAACATATTCCTCCCCTATGGATTGCTTTATATGATTCAACTTCAGAGGTCTTCCTGTTATCCTGAGCCATAATGAGCAATCTTTGCTTCTACAGCAGCACAAACTGTTCCAGGGCAAACAGCATGAAATGAAATAGGTTTTCAAGACAAGGTACTGGTCCCCCAGGAACGTGAATCCCAGGACACCCCAAGGCCATTGTTGGGGTCAGGAAGAGTTCATCTTGGTTATCCTGTCAGAGAAGGAAGGAAGTTACCTGGAAGCTTCTGATTTCATCTAATTCTTCTTCCTAATTAGATGCTAAGGTCTGTGGCTTCTGCTAGCTAAAGGGCTGCAAAAGCAAAGGCTTTTTTGCAAAAGCAAGTGGCTGCTGTCTAGTTATAGCTCTGGTCTTGTTTTCTCAGTTGTATTCCAGATATCTGTGGGAAAAGCTACCATCTTATATTCCTTTGGAGTCTCCATAGTACCTAGTAATAGTGAACACATATTCAACCCTCAAAAAAAATGTTAAATGAATCTCTTTCTAAAAAAAATTGACATTAATGACCAAATCCTTTTGCATCAACAGAATTAGCATTTCCAGACTACCCACCTCCACTACTCTATTTAATATATTACACATGAGCTTGTTTTCTGGGAGTTCAGGAGGACTCAGAAAATGCGTGTGTGTGTGTGTGTGTGTGTGTGTGTGTGTGTGCGTGTGTGTGCCGGGTGTGTGTATGTTGAGAGAGAGAGAGAGATCTCCATGTATGATGTTATGCTCCTGGAAGTCTCCGATATATACTTAATAGGATTCTTAGGGTTTTTTTCTGAATGAGTTTTCTGTTCATTAGAAAGTGTTGTTAAAAATTCTCGTTATTTCCTTTGAATTTAAAAAAGAATGGGCTGCTTCTCCCCCATCGGATCTCCTAATCTTAGCACTCCTCTGTCTCTGAGAACTTCCTATTTGTCTACTTGCCAAATGAATAATTCATATTTATAATAAGCAGAGATTGTTGAGAGAAAGGGGAGCTTGCTTCTGATGATCCTAAATTGTTTATCAAAACCACCTCCAAAGTGTTGCCTTGATTTTCTTATTGACTAATTATGATTTGAACATGTTTTGGCACTGGCACACAGCAGAGAATCTGATTGCAGTCGCCTGGTGCTACAAACTTGTCCTTTCTTACCGTACCTACGCATTTCCTTTGCCTTTTTAAAATACATGCTCTTTAAAAATGCCAGCACTTGGAGTGTCTATATGGGCTGCCTCTCTTTCCACAAAATTTCAGCAGCAGGCAAAACCTTGGCGGGGAGGGGCTAGAATCAAGTCTTCCTTTAACAATCATTAATATATGAGTGAACCCTTGTGGCTGCCTGGGAACAAGTGAGAAGAGAAGCTACAGAACTCCAAAGGCCTCAGTGAATCTACATAAACGTTAAAATTATGAGGAAAGTTGGGAGGGGAGGGACGACAGCTGGCGGTGGTAACAAAATCATCTGACATAACTTCCTATTTGGAAATTGCCTTTTCATTATTTCACCTCTTGTTTCTGATTGCTGCCACTTCAGCACCTCCCTTTACAAAGTAATAATGGAGGCTGGCTCCTGGGGCCATTTGAAATTTTATGCATTACTAGGGTGTCTCCGAAGAGAACCTTCTCACTACACATTTACAAAATGTGGCTTGGAATCTGTCTTCTTGAATGAGGCAAATATTGGCTTGACGTTTTAAGACAATGGTGAAAAACTCCCTTTTTATGTCAACTTCAAACAGAAGTGAGTTCCTCAAGTCTGAAAAGTTACACAAGTCTGTTCTTTGGTTTCAAGTGAAGGACTGAAAATATGACATAGTCTAGGCTGAGAGAAGCCCTCTTGATGAATGTCTTTTTCTATAGGTACAATGAGAGCTCTGTGTTTTGAATTTTGATGAGGGTAAAAAAAGAAAGAACGAAAAATAAATGGTATTGCTTTTGTCCCAGTGATGTAGCATTTAAGTGGAAAGAATCTTGGATTAGGAGGCTTAGGTTCTAGGCTTTGCTCCCTGACTAAATAACTGTTAAAGTGAGAAACCTATTTGGCTTTTTTGTGTCTTGACCTCTTAGACTAGGACATTAGAATAGGCCATGGAATCAGAGTTTGGAGAGACTTGAGAGGTCACCTGGTCTAACCCATACCCAACCCATACCTAAGCAATCCCTTTTGTAACATGGGTGACGAGTGGTCCTATAGTTTTTGTTTAAAGACCCTCGGTGACAAGGACCACACTCTCACATTCTACTTTGGCTTAACTTTTTTTTACATAAAGCTAGTCATTGCTTCTAGTTCTGTCCACTGAGGTCAATGAAAATAAGTCTTATTTCTCTTTCATATGATAGCTCTTCCAACACTATTGTTCCTTGACTTTCATCTCGCTCCACCCCCAACCCCCAATCTTTTTTCTCCCGTCCTGCAGCTTGATCATCTCAGATACCCACTGAAACTCCCTTCAGTTCTAACATTAAGGCTAAGACTCTTAAGTCTCTAAGTCTAAGTCTAAGATCCAGTTTGTCATTGTATTTGTGAGTGGGTAAAGCCAAAACATCTACAAAAGACTGATACGAGATTATTTCATTATAATATGATTTGATACATACAGGATTTGGAATGGATCTGTCTTAGATTGGGGCTCATTAAGCTACAGGGAAGTAAATGGTGATGGATAATTAAAAAAGGTGGTGATTGCTTTTGGAATACTTGTAGCTAGTGTCTGAATTCATTCAGCTAATGGGTTTATAGAAAGGTTATGTGAGGCAGGCCAAATTAGTGTGGAGTTACAAGACAAGGTGTAGCCATCTTAATCCTAGGCCCTGCAGCTACTAGTGAGCAAATCTGCTGTGCTCCATTATTTCTAGGGATTCTTCTGCCACATTTCAAGGCTCGATAGCATCTCATTCTTCCCATTTTGATGGATGAAATTTTAATATAAATGGTCCAGAGGTAAGTTACTATCTTGTTCTTATTTTTTCATCCATCAGCCAATTAGTCTTTTTTAAGCACCAGACGTTGTACCACCCTGAAGTGCTGGGGATACAAAAAAAGGCAAGACAGTCCCTGCCCTCAAGAAGCTCACAGTCTAACGGACTTTATATTTAATGTTCTCCAGACTATTGCATATATGGAAAAAATAATTGTTTTTTGTAGGGAAATTGCAAGCTCATGTTTGGTAGGCTCGCTGAAAGCATTCTTAGTACAATTCTAGTAGCAGACCATTCTACCTCTACCTTTGCAGCTTTCCCTAAATGTAAATAAGCCTAGATTAATTAATTCATTGGACCTGTATGAAGGGGCCTCTCCTTTAGAAGGGCAATAGATGAAAATGTTTTATTCCCATTTTGCTCCAGTGCACAAAGCAAATTCATAAACCAAGCCCTACAAACTTCCTGTCTTGGTTCAAGCAGATATAAAACACAAAACTTTTTTTCAAGATGACCTTCAACCTTTACTGGAGCCCTATCTGCTCTTCCAATTTGCCTCGTCCTTTGTCGATGTGATTTTGATTTCTTCTGCTAGGTCTTTACATTTTGAAAGCTTTTTACTCCGTGCAGCTTCGAAGTTATGGGTATTTGGTAAATTGACACTTATTAAGAATTTTATTCTCATGTTTTTATGGATCAATGTTATGTCTAGGCAATTATGGTCAATAGTTCAGTCTATGATAATGCTCTGGTTCTGATACAATCTATTCATTGTGCTCTCCAATACATTTTGAGGTCTATATTTGTTGTTTTCTGCCAGTTCATAAAAGATAGTGAACTTCTGATGTTTAATTTTAGCCACTAAGTCATATCTTGCTAGACACTCAGAAGGTGCAAAATTCTTACAGGTTGCACAGTTTCTACCATCTTCCTTATATAATCTGCATTCATTACCAAATTCAGGTTCCTTAAAAATAACTTCTGTAATTTCTAGTAATAACCTGATCCTAAAGCGCCATCATAAATCTCTCTCATTTCCATCAACAAATATATAGGAGTCAGTTACTTGTGTAACCCTTTGTCAACATATTGATGGCTGATTTCATGTGGATGTTGCTCAGGCAGGGCCTTTTGATTGCATTCTGAGATCTCAGTTGTTCCATAGTCTCCGTCCAGAGGTAAACTATTTTCTTTTTTGTATACCCAGTGTCTAGCTCAGTGCCTGGTATAGTAAGTATTAATCAATGTGTATTGAGATTAATTGAATAACGCTGGGAGACTAGCTGAACAAATTGTGGTATGTGAGTTTCATAGAATATTATTTTGCCATAATACACGATGAATAGGGCAACATGAGAAAACTTATATGAACAGATTCAGTAAAGAGAAAGCAGAATCAGGAGAACAATCTGCATAATAACTAATCAACATTTAAAGACAATAGTACTCCGATTTTACATAATGTCTAGTCCTGATAACAAACAGAAAGTAGATTGTTGCATATGCTGTCAGAAATAGTTCCTATTTGCTAGGAATAATTTTGGCCTATGCTTTAGATCAATTTTTTATTTAAATTAATGATTCATTTACTTTATCTTTTCCATAAAACATGTCAACTATGTCAATATTTTGATTTTCTTTTGTTTTAGAAAAAGCAGACTTGATGATGGAGCAGATTTCTCTAGATCTTTTATCAAACAAAAACTAAAAAGAACTTACAGAAGCAAAGAGGAAATGAAGGAAGGAATGAAGCATTAATTAAGCATTTACTGTGTACCAACAGATTATTGTTACAGAACTACTGTGGATTTTTGCAAATGGAACCTTCGTATGACTGTATGAACCTGGGAATTCTTCTCTCACAGATTTTGCCTCTTGTAATTTCTTTTTGTGAGTTGGTGTCTCCCTCAAAATCTGTCCATTTGGGTGTATGTGTTGGGTAATAATTTTCTTGTCTGTGGATTCCTAAGGGAAAGGGCACACTAGCCTGTATCTGTGGACAGTCAGAAAGAACCTAGAGAACTAGACTAAACAAGAATCTGATTATGTGGGGTCCCTGCCATTGCTAGCACCTTGACCCAAATTAGGTTGTTTCAAGATAGTATCTCTACCCTTCAAGTACAATCAGCAGTGGAAAAGTAGGTATCTTTACACAGCGAAGGAAAACAGAGGAAACTAGGAAACTATGTCCAGATTTTCCCTGTTTTTATTTAAAAGATTTCACAATAGAATCCATGTGTTCCTTAATTAATTGCTGGACATCCCCCAAACTGGAGCAAAATAAACAACACACATCCCTGTAGACTTCTCAGTAAGGATGATCAAATCCCATCTTGATTTCTAGTCTGAGTTTTTGAGTGAAGGCACCAAAAAAATAAAAATAAAAATAAGGAAGAAGATTTGGCTAGGCCATCGAAAATAGTAATGAATGTAAAAAACCAGATGCAGCCTATCTTCTTGATATGAGCAAGAAGTGTCTGGGGGCACAAACAGTCTGTCTTGCAACATTGTATAATGTCTTGCTCATATGCTGGCTATTTTTTGGGGGGGGCGGTTCCTACTTGTTTTTCATTTTTTGTCTTAATTTTGGATGAGAGTGAAATATCTTCTGGCTTTAGAAAATGAACAGAGCTGGAAATATTGTACATGAAAATGATTAATTTGGGAGTTTACATAGTTAGACACAATGAAGATATACTAGTGATAGACTATGGGGGCACCTTTAAATTCCTCCTCTGCAATATATCATCTATCCAGCTGAGCTTCTCTAATACAGAAAAAAACACTTGGTCTCTGAGTCTTTTTTTCCCTGTGTTCATTAAAGGGGGGTGGGGGGGGGATGGGGGTGGGGAATACTGATCCTGAGACTTCCTAAGATCTGCATTGGTTTAAGCTTGAGACCTCTGTGCTTTTTTATTCTGATAATGTACTCTGGATTGACCACTGTTGAAAAATCCTGTTTGGGATGAGGCTTTGAAAGTTTTCTCGCGCATCTCCCAATACCCTTTCCGGCTCAGTTTCAGTCAGCATTTCAAGTTATAAGAAAAGCACATTCTGGCTCTGCTTGAAACTAGCATTCTTCCTTCCTTGCTTCTTGCTTCCTTCCTTCCTAGTCCGCGGTTACATCACTCTGTTAGGGTGTCTGCCACCCTTCCAGTGCAGTCTAGAGGCTATTTCTTAACTAAGCTATTTAAAGGACTATCATCTGGAAGAAGGATTAGCCTTATTGTGTGTGTCTCCAGATGGCAGACCTAAGCTCTATGGGTAGAAGGCAGATTTCATCTTGGTATAAGAGAAAAAACAAAACAAAGAAAACTTAAAAAACCCCAAACCTTAACAATTAGAGCTGTCTAGAATGGGCTGCTGCATGAGGTCCATTCCCATTTACTAGAAATGTTTAGAGACTTCTCAAGGATTCCTCCTTTGTGTAGAGAGTTGTAGGGGGTAGCTTAGAGATCCCTTTTAAATGGAAATGTGACTTTGGACAAGTTACTTAAACCACTTGGGGAGTCAGTATCCTCAAGTGTCCAAAGAGGAGTTAAGACTAGAAGGAAGGAAGGAGAGAGGGAGGGAGGAAGGAAGGAAGGAAGGAAGGAAGGAAGGAAGGAAGGAAGGAAGGAAGGAAGAAAGGAAAGGGGGAGGGAGGGAAGAAGGACTAGAGGTTACTTTGGGTTTACTATGAGTTTAGTGTTGCTATGTTTACTATGAGTCAGTTTACTACTGAGCTTAAACAATGGGGATACAAATAGAAGGAAAAAAAATAGGTTCATTGCAACAATAAAAAATGTCCAGTGCAAGAGCCTTGTGTGATTGGGGAGGAAAGGCATGAAGATTATAGATGGTTCGCTTACAATGAAACCAATGTAGTCAGGACAAAATCACTGCAGATAACTGCCACTAGGGGGATGGCTATAACCTCTGGCCTAACAATCTCTCCACTCTTCCCTCTCCCTCTTTCACTGAGCTTCAAGTAAAGGTGGTGCCTTTTAAGGATTAGAGCAGTTGAAGAGCTGAGAAGAGCTGCTATTTACTTAATTAGCATTTCAAAAAGAAGCAGATAACAGGTGAATCTACAATGGAACCTTGGCTCAATAAAATGGCTGAGCTTGCCTTCAGATCAGAATTCACTAAGAAACCTATTGAGTTTCTATTTGAATTCCTTTCTCTATTTGAATTCTCTGAATACTATTTCTACTTATTTACTCTCCTCCTTGATATGTCTACTTTGTTTTTTAAAATAATGTTTTATTTTTACCCCATTATAAATAAAAAATAATTTCGAACATTTACATTTTCAAGTGTTTAGCTTCTTTCCCCCTTCATTGATATAGGTTATACATGTTCAGTCATGCCAAACATTTCCATATTAATCATGTTGTGAAAGAAGACACAGACAAACACACACACACACACACACACACACACACACACACACAATAAAGTGAAAAATAGTATGCTTTAATTTGAATTCAGACTCCATTACTTCTTTACCTAGAGGCGAATAGAATTTTTCATCATAAGTCCTTTGGAATTGTCTTGGATCATTGTATTGCTGAGAATAGCTAAATTATTCACAATTGATCATATAAAATATTGCTGGTGCTGTTTGTTATGTTCTCTTGGTTCTGCTGACTTTACTTCGTATCAGTTTGTGTAAGTTTTTGCAGGTTTTTCTGAAATCATCCTGCTCATCATTTCTTATAACACAGTAGTATTCCATTACAATCATAATACCCAAACTTGTTCAGCCATTGCCCAATCGATGGGCATCCAGTCAATTTCCAACTCTTTGCTACCACAAAAAGAACTGCTATACATATTTTTGTATAAGTAGGTCCTTTCTCCTTTTCTGGCTCTATTTGGGATACAGACCTAATAGTGGTATTGCTAGATCAAAGGATATGTACAGTTTTGTATCACTTTGGGCATAGTTCCAAATTGTTCTCCAGAATGATTGGATCAGTTCACAACTCCACCAACAATGCATTAGTGTCCCAATTTTCCTACATCACCTCCAATACTTATCATTTTTCTCTTCTATCATATTAACCAATCTGATAAGTGTGAGGTGGTACCTCAGAGTTGTTTTAATTTGCATTTCTCTAATCAATAGTGATTTAAAGCATTTTTGCATATGACTATAGATAGCTTTGGTTTCTTCATCAGAAAACTTCCTGTTACTATCTTTTGGTGACTTATCAATTGGGGAATGACTTGTATTCTTATAAATTTGATTCAATTCTTTATATATTTGAAAAATGAGACCTTTATCAGCAACACTTTCTATAAAAATCACTTCCCAGGTTTGTTTTCCTTTTAATTTTGGTTGCATTGGCTTTGTTTGTGCAAGACCTTTTTAATTTAATATAATCAAATTATCCTTTTCACATCTTGTGGTATTCTCTGTCTCTCGTTTGGTTATAAAGTCTTCCTTTTTCCCTACATCAGACAGGTAAACTATTCCCTGCTCTCCTAATTTGTTTATGGTATCACACTTTATGTCTAAATCATGTGTCTATTTTGACCTTATCTTGGTATATGGTGTGAGATGTTGGTCAAGACCTAGTTTTTGTCAAACTGCTTTCCAATTTTCCCAGCAGTTTTTTTTTAAAATAGTAAGTTCTTTTCCCAAAAGCTGGTGTCTTTGGGTTTATCAAACACTAGATTACTATGGTCATTTACTATTGTATATTGTTTAAATAATCTATTCCACTGACCAGTCACTCTATTTCTTAACCAGTACCAGACTATTTTGATGATTACCACTTTACAATATAGTTTGAAATCTGGTACTGCTAGGCCACCTGACTTCATACTTTGTTTTCATTGATTCCCTTGATATTTTTGACCTTTTGTTCTTCCAGATAAATTTTATTACTATTTTTTTCTAGTCTATACAATAGTTTCGGTAGTTAGATTGGTATAGCACTGAATAGATAAATTAATTTAGGTAGAATTATCATTTTTATTATATTGCCTAAGGCCATCCATGAGCAATTTTAAAATTATTTACATCTGATTTTTTGTGTGTAAAAAGTGTTTGGTAACCTGGGTTTATCTTGCAGGTAGATTCCCAAGTATTTTGTATTGCCTGTGGTTATTTTAAGTGGAATTTCTCTATTTCTTGCTGCCAGACTTTCTTGGTGATATATAGGAATACTGATGATTTATATGGGTTTATTCTATGTCCTGCGACTTTGCAAAAATTCGTTATTTTAAGGAGTTTTTTTAATCGATCCTCTAGGATTCTCTAAATATATTATCATATCATCTGCAAAGAGTGATAGTTTTGTTTCTTTGTTGCCTATTGTAATTCCTTCAATTTCCTTTTCTTCTCTTATTATTCAAGCTGACATTTCTAGCACAATATTGAATAATAGAAGTGATAATGGACATCCTTGCTTCACCCTTGTTCTTACTGGGAAAGCTTCTAGCTTATCTCCATTACAGATAATGCTTGCTGATGGTTTTAGAGAGATATTATTTATCATTTACAGGAAAGCTCCATTTATTCCTATGCTTTCTATTGTTTTTAATAGGAAATAATATGGCATTTTGTCAAAAGCTTTTTTTGCATCTATTGAGATAATCACATGATATCTGTTGTTTTTATTATTGATGTGATCAATTTTGCTGATAATTTTCCTAATATTGAACTAGGCCTGCATTCATAGTATAAATCCCACCTGGTCATAGTATATGACCTTTATGATATATTATTGTAATATCCTTGCTAATGTTTTATTAAAAATGTTTGCATTAATATTCACTAGGGAAATGTGGTCTGTAGTTCTCTTAAACTGTTTTCACTCTTCCTGATTTAGGTATCAGCACCATATATGTATCATAGAAGGAACTTGGTAGGATTCCACTGATTTTTCCAAGTAGTTTAAATAGTATTGTAATTAATTGTTCTTTAAATGTTTGGTAGAATTCACTTGTGAATTCATCTAGCCTCAGGGATTTTTTTCTTAGGCAGATTATTGATGGCTTGTTCAATTTTTTTTTCTAAGATGAGGTTATTTAAGTATTCTATTTCCTCTTCTGTTAATCTGAGCAATTTATATTTTTGTAAATATTCATCTATTGCTTAGATTGTCAGATTTATTGGCATATAATTGGACAAAATAATTTGCTAATTGCTTTAATTTCTTCTTCATTGGTGGTGAATTCACCTTTTTCATTTTTTGATATTGGTGATATTTTTTAAATCAAGTCAACCAATGGTTTACCTATTTTATTGTTGTTGTTGTTTTCTGAACCAGCTCCTAGTTCTATTTATTATTTTAATGGTTTTCTTATTTTTAATCTTATTAATCTTTCCTTTGATTTTCAGGATTTCCAGTTTGGTGTCCAGTGGGGATTTTTTTATTTGTTCTTTTTCTAGTTATTTTTTTAATTGCAAGCCCAACTCATTGATTTGCTCTTTCTCTATTATATTGATGTAAGTATTTAGAGATATAAAATTTTCCCCTAAGTACTACTTTGGCTGCATCCCATAAATTTTGGCATGTTGTCTCACAGTTATCATTCTCCTTAATGAAATTTTTGATTGTTTCTATGATTTTTTTTCTTTGACCCACTCATTCTTTAGGATTAGACTATTTAGTTTCCAATTAATTTTTAATTTATCTTTCCATGGCTCCTTATTGAATGCAATTTTTATTGTATTATGATATGAGAAGGATGCATTTAATATTTCTGCCTTTCTGCATTGATTATGAGGTTTTTATGGCCAAATACATGGCCAATTTTTGTGTAGGTGCCATGTACCACTAAGAAAAAGGTATATCCCTTTCTATCCCCATCCATTTTCTCCAGAGGTCTATCGTATCTAACTTTTCTAAAATTCTCTTCATCTCCTCAACTCCTTTCTTGTTTATTTTTTGGTTAGATTTGCGTAGTTCTGAGAGGGGAAAGTTGAGTTCCTCAACTAATATGCTTTTACTGTTTATTTCTTCCTATAACTCATTTAACTTTGGATCCTATACCATTTAGTGCATATATATTTAGTATTGATATCTATGGTGCCTTTTTAGCAAGATGTAGTTTCCTCCCTCATATAGTTTATTTAGATCTAGTTTTGCCTGAGCTCATGATTGCTACCCCTGCTTTTTTTTAAAATTTCAGCTGAAGCCTAATAGATTCTGTTTGAGCCCCTTACCCTTGCTCCATATGTGTCTCTCTACTTCAAAAGTGTTTCTTATAAACAACATGTTGTAGGAATCTAGTTTTTAATCCACTATGCTATCTGTTTCCATTTTATGGATGAGTCCACCCGATTAGTATTCAGTTAATGTTACTATGTATTTCCTGCTATCCTCCCCTCCCCCTTCTCTATGTCTCTCTGTGTGTCTCTCTCTGTGTCTGTCTGTCTGTCTCTCTCTCTCTCTCTTGCTCTCCTTTCACCTTGTCCCTCCTCACTATTGTCTTGCTTTTGACCACTACCTGCCTTAATCTACCCTCCCTTCTATCGATCCCACTCCCCTCCTTTTATTCCCCTCCCTTCCTAATTTCCTATAGGGTAAGTTAGATTTCTATACACAACTGAGTATGTATGTTATTTCCTCTTTGAGCTAATTCTGATGAGAGTAAAGTTCAAGTGATGCCCACCCTCCCATCCTTACCTCTACTGTAATAGGTCTTTTGCACCCCTTCACGTGAGAATTTGTCCTATTTTACCTCTCCCTTCGCTCTTTTCCTAGTGCAATCCTTTCTCACCCCTTAATTTTGTTTCTTTTTAGATATCATCACATCAAAGTCAACTTATACCTGTACCCTTTGTCTATATATACTTCTTGTAACCGCCCTAGTAGTGATAAAATTCTTAAGAATTACAATTATGATCTTTCCCCATAGGGATGTAAGCAGTTTGACCTTATTAGTAGGTTCCTTACGATATCTTTCTTGTGCTTCTCTTTTTATGCTTCTCTTGAGTCTTGTATTTGAAAGTCAAATTTCTGTTCAGCCCTGGTCTTTTCATCCCAAACGCTTGAAAGTCCTCTATTTGATTGGATATTCATTTTTCCCCTGAAGCGTTATATATGCAGTTTTGCTAGGTAGATGATTCTTGGTTGTAATCCTAGCTCCTTTGCCTCTTGGATTACCATGTTCCAAGCTCTCCAGTCTTCTAATAAAGAAGCTCCTAAATCCTATGTAATCCTGGCACAATATTTGAATTGCTTCTTTCTGGCTGCTTGTAGTATTTTCTCTTTGATGTTAGAGTTCTGGAGTTTGACCATAATATTCCTAGGAGTTTTCATTTCGGGATCTCTTTTGGGAGGTGATAGTAGATTCTTTGCATTTCTATTTTACCTTCTAGTTCTAAGATATCAGGGCAGTTTTCCTTCATAATTTCTTGAAATGTGATGTACAGGCTCTTTTTTTGATCATGGCTTTCAGGTAGTCCAATAATTCTTAAATTATCTGTCCTGGATCTATTTTCCAGGTCAGTTGTTTATCCAATGAGATATTTCACATTTTCTTCTATTTTTTTCATTCTTTTGATTTCATTTGATTATTTCTTGATGTCTCATGGAGTCATTAGCTTCCACTTGCCCAATTCTAATTTTTAATGAAATATTGTCTTCATTGAGCTTTTGTACCTGCTTTTCTATTTGGCCAATTCTACTTTTTAGGGAGTTGTTTTCTTTAGTGAATTTTTATACATCTTTTTCTATTCTTTGTGCTTCCTTTACCAAGCTGTTGACTATTTTCCCATGATTTTCTTGCATCACTCTCATTTCTTTTTCCCGTTTCTCTTTTCCCACTCTTATTTGATTTTGAAATAATTTTGGAGCTCTTCTAGAAGTTCTTTTTGAGCCTGAAACCAATTGATATTTTTCTTTGAGGCTCTTGATGTGGCAGTCCTGACATTGTTATCCTCTTCTGAATTTGTGTTTTGATCATCTCTGTCATCATAGTAACTTTTCTTTGGTCACGTTCTTTTTGCTTATTTTTCTAGCCTGTTTCTAGACTTTTAATTTTGTGTTAAAGTTGAACTCTACTCCTGGGGTGGAGGGGATACTGTCCCAAATTTCTTGTGGGGAGGTGGGGGAATGGGGGCTAGCCACTGGACTGTTGCACTGGAGCTGCTGGATCTAACCTCTGACCTGTGCTAGGGTAGGGGCTTGTTGTACCTTGAGGTGTGCCTCAAGGTATACAATGGCCTGCTCTTCTGGGGGGTATGGGAGCCTAGTTGTTCTAGTGGTCTCTGGGGAGCCTAGCCTCTGGCCTGCTGCATTGGGGTGGCAGGCCTTGCTGCTAAATTGCACAGAAGCTGTTTGCATTGGACTGTGTTCCCCTTTTACCAAAGACAGATGAGGAGGGAGTATATACCAGGTATGGGGGACTGACAGTGCAAAGGCATGGAAATAGGAGATGAAAAGCCACATGTGAGGAATAGAAAGAAGGCTGATTTGGCTGGATTGCATAGTACATGAGGGAGAATAATGTATAGTAGTGCTAGAAAGATTGGTTCAGGCCAGTTTGGGAAGAGTTTTAAAAGCTAAACAGAGGAGTTTGTATTTTATCCAAGAGGTAAGAAGAATTTTAAGAGCTTTCTCAACTATTAAATGGAGGTATCAGGCTTCCTGTTTGATAAATGGCAAATAGAACTGATTGATCAAATCTTTTGTAAATGCTAAACACAGTAGAAATGTTAAGTAATGAGTGCTAATCTAAATACCTTGCTTAGTGCAGTTTCCAGATACAACAATGGTGGGAAAAGATTTTCAGCGATAACACTTACATATACCTCTCAGGGCTGTGGAGAATAACTCTGTAAGACTATAAATTACAGAGAAGGTGCTGACCTTCACTGGTCAGGGAGTTTCTTTATCTGGGAATTCCTTATACCAGTGAAATCACTGGTCTAGTCCCTCCCTATTGCTGACTCTTTCTTTTAATTTGTATTTTTTCCTTAAGAATAGCGAGCAATTTTGCTCCTCATTGATCAAAACCAGCAGAACATGAGCATCATGTCTTCAGCCATATGCTCTATGGGGGTGTGAGGCTTAATGCCAAGTCCGGAACACTGCTTTACACTCTTTTGCTAATGACCAAGCACTCTAGCAATGATGAACTAAATACATACTGACCCCTAACCAATGGTCCATTTTTTTTTTCTAATTTGGAACATATAAGGCCTAGGTAAATGTCTTCAAAACCTCATCTTAGTTATTAATTTCAACCTTCTCCCCAAATCTCAGTCTGCTAGGGACTGTCCTTAGGTAAAAGGAGCTGCTAATGAACCCTGAAGGAAAAGGCCAAAAGACAAGGAGGTATGAGAGAAAGGGGAAGAAATAAAGGGTTTAAATAATCCATGAACTAGATAATTGACTCCTAACTAACCAAAGCAGAAGACTTTGGAAAAGGCAATAATAACAGCCAGTATTTAAGTTACTTTTTATGGTTTGCAAAGCACTTTACATATATTTTCTCCATTGACCCTTCCGGTAGCCCTTTAAGATGGGTGGTATTATTCCTCTTCTACAGATGATAAAATCGAGGCTAAGAGAGGTCAAGTGACATGCTTGGGGTCATATTGAATTTCAGAACTTCTATTTTTGTGTTTAATTGTGGATTTTTGGAGTTATTGTTTTTCTAATTTTTTTTTTCAGTTACATGACCAATGCATTGAACTTTTTTTAATTCTCCTTTTTGTTGATGAAAGTGTTAGGAGATACAAATTCCCCTCATGAACTGCTTTAGCTGCATTTCAAATATACTGGTATGTTGACTCATTATCGTAATCTTCCATGATAAAATTATGTGTCTATGATTTGTTCTTTGACCCACATATTCTTTGGATTATATCATTTAGTTTCCATTTAAATTAGAATTCTTTCTTTCTTTGGAAAGTATTTTTTATTAATTTTAATTTTATTTTATTAATTTTTAATTATTTTTTAATTTTTAATTTACGACACTCAGTTTCACAAGTTTTTGAGTTCTAAATTTTCTCCCCCTCCCTCTCCTCCCCCCACCCCCCAAGATAGCATGTAATCCAATATAGGTTCTACATATACCTTCACATTAAACTTCTTTGCACAATAGTCAAGTTGTAAAGAAGAATTATAACCAATGGAATGAATCATGAGAAAGAAGAAACGAAACCAAAAAAGAAGGAAAAAAAAGAGAAAGCAAATAGTTTGCCTCAATCTGCATTCAGACTCCATCATTCTTTCTCTGGATGTGATTAGCTTTTTTCATCATGAGTCCTTTGGAGCTGTCTTTGAACCTTGTATTGCTGAGAAGGGCCAGGACTATCAAAGTTAGTTATTACAGATACCATGGGCCTGTAATCATGTATAATGTTCTCCTGGTTCTGTTCCCCTCTCTCAGCATCAGATCACATAAGTCTTTCCAGGTTATTATGAAGTCTGTCTTCTCCTCATTTCTTATGGCACAATAGTATTCCATTACATTCATATACCACAACTTGTTTAGCCATTCCCCAATGATGGGCTTCCCCTTGATTTCCAATTCTTTGCCACCACAAAAAGAGCTGCTAGAAATATTTTCGTACATACATGTCTCTTTCCCACTTGTGTGATCTGTTTGGGATATAGCCCTAGATATGTGGTATTGCTGGGTCAAAGGGTATGCACATTTTTATAGCCCTTTGGGCATAGTCCAAATTGCTCTCCAGAATGGCTGGATCAGTTCACAACTCCACCAACAATATAACAATGTTCCAATTTCCCCCCACCCTCTCCAGAATTTATGATTTTCCTGTTTTGTCATGTTGGCCAATCTGACAGGAGAAATGTGGTACCTGAGAGATGTTTTGATTTGCATTTCTCTAATCAATAGTGATTTAGAGCATTTTTTCATATGACTATAGATAGCTTTAAGAATTCTTTCTTAAAATACCCTACATTCATTAAGAATTTTATTGTTGTGGTCAGGAAAAGATGGTTTATTTCTGCTTTAAAAATTTGTTTATTAATTTTTTATGCCCTGGCACATGGTAAGTTTTTTGTAAAAGTGCTGTTGTACCAAGAGCGAGTGAGACACACCACAGAGTATAAGTTTTAAATGGAGAATTTATTAGCCGGCGGCCATTTGGGTTTCAACCCACATCAGAATGGCCCCGAGTTGGGGTTAAGGAGTCATTTTTATACCAAAAAATCTAGGTGCAGTGGTTAATTATCTCTTGAAATTTACATATGTTATTTTAGCAGACTCGGCAAGCCTGTGTTATTTCACTTTTTATGACCATGATACTTGAAGAGGAACTTCCTGAATAGATTGTAAATATACCATATCAGATAGCTGACAAAATGTCAACTGAAATTACAACCCAAGATCTCTGTGTCCAATTTGCCATTAACATCCCACAACATGGTATATTTTCAAGATAAGGAAAAGTCATATAATTCAAGATAATGTCTGGGGCTGAGGCTTTCATGCTTAATGGCCATAGACAGACCAAGGGATGCTCCAGCTGTGTTTGTTGACACAAGATAGAGACATCTCTGAGCCTACTCAGTGAAACAAAAGACTGTTAGCATCAGGCTTTTCCTCTGGTTAATTAGTCTACATTCCTTAGAACAGTGACGGGGCCCAGGGACATTTGCTGAATGCCAAATCTCAGGAACTAAGTCCGTTTGTCTTATGCAAACTGGGGTTTTTAGTTAGGGGCTGGGGGCAGGGGTCTCCTTAGCAATAATTGACTTCTCCAGCACCACAGTGCCAAGCATAGCTGAGAAATATATATACTTCTTTTGAATCTCATTCAGTGATATCCAAAGGTTTATCATATCTAAGTTTCTTAAAATTATTATCAGGGCTTTAACTTCTTTCTTTCTTTGTTGTTATTCTTGTTGTCATTTCAGACTTGTCTAGATATGAAAGGGGCACAGTGAAGTCCACAATTATTACAGTTTTTTCTGTTTATTTTTCTCTATAATTCAATTAGCTTTTCCTTCAAGTATATAAATGTTATGCCATTTGTTGAATATATCTTACATTCAGATATTATTTCATTTTCTATTGCCCCTTTAGTGTAATGTATTTTCCTTGCTCATCTCAGTTAACGATGTCTATTTAACCATGTCTATTTTTGCTATTGCTTGTCTTGATGATGTAGTTTTGGGTGCTAAGAACCTCAAAATGCAAGGGTACAGGGTGGGTCTGCCTTGAGAGAATTTGACCACTGAAGCCTCATTCAGTCAGAGTAGTGAGGTTTTATTATAACACAAGTTAGGTGGGAGAGATTCCTAGTGAGTCTTCACTTAATGGGGGTGAAAATGATACTTTTATACAGAGAAAGGGAAAAAGGTTCAGTGAAAAGATCTTGACAGGATTAAGGAGTAACAAGTAGCCTGGGGTGGTTCAAGGTAACAGAGGATGAAGGGCTGGGTTGGGTGGCAGGGCCACAACGAAAGGACAATTGAAAGAGTTATATTGGAATGGGCCAGACGTTTCAGGTGAATGCCAGAGATTTGGGTTCAGGGGCTTTGGAGTACAGGTCCTAAAGCATGGTCTTCTTCTTTTAGGGGTCCAGCACATATCCCATAACACCATCACTGAGACCATGATTACATTTCAATATTTATAGGACAATACAGGAATATTCTGGTAAAGGCTTAACAACTAGGTTCTCAAGGGGAAAAATATAAGCACGTGCAATTTTAATTGTCATTATTAACACTTTCTTAAGTCTAGACAGTCAACAAAACAATAAATCCAGCCCTGATTTCTAGCAATTGCTGATTTCTTAAGTGTAAATACACTGAAGTTAAACAGTTAGTTCTCCCAAGTTAGTTAAAATTGGTTTCAGCACACTGTAGATTTGTGAGAAATACTCTCTTCCATGTTTGTATACTCTTCTCACATACTCCAATGACAAGAAATAGTAAGCTCTTCTTCACCTCTTCATTTCTTCTCTAGTGTTTTCCTTTTCCCCTCTCTCTCCTCTCCTTGCTTAAAGATAAGAAGATAAAACAGAACCACCCCCAGGTCCTATGCTTATTTGTCTTTGTTCTCTTGAAGACCTTGATGACAGTGGGATTCAGAAGGAACACCTATCTCTTTTTCCCTCATTAGAATGTAAGCACTTTATTAACATTTAGGCCCTTACAACTGTTCAGATGTGTTTAATTTCCCAAGTTTCTCTTGTTTTCCAGTGTTTGCATTACAAAGATCCCCACCCCCTTTTTTAAGCTTTTCATTTTTAAGGCTTTAAAGTCATTTATTGTATTCTGTTAAAGGTCCATTTACTCATGTTTAGGAATGTATTTAGTTGTCTAGGCTACATCATTCTTAGTGGTAATCCTCTTTTGTGTTTTATAATATAGTATTGTATGCCAAGTATATAGTAGTTTAAGTGGAGAAAATGGGCTTCTATAGATACCACAGCAAAGGAAGCAAGAAGTGATAGCTGAAAGTAAGAGACCAGACAAAAGTGACACAAAAAAGGCATGACTTAAAATTATACCTGTCTGGGGCCATTTAGTGTAGGGGCAAATATCACTACACATTTTAATAGGTCCTGAGGAAATTATAGCACAAGGCAATAACAACAACCCCGAGTTATCAAGGAAAATACGCTTTGTTTTGTAAAGTGATATGCAAGTCATTTAAAAGAGCATTCAATCCAAAAGCATTAAAATTAAAAATGAACAATCACGAAGATTCAGTGTTCAAATAAATAAACCCTCAGCTATTTGGAAAACACACCTGTCCAGAATTACTTCTCTTTTAAAGGTTCGTGAAAGTTAAAGGGTTTTATAGAGAAGATCAGCTCCTTATTTAAGCTGGCAGGTGGGATTAAACCTAGAAGGTCTGTGATCACTGATATAAACAAATTACTCAGAGAACTGCAAGCTTCCTCTTTGTTGGCTCCTCATTTTATCCTTCTGCTCATTTTTCTTTGTGTTCCTAAAGAATATTAACATAGTGCTTCTCTCCTAAGTGGGAAGACATGAGCACAGAATTGTACTGATTTAAACTATTTCCCAAAGTGGGGGGGTGGTGGTGGAAAGAAGCATATCTCACCTTGAAAAATACTTAAGAATGGAAGTACTTTCTAGTGGAATTTGAAAGACACTTTTAAACGTGGTGTTATGATAGCTGGTTGCATGATTTCTTTTCCTTGGGTCAATCTCACTTATAACACTGTGAAAGCAGAATACCCTATTGAATATTCATTACTTCACAAGTAGTTTGGCTTTTGCTGAATCCTAGGAGAAAATGATCCCAGATAAAAGGAATCTTTCTCCCTTATTCTCATACCCCCCCACACACCTTCCACCTCTTGCCTTAAGTATGTTTGTTTCTGCCATATAAGAGGTTGTGTTCTTCCCACAGCAGCTAGTCTCACTGTTTGAGAATCAGCCCTGTGAGAAGAAATGGGTCATCCCATCTACTGGGGGAAGTTGAGGCTTATATCTCACTTGAGTTTGGGAGCTCTGAGCTACAGTAGGGCTGTAAGCCCTAAGCTCAGCACAACTTTGGCAAGCCTCTGGGATCAGGGGATAGAGGGCTGGACTTGGAATTAGGAAGCCTTGAGTGCGAATCCTGTCTCAGACACTTGTTTTAACCTGTTTTCTGAGTTGTAAAATAAGGGTTTTAGATTCACAGGGCTTCTAAAGGCCAGAAACCTTCCAGCTCTAAGTCTGTAATTGTGATTCTTCTTCCCCATGACAGCTATTAAAATACTCGAAGACAGCTATGGGTTCAGAGAACTTCAGTTCAAGTCCCAGCTCTGCTATTTACTATGTGACCTGGGCAACCAATTTAACTTACCTAGGCCTGGGTTCCTCATTTGTTAAATGAGAAGTTGGATTAGATATCTTCTTAGTTGACCTTAGGGGCAGCTAGGTGACCGTGAAGTGGCCAGAGTGCCAGACCTGTGGTTAGGAAGACTCCTCTTTCTTAGTTCAAATCCAGCCTTAGACACTTACTCACTGTGTGACCTTGGGCAAGTCTCTTAACCCCATTTGCCTCCATTATAAAATAAGCTGGAGAAGGAAATGGCAAAGCTCTCTAGAATCTCTGCAAAGAAAACCTCAGATATGTAGCAACAATTTGGCTAGGAGCAGCGAGACTCAACAAAGGTACTTAATTACCTCAGCATTCCAAAGGAGAAGACAACAAAAAGTTCTTCCCTGATTACCATTACATTGTCTTAGTGCTGAGAAACATTCCAAGACAAAAAGATCCCATTTTACCTGCCCCATTCAAACAAAGGCCAGAATCATTAAAGGCATTTAAGCGAAGAACAGCAAAAAACCCTGCCCTGATTATCACGGAGAGTCAGAGGCAACTGATGGAACTCAATAACAAGAGGTCCCTTCTAGAGTTAAATCATTTATGATCCTATGATTCTCTACTCTAGGCTAAACATTCCCATTCCTTCAAGTGATCTTAATATGGCATTGACTCATGACCTTTCATCATAATGGTTGCCATTCTCAGTATGCCCTCTCTAAAATGTGGCATCCAGACCTGAAGACAATACTTGTGGGATCCATGGGCCTTGCAAAAGTCCTGAGTGTAGCCTGAACCAGATTCAAATATAATTGGTAAATGTTTAACAAAATAAATAAAAATATTATCAAATACCAATAATGTTAATATGTAGTTTTCTAAATCAATACATGGCCTGGGATCTGTTTCTGTTTGATACTACAGTTCTAGACAATTATCATTTCCTTATTCCGGGAAGTTCTTCCTCAATCAGTGTAGCCCAAAATCACATTAGCTTTTGGAGGGGGCTGTTATACTCTTGATACATGGTAAGTTTAGTCTTACAGTACCCAACAAATTATTGAAACAGGATATGAAAACAAGGACAAATTCAGAGTCAGAGAATTTTGCAGTTGGAAGGAACCTCAGAGGTCATGTAGTCTAATCCATTTGTTGTTCTTCAATTGTTTCATTCATGTCTGTTTCTTCATGACCTCATTTGGGTTTGGGGTGATTTTTGGCAAAAGTGCTGGATTGGTTTGCCATTTCTTTCTCCAGTTCATTTTACAGATGAAGAAACTCAGGCAAAAATGGTTAAGTGACTTGGTCAGGGTCACACAGTTAGAAAGTGTCTGAGGCTGGATTCGAATCCATGAATTTGAGTCTTCTTGACTCCAGGCCCAGTTCTCTAACCACTGAGCCGCCTAGCTAGAAGTCTAATTCATACCTGAACACAAATTTCCTTCTATGCCACACCTGTCATGTGTTCATCCAGCCTCTTTGAAGACCTCTAGTAAGGGAAAACATGCTACCTCCCAGAGACAGCCCATTAAAATTTGGGGTAGCTCTAATTTTTAGGACATTTTTCCTTCCATGAAGCCTCATTTTGTCTCTATGTTGAGTTATTTGACCTTTGAATATTTTAATGATCCAAATGATCCCACTGTTTCCTTTTCATCTCTGATCAAAATGGTGCCAATTAATCAAATGAGTGCCCATTAAGAAAGCCCAGGAGAGTAGCTGGATTTGTTCTCCCTGCCCCATCCCCTCTCCCCAGGGTCTTCCTATCGAGATTATCTCTCACATACACTGTATATATTTTGTATGTATTTAGTTGCTTGTGTGTTGTCTCCCCCATTAGAATGTGAGCTTCTTGAGGGCAGAGGCAGGTTTTTTTGGCCTCTCTTTGTGTTCTCAAAGCTTAGCCTAGTACATGGCACATAGTAAGCATTTAATAAATGCTTTCTGACTGATTGCATGAGCTGATTGTGTACCCATGGTAGAAGGGACAAGAAAATTCCCCTTGAAATTACACCGATGTTCTGTGTTTTTTTTTTTTGTCTTGGGAATTGTTTGGGCTTTGTTGGTTGTTCTTAAAGCAGAAGAGCAATGATACGAGTCCCCCCTCAAAGGCCCACCAGCTCAGAGAATAGAAACAGGAGTAATCACATAACAATTTGTGCCTCTTGCTGACCTTTTGTTTTCTTTGGTGTTGATGGCCATGAAATGACAGTGCAGTCCTGAGGCATCCAGTCACTTTGCAATCAGTGGAGTTATATGTATACTGTAAAAATGGAACCATACTGAAATTTTCTTTACCTGGTTACTGACCCAAGCCAAGCTCTGAAAAAAGCACATTATTAATGTGTATTTAATTAAATGGTTCAATTCAATCCAACAAGCATTGTTGAGTGGCCATGTCTGGCTGGGTGCTAAGATATAAAGACAAAACGAACAGTTTCTGCCCCTGAGGAGCTTACTTTGTATTGGAGGGAAAGAAAACATTCACTAGTAAGTGTGTAAAATATATACAGAGTTAATACAAAGTAAATTTTTGGAAGAGAAAGACCATTAACAGTTGGTTGCTGTCCTTTGTTCTCAAAGAGGACCCAAAATGACATCACTATGTTGGGCTCAAGGTATAGTGTGTTGGACTAGGGCTGATCAGACCAATATGAGCTTGAAAGACTCTACACAGATCAGGCACAAATAGTCCAGATGAACATTTGGAGTAGAGATGGATCTTGTTTCTTTTGAGCTACTGAATTCTGCTTTGCTCATAGAGCACAGTGCCTTCTTTGATGTGGGCGCACCATGCTGGGCGGCCCTGTGCCAGTGTCTCCCGTGTCTCCCAATTGATTCCAAAGTTCTTCAGTGAGACCTTGAGAGTGTTACTGTATTGCTTCTTCTGACCTCCATGTGGGCACTTGCCTTGTGTGAGTTCTCTGTAAAATAGTCTTTTAGGCAAACATATGTTTGGCATTTGAGCATCATGGCCAGCCAACTGGAGTTGTGCTCTCTGCAGTAGACTTTGAATGTTTGGCAGTTCAGCTTGAGAAAGGACCTCAGCGTCCTTTCTTGGTATCATATCTTGCCAGGAGATCTTCAGAATCTTCCTGGAAGCAATTCAGTTTCCTGGCATGGTGCTGGTATACTGTCCGGGTTTCACAGGCATACAGCGATAACATCAGCCCAACAGCGTTGTAGACCTTCAGTTTGGTAGGCAGCCTAATACCTCTTCTCTCCTACACTTTCCTTCAGAGCCTCCCAAACACAGAGCTAGTTCTGGCAGAGTGTGCCTCAACCTCATCATTTACATGGACATTCCTGAAAAGTATACTACCAGGGTAAGTGAACTTATCCACAGTATTCAAAATTTCTCTGTTTGCTGTAACTGATGGTTCCACATATGAATGGCCTGGTGCTGCCTGGTGGACAGCCTCTATTTTCTTGGTGTGAATTGTCAGGCCAAAATTAGCACAAGTAGCAGAGAAGTGATCCATATTTTGTTGCATCTCAGCCTCCAAGTCTATGAGGACTGAGAAAGGCCTGAGTTGGAAAATGGTCCATGAGCTGTACTTTGAAAGAAGCTAGAGATTCTCCAAGATGAAAGCGAGGTTCCTTTCCCTCTTATGTGGGTGCCCCTCTTTTCTGTCTAGTTCTTTGTTACTACAAAAAGTACTGTTATAAATATTTTTGTGTATGTGGGCATGGTCAAAATTATTGATTTCCATGTGAAAACTCCTATTTGATGTGTTCCTATGAAATCTAGAGAGCAGTAAGGGAAATATATATGTAGGAAGGAGGAGTTGGGCAGGAGCGTCCTGATCAGTTGATTTCCCCTTCCTCATGCCATTTGGTGAAATCACAGAAGGGCTAAGTTACAGACAATAAGTTATTAATGTGTTAAAAAGGTTAAAACATGTTTGTGCCCTGTTATCCCTTTATAATGGAAGGAAATTTTCTCTGATGGACTTGGAAGGCAGTTTGTTATTGGGTGGCCAAAGATTTGTCATATCCCTGGAAGTCTATTAAAAAAGCTCTTAGCCAAGGCAGGAAGCAGCTTCATGTCATGTGATTTCTATAGTGTAGAGGAGAGTTGGCTATGGAGGAATGACTCAGCTCTTGAGGGAAAATTATTCCTTGCTTTTCCTCTGACATCTCTACCAGAAGGTAGGGGGGAAAGAGGGGAGAAGAAATACTTTCCTCTCCCTCCCTCATCTGGCACTAAATTTAGCTACACATACAGTAGGAGGTACTGTACCAAACAGAGAGAAGTCTGAGTTGAGAGACTCTCAGTGGAGACAGCTCCAAGGAGAGTGACACCTGGCAGCAGAGAAGAGAGTCAGCCATGGATTTAAGAGAGAAGTGGCCCTGGCCATCTAAAGTTGAGCTCCAGAGAGAAGGCAAGCCTACGTAGCCCAACTGACTGACCTGTTCAGCAGAGATGTTACACTCAACAGGTAGTGGAATGACACCACAAAAAGAAAAAAAAAAGTACACTGGCACCCTGTAATGCCAGAGGTATGAAGTGCCTTGGTCACATTTGTACCACATACATGTGCCTCACTGCCAGTATTATTCTGTGTAGGTATACTTTCTTCCCAATGACACTATGTTTGTGGGAGAGTGCATCTAGGTTAATAGGAGGCTCTGTGAGTATTGTTCTTAAAATGCCATTTCAATAAGAGCTTTGCTTTGAGCTAACTGTCTCCTCTGGCTGATTATTTTTAAGTTTGTAAATGGATTTTAATTGATAACTCTTGTACTTATATGACCCACATTTTCCCCCTGTAGCTCTTCTCCTAAAAAGCCATCCCTTATTTGAAAAACAAAGAACAACTGGCTGACTGTTAAAGATAAATGTACCCGTGGGGGCTTGTGAGCTTTAGTTTCAGTAGTGTGGACCCACAGAGTACTACCATACCTGAAAGTAACCACTTTCCTGGGGACCTAACATCCTAAACCATGAGTGTGAATTAAGGGGGGTAGCCCAGAGAACAGCACAAGCTGCTCCCCATGCCATATATTGCATATGTGTATATATACATATATAAAATATATGTGTGTATATTTATATTTGTATTTCACATCTACGTATGGTTGTTGAAGGTATGCCTTGTCTTCATTTCTCTCAGATGACCTGGTATTTCTCAACTCTTTTCTTCTTCTTCTTGGGAAAAAGAACACACCTGTCAGTGTAGGGTGACAGACTTTTTCTCTCTCTGACCTTCTCTGACCTACTTCTGACTGGGTGCTGGTTTTTCTAACTTCTCATGCTGGGCTTGGGGCACATCAGCTGTGCCCCTTTCTTCACTCTGGAGAAATTACAATCCAACCGTAGCCTTGTTGTCATGGGCTGATTTAAAATAGGCCTCCTGTTTTAATTCCAATAGACTATTAGAAAAGAGCTAAGTAACAGTGATAAAAATGAGTAAACCAATTCCCTTCTTCATATTGCCTGCTCTTTCACCCTGTGTTGGAAACACCAACATACTCCAAAAAAGGAACCATTGGGATTCAGTGGGTCTGATGGAATGAATTTCCTTTTCTTGTTTGGCTACATATTAATGCTAGAGATCTTTTCTGTTCCTCACTTCTTATTAAAGGAGATTTCTTTACTAGAAGGGGACAAGAACTATTGTCATTCTCATGTTTGGTAGCATCAGCATGTGGCTTATATCATGTCCAGTTCTTGTGCTTTTGATGAACAAAGATAGACTCATCTAGAACTCCTTTGAATCAGGTGGCCATGGCCAGACAAGGGTCTTTGTCTTCAGTCATTAAGCCTTTTCTCAGACTAATGCTTGGTTGTGGTCAGGTAATCACTGATATACAATCAAATCTGTTGTTGCCTAATTATACTGGTTCAGTAATTGAAAATGCAAATCCTTGAAAGCTATATTTTTTGATGATATTTTGAAATGTATCTTTTTTTCTCCTCTTGACACTCTTTAACAAAGCTTTCAGAATACTCTCCAAATAGTCCCTCACAAGACTGCTAACCATGGATCAGTATTGTTGGAGGTGGTTTAGTAAATGCAGATGTTTCAGGGAAAGATGGCTCAGACTCATACCAAACACACCCACCCACATCACTGGGGAAGCACCTTCTTCACTAACTAGTTTTCTTGTTTTAAACATCTAAAAATGAATATACACAATATAGAACTCTATTGATCACTTAGGCCCTTGGGAGCATGGAAAAAGTGGTGGAGTCCAGGGACCTGGGTTCAAGTTCTGCCTCAGATACTTAGTGGGACCATGGAAATGTCTTTGGCTTCCTCGTGTGCAAAATGAGGCTACTGAGAGGAACAGAAAGGATTAAATGTACGGGAGCTGTTGTTATTACCTCTTAGTCATTGGCTATTAAGCCACAGGAGGCTTGATGGTTTGACAGGACTTTACTGTGAAGCTATTAAGCCACGTGCAACTTGTTAAGGCCAGTGTTTCAGAAGATTACCTTGCATTACCTTGAAGGTTTTCCAAAGTTGCAATTTTGGTGATAGACAAATTGACGCCACAAAGCATCCCATTTCAGTTCAATTTCATGTTTACGAGGGGTCTACTATGTGCAAGGCACTACTGAGCCTAAATAATAGTGAGCTTCTAGAACGAAACAATTTGTATGTCGAAAAAAAGGTTTGGAGAATTGGTATGAGGTTATATTTCTATGTACAGGTAACTGGCAATTCTATTGGAGGGAAAGTCAATGTGTGTGTGTGTGTGTGTGTGTGTGTGTGTGTGTGTGTGTGTGTGATGGGGAGAAGCAGATCCCCTATAGTAACCAGAGGCCAGTATGGGACACCATGGTGGTCAATCTTGCTGCTGCTGACCTTAGATGTCTTTACTAGTATGGATCTCCAGGGCAAATGATGGTCCACGAGTTGCTTGCTCCTGTGCGGAAGGTCAGTAGGGCCATAAGGGGATGTTGGGTGGGTGTAGCAAAGACCCCTGGGGCTCTGTGCTACTTAGAACTATCTATTTGCTAGTTTTTAGGCAACACCTCAGAAACTTTATAACACAATTCACCAGATTAGGAGCGAGTTTCTCCTCAATGCTATGTTGCCATTTTTGCCACTAATGTGCTCCAATAGCATAGTCTTCTAAAGTCCTCATTATCTAATGGAACTATGATATATTAATAATGGAATAAAAATATGTATCTACAAGTGGCAATATGTTACTGCACTGACCCCAAATTTTCACTGTTGTCTATAGCAGAACAGAGTGTGGCCTGAACCAGATTAAAATGTAATTAGGAAAAATTTAATAAAAGAAATCAGAAATACAACAAAACATAGATAATGTTAGTATGTGGTTTTCTAAGTCAACATGTGCCTGCAGGGATCTTTATATAAAATGTAGCGGCCCCTGCTTCTATTTGAGTTTGATGTTACCTTTCTGAAGAGCAAGTAAAGTTACCTTACCTCACCTCTGCTACTTATTAGCTGGGTGATCTTGAGCAAGTCCCTATCACTTCTGGGCCTCAGTTTCTTTCTCTGTAAAATCAAGGGATTGGAATCAATGGCCTCTGAGGTCTCTTCCAACTCTGCATCCTGTGAGCTTCCAGGGCATTTCAGTTTGAAATCTGTGTTCCTTTTTGGGTGCCATGTGGACAAGAGTGTCCAACGCTAGAATTTAGTGTGTCTGTCTATGATACTTCAGTCCTACATGAACACATTTCAGCTCAAATGAGTTGGGATACCTTTGACCTTTGAACCGTAAGAAAATAGAGCTCTAGCATTTAAGCTGACATGCAGAGTGTGTCAGACAGAACTAGGGAAAAGTAATTAGTTGTCTGTTCTTTTGCAAAGCCTGAGTGTAGACACTGAAGGGGAAAGAAAGAAGGTTATTACTCAAAGTTATAGACCATATGTGCTATAATTAGAAATAGGGCCTAAATGAAGTTATTTATACAACAAAAATGTGCTAGGATCACAAGATGGGTACACTATGTGTTTTCCTGTGGTACCGATAATGAAAATTCTGTTAAGCCAGCGGCTGTGTGTAATATAAATGGAGACAAAAGGAAATAACTGCAAACCAAACAAATTCTCTGGAGCTTTTCAAGGAGATCACAAGGTGGGCTTGTTCATTTTCAGGTGTGCTATTGCACTGCATTGGGGAGAATCCAAATGAGTGCGCTGCATACTTTGATATGGATTATGGTGGCTGTTGTGTTGATTGCGTTTTTGATCTTGCCATATAAAAATATATTGTGCACAGTAAATAATAAAAGGGCTCTGCCTCGGTTTGTGGAATAGCAGCGATCCAGGAGTCCTGATGTCAAGTTAACTACTCCATATACCTGCCACTGAGCTGTACTTTCCTCTCGTTGTCAATGCCCCCAAGGAAGAGTTCTTTGCCCACTCTGCAGCGCCTGCTGGGATGTGCTGAGCTCCTGAATGCCAACTGACTCCTATTGTTTCATGATTTGGTGCTGACTTTTAGGTTCTAACAACCAGAGTTGGCCCCGGGCAGAATTATGGAGCAGTCGTTTGTCCTGGTTGCCTTTCCAACCTCCCCTTTTTCTGTGGGTGGGTGTCTCCCTTCGTTTCCCCACCTGTCCTGTGTCACATTCCTGCAGCTGGCTGTCAATTCCCACTAAGGTATTATGAAGAGATTCTTTTCTTCCAGCACTTGTATTTTAATTCAGTTAAGTGTATGGTACATTCAGGGTACTGTGTTGGTGAGGCCCAGCACCCTCACTCATGGAGCTAACATTCTACAGTGGGGATGACAAATCACAGAATAATGGACAAGCCCTTAGAGGACATTTAGTTCGGTTCTGTATTTGAATACGAAAGCCCTTTATGACATCTCCAAAGAATGCCACTTTCTCCTGTAGCTTACTTCCCTTTTGGAGAATGTTGATTGTGAGGAAACCAAAATCTGTCTCTTTGTAACTTCTGCCCATCGTGGCTAATCTGTTTTCTCCAGGACAGGTCTTCAAATACATAAAGGCGTGTTCCTTCCTCTCCTCCTCCCAATGTTCTTTTCTCCAAGGGAAATCTCCCCAACTCTGCCAAGCAAATAACCTCTTGGTCCAGAACCATACTTTGGCCAGTTCTTTAGAGAATTCTGAACTTCTTCATCTTTTGTAATCGATGTTGGCACATGAGCTGCAATCATCTTTATGGGCTTGTCACAATTCTCTAAGGTAACATGTCCAAGTGTCTCATAAACTTATTACTCTTGGCCATAAGATGAAACCAGAGACAGCTAGGTGGCATGGCGGATAGAATGCTGGACTCGGAGTCAGGAAGACCTGAGTTCGAATCCTACTCTAGACACTAGCTGTGTGACCCTGGGCAAATCACATAGCTTCTCTGAAACTCAAGTTTCCTCAGATATAAAATGGGGACAACAATGGCACTTCCCTGCCAGGGTTACTGTGACCAGATTTGTAAAGTGCTTTCTATACTTTAAAGTAGGTCACTGATGCTCATCATTCATCTCTTTGCATCTCTTCCATTTGGCGGTAATATCTTCCCATAGTTTCCTTGCGTTCATGTGACTGTGGCTTAGTCCTTTGGTGGTGGATCAGCTGGTCCGGCCTCGGTCAAAGTTCTCACAAATAGAACGATAACATCTGGAACCATCTGTCCTTTACCTGATGTCTTAGCACTTTTATGCTTGTTCTAATTGGATTTCCATTTGTATGTAGGGCTAGGCCTTTGCACATCTACTAGATTCAAAGCTCTTTGAAAGAAGGGACCTTAATCTATTTATCTTACCTCTGCTGGCTTTCTCTGTACATAGGAGACATTTGATAGAATCAGTTATCATCTCTACAGCCCAAATGATTCCTAGATCTATATACCCAGCTCCAGTCTCTCTCCTGAGCTCCAATTCCCACATGACCAACTTCCTGCTATACATTTCAAAGTGGATGTCCACAGGCCTTAAGATTGCTGAAACATTTGTTTTGCATAATGTTTAATTGCTCATAATATTTACATTCAAATGCTCATAAGCATATTGCACTTTGTGGTTACAACCATGATCTCATTTGATCCTCCCTCTAGCCCCGGGAGGAATGTACTGAAATTGTTGATAGTTGAGGAAACTGAGGCCCAGAGAGGTGGTATGGCACAGCTAAGACACAATAGACCTGCAACTCCAATTCAGGTCCTCTGACTCCATCCCACTTCTCAGTTTAAGCTACACTGAAGTCCTGCAAAGATTTTGCCTTCATTGAGGAGCAGTTAAACCATTCTGGCCCCTCTCCCATTCATTTTTCGGCCTAACAGGCATCTCCCATTCAGAGTCATTTTTGCATATTAATATTCATTCCTTCTACTGGCTTTCCCTCCTCTTTCAACTGATGTCTTATTAGTTGACATAATGAAAAGAACGAATTGCCTAATCAAGCTTTTTATAGTACTAAGAGCGGAGGAAAGATTTTAAAAAATAATTATATGCATATAATGCATGTCATCAAAATCAGTGGCATTGTTAATGAGAATGAGCTCACAGCACAGTCACTTGGGGAAGAGAGTAACTATTTCTTTCCCCCTCTGATCATCATGCAGAATGTAGAAACAAACTAGAAGAGATGTGGACCGTCAGCAACTGTAAAAAGAAAGTTTCCAATTTATAATGGGATTAATGCTATAAATATCAAAATGTGGCTCGGCAGCTGCTAACTCAGGCTTTTGGACACTGTGTTGTGTGTGCTGAGAGGCGGGCGGTTGCTGTTGCACACTAGCGCTGGGGGCCAATGGGCTGCAATTTGCTTATTGTCTTCTGATGCACATCCATGGGCCATATGGCCAGGGGCTTCCTGGGGAGCAAATTGTCCATAATATGCTACCAGCATGAGGATAGGCTAGTAAAAGTGTATCCGAGTGGTGGAACAATCTCAGAAGATTTCAGTGATTATCCGGATTGCGGGACTTTTGAGTCAATTCATCATGAACAGTGTCTCTTCCACCCTCTAGGCCATACCATAGTCAGACAGGTGGGCCTATTACTTGAGTTGGAGCGCCAGAGCCACTGTCTTCCATGGGGCGCGGCTTGTTTGAACTCAATCAAGGGGAAGACTTAGTTTCTTTTCCTCTCCATGTCAGGGCAGTCCTAGAGAAACCTAGAGGAGATAAGGAAAATGAATCCCGGAGAAGTTCTGACATGGCCAAGATCACACAGGTAATCAAGGGCCTCTTCCATACCAGGCACTATTTAAAATATCTAAATGCAGATACAAAGAAAGGGAGGAAGCAGCAGAGGCAAGATTTGAATCCAGGTCTTCTGAGACCAAATTCTTTCCACTGTACTAAGGGACTTCCAGATAGCACATAGCAGAAAAGAAAGCAGATGTCCTTAACATAGAAGGCAGTATTGGTCCACTCTCCATGGCATATGTGCTCCAAGTTCTTGTCCCCCTAGTAGGGTGGTGTCATATTCAATCATTCACACTATTACAACTGGTAGGATCAGGGGTACACTTTGTGGTCAGAGTACCAGAAAGAGCCAACTGGTTTGTGTGGGGATAGAATAATCCTATGCACTTGGCCTCCTTCATTCCATGCCTGAACTCAGCTATGACAAGGTATACCCCAAGCTCAAAGAAGAGGAGGTGTGTATAGTCTAAATTAG